>CM023097.1:27152350-27576582 GCA_013103745.1 Gardenia jasminoides
GGCCAAAGAAACCATAGTAATTGACTTTGGCAAACTAGGGTTTTCAATCCAACATGAAAGAACTAAAGCTATCCAAGAAAGAATTCATCATTCAAAGGGGTCCAAGTGATTGAAGTTCAAGAAGATGATTTGAAGGATTAAACCCCAGCTTTGGCTTAAAAATCACATTTGGATTTAGGCTTTAATCCACCCATCTAGAGTTATGTTTAATTTCGCTTTGTACAGTATGATTGGGTCAATTGCCTGCTGATTTTGGCTTGTTAATTCAAGTCCAACTGCCAGTAATTTAGTTAATTTCTGGTTACTAAATAAAGCTTATGACCGAAATTCCAAGTGGGATTAGAGGTCAAAGCCTACTCAACTAGGATTAGTTTTCCTGCTAAGTGTTGTTGACTCCTAGTAGTAGTAGGATTACCCTGTAAGGCTATAAATACAGCCTCATATAGCCAAATTAACAATGTTTTTATCAATAAAATTTCAGCTTATTCTTGTGAGAATAGCATGTCTCTTTTCTAAGAGATTTCTTCTTGAATACTTGAGAGGTTTCGAGTGTTCAATCGACTTATCAATCAGGAACCGCACTTGATTGTGGTGTCATCTACCAACAGCCTTGGTTCTTTAATTCATTGTTCTACTGGTTGAGATTAAATTTAAGGTTTGTAGTTCCGCGAGTTAGAGGGGTTGAGTGTTTTCCGCAAACTCCAACTTGATTATTGTCTAGGTCTTACATCAATTCACATCATCTTAGTATCAGAGCCAGGTTGACGGTATCAAGTATATCCCTTTGTTCTTGTTTATTTTCGTTTTCTTGGTGTCAAAATACTGTCCAGAAAAAAAATACTGTTCATCGCAGATCGCTCACCACTAATCAGAGCATACCGTTCATCCCAATTCACTGCTCATCCAAATTTTTTATCTCTTTGTTTTTCTTAATTATTGGTCCTGTTCCTTGTGTCTTGAGTCTTCTTCAAAAAAAAAAAAGTAGCTGTAGAATTTCCCTTGTGTGTCATCCGGGTTTTTCAGACACCAGCTCTAGATCATCATATGACAATATCATGTCGAACCCATGTGTTCAACAGTTTGATGCCAAGTCTATTGGGGACCAACAAAGTGAAGAACAAGGCATTTTGGAAGTCAAGAATCGCACTAGTTTGTGTTAAGTCTTGCATTTGTTAGATCGAAGAATTGCACCAGTAGTCGCTGGTCGCCTTACCACCGGAGTCTTCTCGACCTTCCCCGTTGCGTAGTCCCGTAAGGCGAGGCACGCCTTTGTGAGTCAAGTCTCTGCCTAACGCAGCTTTGGGTCCAATGCCTTGTCAAGTTATTTACAGCTTGGGTCCAATGCCTTGTCAAGTTATTTACATTGTGTTGTGTGGTTAGATAGTAATTCCCACCTCAAGAGTTCCTAAGTGTTTTGTTTTAAGTTTCCAAAATTATAGCTAAGGGTACGGATCTTGTCCAAGTTAGATTAGGTTTTTTCGAGTCATGTAGGCTATAAATAGCCAACATCTTTTCATTATTCAATAACCAAGTTTCATCAAATATTTTGTGAGTTTTTCACTTTCTCTTCCAAGAGAGCTTTTCTTGAATACTTGAGAGTTTTCGAGTTATTCAATCTTGAACTTATCAATCAAGTAATCACCTTGATTGTGGCATTCTTCTACCTAAAAACTTTGTTCGCTAAATCGCTAGATCGTGGGTTTCTCAAGGTTCTGGATCTCGGGTTAGAGGGTCGATAGTTTCGCTTCATCAACTTGAATTTTCGTAGATCCGGCCATTGACAAAGTACGTTCATACCGCTTGCAGGTTCGTCAGGGCTTGGTAATCAGAGCTAGTTGACGAATTCAAGTATATCCGTCTTGTGTTGTAAGTTTTCTTGTTAAATTCTAGTTGAGTCTTGTGTTTGTTGTTTTTGTCTAGTCCGAATCTGTCCTTATAATTTCTGTCCCAGATCTTGTGGCTGTCCGCACCCTTCCTTGAGTTTTGAGTCTTGTTGGAGTCTTGTCTCTTGTTCTTGCATCTTCAAGTCATATAAAGAGTCAAAAAAATTATTTTTTGCTGCTACAGTTGTTTTCTTGTTCCTGTCCACAGTCTTGTTTTGTTCTTGTTCAGTAGTCTTGTTTCTAGTGTCTTGCCCAAATTGAGTCCTTGTGTCTTTGAATAATTGCTGGAAATTGTGGATAGATCTTGATAAAATTCCTGAATCTTGAAACCTATTTTGTGACTTTCTTGAATTCTTGAAACAAACTTTGAAGTTCTTGAACAAGTTTCAACAAGTTCTTGAATTCCTTGTTTTCTTTGAGCAAACTTTCTTGATTTCTGAAAGCACAACTGAATCTTGAAGATTTCAAGTAGATTCTTTAGGGTTGAAAGGAAAAAAAGAAGAAGTGAAAACAGAAAAGAAAAGAAAGAGCCAACTGCTTCCTGAAATTTTCTTGCTGAAACCGAATCTGTTCTACTTGTGTTGAACTAAATCCTTGTGTTGTTTACGCTTGTTTAACACTTGAACTTCATCTTTGGGAATTATTGAAGCGCAACTGCATGATTCTTAGGTGAAAGACCAAACCAGAAATTGAGTTTCCTAAATTCCAGATTTTGTCTTCCTAATGTGTTCAGCCTTCTTGTTGCTTAAACTGAAAGAACAGGTTAGAAATTTGCCAACCTTATAAACAAAGCCTAATCCATCAACAACAATAAATCATGTCAAAAGGGAATCAAATCTGAACCACATCAGCTTTTGAAACCAGCAACCGCCTTTAAACAGACTAACCTAAACCAAACTATTTTGAACTTTCTTTGCACCAATTGTTTCCTTGTTACCTTTCCTGGGTCCTTTTTCTTCTTTTTTCCAGTAATTTGTGGAGTTCCTCTTTTCTTTTTATTTCCAGAAGCTAAAAAAAAACAAAAAAAAAATCATTCAAACCAACTTGAAGAAATCACAATCTTGGTGCAGCTTGGTGAAAAATCAATTGAACAACTTGAAGGAAATTTGATTTCTTCAAGAAAGGTGACCAAGAGATTTGAGAAAGTGAATTGTGAGATCATTAGAGTGTGCAAACACTTGAGTGATACAAGAGAGTGAGGGGAAACACGTGAGGGAGCGTGTAAGGATTTTATACTAACATTTTTGTTGAGTTTTGCAGGTTAATTGTCAACATGTCTCAAAGCCAAGAGGCAAGTGATACATTTGATCTAAAACTCATTCTTGAATCATTGCAAGGGGAAATCAGCCGCATTAATAGACGGTTTGATATATTAGAGGATAAAATGGAGAAGGCAAGTGCATCCAAAAGCACCTTCAAGAAGCAACCGCATTTGGAGGAATTATTTGATTCAAACAATGAGGAAAATTTTGGTGAGGCTGAGCACCAAAGAAAGGGCCCCAAACAAAACCCTAATCAAGGGAATGATGACACCATCAAAGGGGTAAAACTGAACATTCCTTCTTTTCAAGGGAAATCGGATCCAGAAGCTTACTTGGAGTGGGAAAGGAAAATTGAAAAGGCCTTTGACTGTCACAACTACTTCGAGTTGCAAAAGGTAAAATTAACTGTGGTGGAATTCACCGATTATGCCGCCATTTGGTGGGACCAGTTGAGGAGTCGGCAAAGAAGGAATGAAGAACCATCCATCCAAACATGGGACGCCTTAAAAGGAATCATGAGGAAAAGGTTCATACCAGCTTACTATCATCGAGAATTGCACAACAAATTGCAAACTCTTTCTCAAGGTAGTATGACGGTAGAGGATTACTATAAAGAGATGGAAATGGCAATGATGAGGGCCGACATCCGTGAAGATTCAAAGGCAACGATGGCTAGGTTTTTGAGAGGTCACGAAGCTGAAATTGCTGATATTGTGGAGCTTTCATCACTACCTTGACATTGACAAAGCTAGCAAGGTGGAAAAGAGGCTCAAGAGGAGGGTCCACCAACAACTTCCAACTTCCAATCTGGAAATTGAAGAATCAGCTAGCCAAAGGGAGACTAACACTCAATTGCTCAAAATCAAGCCAAAGGAAGCTATACGACAAGTGGAAGAACCGCCTTTTTTCTTCCATCATCAAAGCTCAAACCAAGAGAGGATCTTAAGGGTTATCAAGAAGCAACAAAACCTAGAACTCAGACACTAAATGCTTTAAGTGTCAAGGTTTTGGTCACATTGCTTCCCAATGCCCAAATCAAAGAACCATGCTCATGCTACCAAATGGAGAACTCTTGACCTGATGGTGAAAGTGAGGAAGATATGCCCATTGATTGAGGAAAATGAAGATGATGAGGAAATTGAAGAGAAACCCGTTAATGGTAAGGTTGGATTGGTTGTAAGAAGAGCACTAGCTACCAAGCTAGTAAGGATGACCTCCAACGGAAAACCTCTTCTATTCAAGATGCCAAGTGTCCGACAAACTTTGCAGCTAGTGATTGACCTGTGGTGATAATGATTCTCGCCTATTTCGCATGAAACCCGAACACCTACAAGTTCAAGTGGATCTAGACGATTTCACCATGGTTTGGGCGAATATCAATTTGATCAAGGGCAACTCGAGACCAAGATTGACAGTGGAGACACCACAATCAACGCGATCTTGATTGATAAAGTCTTTTTGAACACTTAGAATTCCATCTAAGACACTCAAAGATTGTTCTCGCAAGAACCAAGAGAAAACTCTCAACAATTTCTCAAATACCCATCTTTTTTTTCCTTAAACGATGGAAAAGTAGGCTATTTATAGCCTTTACAAAACAAACCCTAATACTACTAGTACTAGACGATGCAAAAGAAATAAAAAAAATAAGAAAACTCCACTCGCTACTGACGACGCTCCAAGGCCCGCACAAGGGCTAGTCTCGGTCGACATCGATTCCACGCGTTCGCGATCAAGCGCCGCGACGCAGTAGGACTAGTCTTCGCTCAAAAAAAAAAAAGAAACACAAGCTACTACTAAATTTAGTCCAACTCGACATGAGATCATGGACAAGATCTTTATTCCAAACAAAACTAACAAAACAACTACTAATAACTTAGCAAAACTCGAACAAAACTCGAAACTTGAAGGAAACAATTGAAATACTAAATCGGCTAGAGAGGATTGCATCAGGATTCCTTCATTCCCCTCCTCTTGAAGGATAAGAAGAATGGATGGACAAACGGCCCATAACTTCAACCATGTGAGATGCCGTTTGGGCAGCCTGAGAATAAATGTAGCTTGAATCATTATTGGCTTTGGAATTGCCTCAATCGGGAGTGTAGAATTAGGAGGTGGGGTCTCCTCTTGACTTGGGGTTTCCTCCTCATGAGACATGCTTGAATTTCCCTGCAAAATGGTTAGTAAAAGAAACAAATAGATAGGAATCCTTACACGCTCCCTCACGTGTTTCCACTCACACTCATATGTCACTCAAATGATCGCAAAAGTTCTCTTTGGCTTTGCAATCACTCACTTTGAGGACGTTAGAGTTTCCACAATGCACAAATCAACTGTACTAATGCACGCAGTTGTAGTTCTTCAAAGAAATTTAGAACAAGATAATGATTCATTAGGGCTGGAAAACAACGAAAACCCTAGAAGAAGACTTGAAGAAACCAAGGATAAATTGGTCAATTTTCCTCAAATTTCCAGAATACTTAATGAGGGTTAAACACGTAATTTAGGACTACAAATGGACACAAATACTGCTGGAAAACATTAGGAAACTAGGGACACAAAATCAGATTTAAGACAAACTCAAATTAGGACACTGGACTTTGATTTGGGCTCTACTCCTAATTAGATTTGGAAAAGGAAAAAGTAAGACCTAACTGACTTGAAAAACAAGTTAAAAGACACAGTTAAATGCTGGAAACAAGAACAAGATAAAGTGAATTAGTGGCTGCCAATTTCAAACAGCACTCCAAATTAGTTTAGGTTTAGGCTGGTCAATGGCGGTGCAAAGCTTTCCAAACAGTTTTGGATTTGGTTTCTAGGCTGGTTGATCCCTTTTGGACGTGGTGTTGTGGCTATTTAGGGATTAGGAAACTGATTTGTAAGGACTTGGAAGAAAGTTTCCTATTTGGTTTCTATGTTCAAGCAGCAACAAACCTTAATCAAGTTGGAAAAGAAAATCTGAATTTGAAACTGATTTGGTGTTTTCAGTTTCTATTTCAGATTTGGCCCCTCCCAAGCAAGCAATTTCATTCTTTCAATCAACAAGATGTAGTTCAAGCTTTGAACAACAATTGCAGCCCAAAATTTCAGATCAAAACAAGTGAAGGCAGATCTGAAATACAAGCACAAGTTCAAGACAGTAATTCGGCTTGTTCTTTTTCTTTCTTTCTTTTGTTTCTCTCTGTTTTTTTTTCTTCATCCAATTTTGTATTGCTTCCAGAATTCAAGAAATCAATGATGCAATTCCAGAATTCAAGAATGTTTCAATTGGTTTCAAGAATTTCAAGAAAACAGTCCCCAAAGTTCAAGAATCTTGTTGAGACTTATTCAAGAACTTGAAGGTTTGTTTCAAGAATTCAAGAAGGCCACAAGACAAGTTCAAGATTCAATGATTTTAGCAAGAAAAGGTCACGGAATTTCTGGTTTAGATCAGCCACAAGATTTCCAGCAATTGACACAACAAGCACACACAATAACAAGGCAAATTTCGGATCACACAACAAGAACAAAAATGGACAGCAACAAGAAACACTTTCGAGCAGAATTTGAACACATGAATTGCTACAAGAATTGCAAAGCAAACTTGGACTAGCAACTAACAACAAAGATGACTCAAGATGACTAGATTTCAAGACTTCAAAACGACTCGAAGCATGCACGACAAAACCAGAAATTTAGAAGCAAGAAATACAAGAAAACCCTAGAACAAGAACAAGAACTTATGGGACAGATTTTGACCCTTTTTTTTTTTTTGATTCAAGACTCAAGACACAAGAACACAAGACCAACAATCAAGAAACTAGAGATTAAAATTCGGATGAACAGTGAATTCGGGATAAACAGTAAATCGCTACAGTAGCGATGAACAGTATATCTACAGTACTGCTACAGTATTGATGAACAGTGCTCCCGAAATTTTTTTTTTTGTGGACAGATTTGACACAAAACAAGATTGGACAGATTTGCAACAAATTAAAACAAGACTCAAGAAACAAACGAACAAAGAAGGATATAACCTGGTATACGTCAACTAGCTCTGATACCAACTGATACGATTCTCGCCCTATTTCAGATGAAACCCGTAACACGACAAGTTCACAGGATCTAGACGATTTCACCATGGTTTGGGCAGCAGAATATCAACTTGATCAAGGGCAACTCGAGACCAAGACTGATGGTAGAGACACCACAATCAACGCGATCTTGATTGATAAAGTCTTTTTGAACACTTAGAATTCCATCTAAGACACTCAAAGATTGTTCTCGCAAGAACCAAGAGAAAACTCTCAACAATTTCTGAAATAATTCATCTTTTTTTCCTTAAACGATGGAAAAGTAGGCTATTTATAGCCTTTACAAAACAAACCCTAATACTACTAGTACTAGACGATGCAAAAGAAATAATAAAAAAAAATAAGAAAACTCCACGCGCCCTGATGATGCATCCGCGTCCAGACAAGTGCTAGTCTTCTGGTCGACATAAGATTCCACGTGCCCGCATCACGCGCCCGTGTCCAGACGAGGACTAGTCTTCTGCTCAAAAAAAAAAAAAAAGAAACACAAGCTACTACTAAATTTAGTCCAACTCAACATGAGATCATGGACAAGATCTTTATTCCAAACAAACACTAACAAAATAACTACTAATAACTTAGCAAAACTCGAACAAAACTCGAAACTTGAAGGAAACAACTGAAATACTAAATTGGCTAGAGAGGATTGCATCAGGATTCCATCATAGGGAGTTGCACTAATGTTGCAGTGCATTGATGGTGGAGCGACTCAATTTGCCCACAAGTGAACACCCTCGACCTTACAAACTTCAATGGTTGAACAACAGTGGTGAGGTACGTGTTCATAAGCAAGTCTTGATTTCTTTTAGCATTGGTCGAGATATATAGATGATGTTGTACCAATGCAAGCCACACACATCATTTTGGGTTGTCCGTGGCAATTTGACAAAAAGGTCAATTTTGATGGTTTCTTGAATAAGTACTCTTTTATGCACAATGGTAAAAAGATCACACTTGCACCTCTTTCACCTCAACAAATGCATGAGGACCAAGTCAATTTGCAAAAAGAGTATGATTTGTATGTTGTAAACAAAAAGAAAAATTTGGAGGGAAAGAAAGGCCCTAAGGCCGAAACTCACCCTAAGCAAATTGATCATGTCCATTCGGCCATTGAGCCTAGGAAGGAAAAGAAAACAAGCATGCTAGCTAGGGTTAAAAATGTAAGGAAGGCTTTGCATTCTCGTCCGTTTTTACTTACTTTGTTTTGCAAAGAATCTTTACTAGCAAAGGAACTTGAAGTTCCCTTGCCTAGTGTGTTTCTCAAGTCTTTGCAGGTTCCACGGCGTCTTTCTATGCAAACATTTAGCTCTCAAAGTGACGTCTTCCATGCTGATTTTGAATTACTTGGGGTTGAGTTTCAATCAAATAGCTCATGGATGTGTGCAACCTTGCCTAAACAACTTATTCTTAGTCCCTATGGCGAACTTGCTCTTCAACGATCAATGATTAAAAAGGGAAGTTCCATCACTCACTTTATTTCTTGTAGTGCTACGAAGTCAGCTTTTGCATTACATAATCCTATTAAGAATGTCATTGCATGTAGTACTTGTGTTACCTTACATTCTAGTCTCTTAGTTATGTCTTTTGAGTCGCATCTTTTGGCATGTTTTCCATCTGCTTTCCATGCTCCACTCGTACCTTTTGAAACTGTTTTTTATGAGTTTCATTCATCTCTTGCATGTGTTTGTTTCATTCCTTTGCAAACATGCTGTCCTAGCAATTTTCAAGGGTCAAATACATCTTTTGATTATTATTCACATGTGTTAGATGCGTCCAGGTCATTAAGTCTGTTTCCTTACCCATCAACACATGTATTGTTATCTTCATTTATGTGTCATTGTGTTCATGCATTATCATTTCGTATGCTATCTTTTGGATCGAATTTCCATCTAGGATCAGTAGGTAATCGATCTTTTGGTTGTTTTGTGTTTGATCCCGGCATACACATGGGAGCACCTAGTTCGCATGAAACATCTTTTACTATGGATATGGTGGATCTATCTACACAAAGCTTTGATTCGAGGTCGAATCCTCTCAAGAGGAGGGGAATGACCAAGATCATCATATGACAATATCATGTCGAGTCCCATGTGTTCAACAATTTCCATGCCAAGTTTGTTGGGGACCAATGAACAAAGTGAAGAACAAGGCATTTTGGAAGTCAAGAATCGAATTCAAGTTTGTGTTAAGTCTTGCATTTGTTAGACCAGAAGACTTGCACCTGTTAGCCGTGGGCACACCTTACCAGTCGGAGTCTTCTGATCCTTCCTGTTTGGTGCAGTCCTGTAAGGCGTAGGCACGCCTTGTGAGCCGAAGTCTTCTGCCTAACGCAGCTTTGGGTCCAATGCCTTGTCAAGTTATTTACAGCTTTGGGTCCAATGCCTTGTCAAGTTATTTACATTGTGTTGTGTGGTTAGGATAGTAGTAATTTCCTACCAGTAGTTTCCTAAGTGTTTTGTTTTAAGTTTCCAAAATTATAGCTAAGGGTGGCCGGATCTTGGAGTCCAAGTTAGATTAGGTTTTTTTTCGAGTCATGTAGGCTATAAATAGCCAACATCTTTTCATTATTCAATAACCAAGTTTCATCAAATATTTTGTGAGTTTTTCACTTTCTCTTTCCAAGAGAGCTTTTCTTGAATACTTGAGAGTTTTCTTGAGTTATTCAATCTTGAACTTATCAATCAAGTAATCACCTTGATTGTGGCATTCTTCTACCTAAAAACTTTGGTTCGCTAAATCGTTAGATCGTGGGTCTTTTCTCAAGGTTCGTGATCTCGGGGTTTAGAGGGGTCGATAGTTTCCGCCTATCAACTTAAATTTTCATCTAGATCCGTCATTGAAAAAGTACGAGTTCATACCGTTTGGGTAGGTTCGTATCAGTTTGAGTCTTGTTCGTGCTGTGCGTTCGTTGTTTCTTGTGTCTTGCTTGTACTGTTCAGTTTTTTTCCCTTGCTGTTCTAACAAAATTCTTGAAGTTCCGTGGTTGTTCCTTGCTAGAATTTTTGGTTCTTGAACTGATTTTGTGGCCATCTTGGTTTCTTGAAACAAAACCCTAGCTTTGAAACATAGCTTTGAAACAAACCCAAAAACCAATTCTTGAATCTTGGGGGCTGTTTTCTTGAAATTCTTGAAACCAATTGAAACATTCTTGAATTCTGGAATTGCATCATTGATTTCTTGAATTCTGGAAGCAATCCAAAATCGGCTGAAGAAAAAAAAAAGAGAAACGAAAGAAAGAAAGAAAAAGAACAAGCCGAATTACTGTCTTGAATTTGTGCTTGTATTTCAAATCTGCCTTCACTTGTTTTGATCTGAAATTTTGGGCTGCAATTGTTGTTCAAAGCTTGAACTACATCTTGTTGATTGAAAGAACGAAATTGCTTGCTTGGGAGGGGCCAAATCCGAAATTAGAAACTGAAAACATCAAATCAGTTTCCAAATTCCAGATTTCCTTTTCCAACTTGATTAAGGTTTGTTGCTGCTTGAACATAGAAACTGAACAGGAAACTTTCTTCCAGGTCCTTGCAAACTGGTTTCCTAAGCCCTAAATAGCAACAACACCATGTCCAAAAGGGATCAATCAGCCTAGAAACCAAATCCAAACAGTTTGGAAAGCTTTGCACCACCATTGACCAGCCTAAACCTAAACCGATTTGGAGTGGAATTGTGGAACCCGAATTGCTGTTTGAAATTGGCAGCCACTAATTCACTTTATCTTGTTCTTGTTTCCAGCATTTAAACTGTGTCTTTTAACTTGTTTTTCAAGTCAGTTAGGTCTTACTTTTTCCTTTTCCAAATCTGATTAGGAGTAGAGTCGAAATCAAAGTCTAGTGTCCTAATTTGAGTTTGTTTGTGTCCTCATTTCCTAATATTTTTCCAGCAATATTTGTGTCCATTTTGTAGTCCTAAATTATGTTTTTAACCCTCATTAAGTATTCTGGAAATTTGAGGAAAATTGACCAATTTATCCTTGGTTTCTTCAAGTCTTCTTCTAGGGTTTTCTTAGTTGTTTTCATTTGGAAATTTTCCAACTTTGAGTCGTGTCTTAGCATTCGAAATTCTTGCATTGTTTCTCAATCTCCAAGTGAACCGGCTGTGATACATCCCATTCTCGTGAAGGTAATTGGTGATAAGCCCTTGAACTTGCTTGAAATTTCTGATCTCTTCAAGGAGGAAAAGCAAGGAATTTGAGCGTGCTTGGTGAGATCATTAGAGTGAAATAAAACACTTGAGTGATACACGAGCGTGAGAGAAACACGTGAGGGAGTGTGTGAGGTCTTTTCTATCACGAGTTTGTTCATTTTGCAGGTTTGAAATATGTCTACCAAAGGAGATAAGATGACCATAGCCCAATTAGCACTAGAGATGGATGCTATGTGGGCAAAGTACAATAAGGAGATGGAGGCTAACTTTGAACCTCTTAAAAGACGACTTGATAAGTTAGTAGATAAATCTTTCAAGAGGAGGGGTTCCAATCATTCTAGCTCCCATATCCCACCAAGGTTGCCCCAATCACACCATGAGTTTCCCCATGAACGTGCATTAAGAGCTCGTGAGGAATATAAGCATATTGGTGATGAGCATGAGGAGGAGCAAAGGTGTGAGCAAAGAGCCTGTAGATGGAGTTCATCCTCAACCAAAAGAGCCTCATTTGAAATGCCTAAAACATCTCAAAGCAAGTCATTGCCATGTGAGCAAAGGAATGAAAGGCAAAATTGGAAAGAGGAATCAAATGTGATGGGTGATTCCATAATGGATGGCATTACGCAACTATTGAATGCCTATCTCAAGCCATACATTGAGCACCATAATCAAACATCTACAATGGTGGCTAGTGGAGAGCATTCCATCATCACATGTGAGCTAGAAGAGCTGCACATCCCATCTACACTAGCTCCGAATCAAGTGCTAGTTGAGGAAAAATTATGTGAAGCGCAAAATGATAGAGTGAACAATGATGTACCATTTGAGCATGAGAGAAAAGAGGTAAAATCTGAGTTGAGTGCTCAAGAAAAAGAGGGGAAATTTACAAGATTTGAGCGAGTTAGTCACTTCCACTAGGGATTCTTGTGAGGAGAATAGTGAATTGAGCATGAGTGTTAAAATGAGTGAGAATGAGTTAGTTATGAAGGTGGAGCATGGTGAGTTTGTATTTATGACTAACCATCCTTGCTTTATTTTGCCTAGTGTGTTTATTGATTTTTCACAGGTTAATGAGGCGATTAAAGTGCTTAATTGAGGAGTTGCTCATGATGATTTCAATTCACTTGTGGATCTTAATATAATCAATGGTCAAGTGCATTGCCAAATTTTGGTAAATTTGTCATTATTTCATTGGCCATTAACAAGGTAAACTTCTTTCCTAAAACTCTTTATTATCATGATACCCCTATTGAGTTTGCACCATCTATGAAGGTACATCCTCTTGAGCTTGATATGATTGACTATATGCTTGGTTTTGAGAAATCGGTTGCTGCCTACTTGAGCATAGCTGATTTTTTTGAATTGTTCATGCATACTAGACATATAGAATTACTTGGTATTATTTTTAGGATTGTTAAAGCATGTAATGTGGTCTATCATCTTAGAATCATGAATTTTGATAAAGCTGTTCATTTACTCTATGACCATCATTCTAGAATTCATTTGAGTCACTTCATGAATTGCAATTGTGTTAGTCTATTTTTGAGTCCTTATGTGTTGTTTATTTTCTTTGAGTCTAGTGATCATTATGTGTGTGTTAGTAGTTGCATTTTTGGAATGTTTAAAGTTCTTGACTTAATAGGTAATGTGTTTAACGTAGTTGATTTGCCTAAGAGTCTTTGTCCTAATTTCATTATAGTTCATGCATTTAGATTGCATTTAACATCCTTGTTATGGGAATTTGCATCTATTTCATTTAGAGATTCTAATCTGTGTTTAGGACAAATTCTAAGACCTAGATTCGTACATGGAATTCACATTTTTCCATCGTGTTATCAATTAGGGGAATGTGGTGATTACATTTATTTCACTAATATTCACTCACCATCCTTTGTGTTTGATCCAGGTATACATGTGATGGGCTATTGGTAAGATACGTGTGAGCTGATGCGTGCATATTGGTTTGTGTTCCAGTTGACTAGAAGGCATGCTTCTTGGCTTGCATTCATCAAAACATTCCCTGAAGTTCTTCATCACAAATGATCCTTTGATTTGGGACAAATCGCCTTCAAGAGGAGGGGAATGATGAAAGAACTGAAAGCTATCCAAGAAAGAATTCATCATTCAAAGGGGCCCAAGTGATTGAAGTTCAAGAAGATGCATTTGAAGGATTGAAACCCTAGCTTTGGCTTAAAAATCACATTCGGATTTAGTGTTTCAATTCGACCATCTAGAGTTGTGTTTAATTTCGTTTTGTACTTAGTATGATTGGGCCGAATTGCCTTGCTGATTTTGGCTTGGTTAATTCAAGTCCAACTGCCATTAGTAATTTAGTTAATTTCTAGTTACTAAATAAAGCTTATGACCGAAATTCCAAGTGGATTAGAGGTCAAAGCCTAGTTCAACTAGGATTAGTTTTCCTAAGCTAAGTGTTAGTTGACTCCTAGTAGTAGTAGGGTTACTCCAATCGTGGTGGTCTCTACAGCCGTGCAACTCCCAGATAAGATGGCTGCTACTGGTAGCTCCATCGGTCATTTTTTGGTTCATTTGGAGATTCCGGAAGAAAAGTAGGGCTGAAGGCCGAAGGAGTATTGGGGGATTGTGTTTTATGATTACTCAGGAGCTCAGGATGTTATTCTGTGCCAGGTTTGGTAGTCACGGTAGCCATCTCACGTGGGTGCAGTGGCTGGATTTGCTCTTCTGTCAGGTGCACCGGGTAGCGTCACTGGTGGTAGTATGGTCTAGTCCATCTGGTGGGTGGGTTAAGCTTAACTCTAATGGCTCGTCCCATGGCAATCCAGGGTCAAGTGGGGGAGGGGGTGTGCTTCGAGACTCCACAGGTCATGTCTTGTTTGCATATGCAGAGCGGTTTGGTAACTTAACCTCTCTCCAGGCAGAAGCGAAGTCATTGTGTCTGGGTTTGGAAATTTGCTCTTTGAGAGGATTTTCGTAGATTATAGCTGAGGTTGACTCGAAGGTGCTGTGGGTTGTCAGGAAACCAAAACGGACCTCCGTCGGTAAGGGTCGAGATACGAAGAATTCGGCGGCTGCAGTCTCTGGATATTTCTTTTATGCATTGCTTTAGTGAAGCTAACTTGGTAGCGGACTCGCTCACCAATTTCTCTCACACATCATCCTCTTTTGTTTTATTTCTATCAGAGGTTTCGCTCCCCAAACTCTCTAAGAGCCATGTTCTAATGGATCGGATTGGGATACCTAAAATTAGGCTGAAGCGAGGGTAAGGTTTGTTCCCCTCTATGTGGTGTGCATTTATGTCTTAATAAAATGGACTGTTTTCTTGGGAAAAAAAAACCTAGGATGTCCGCTTTTTGCTGGACGGAAGCTTTGCCGCTATTTTTCTGGAGTGGTGGATAATGTCAGGGCAAGGGTGGTGGGTTGGAGAATGAAGACCCTTTCGGTTGGTACCCGAATTGTGTTAGTCAAGTCGGTGCTATCTTCGCTTCCGGTCTATCTGCTATTGGTGCTGTGTCCACCAAAGGGGGTGATTGCGGAGATTGAGATGGTTTTTGCAAATTTTCTCTGGGGAGCATCTGAATATGGTGCGCAGCACCATTGGGCTTCATGGGAAAAAATGTGTGGCCCAGGCGAGGAAGGAGGCGTGGGGTTTCGATCTTTAACTCAGGTGGCAGATGCTATGGTTTGTAAGATGTGGTGGTGGTTCAGGATGGGTGCGACCCTCTGGGCTGATTTCATGCAAGGAGGCTCACCTAAATCAGGTGGTCTTAGCGCGGGGCAGCTCTGAGACATGGAAGCGTATGCTATCAGGAAGGGAACTGGTGGAGATGGAATCGATATGGGACTTATCTGATGGATCATGCTCTTTCTGTTGGGATAATTGGTCCGGTCTGGTCTGGGACCTCTGGCCTGGAAATTTGATGGTCTGAACTTTCAAGGTCCGGTTTCTAATTTTTGGACGGGTCGCCATTGGAATATGTTGTTACTGTCTTCAAGGGTCCCAGAGGAAGTTATGTAGAGGGTTCAGGGGATGTTCTTGGTGACAGGCGAGGCGTTGGACCAGCTAATTTGGCCTCATAGTAATTCTGGGTGGCTTGATGTCCGCTCTGCTTATTGTCGGCTTCGTAGGCCTCATGCATCATCCCAAATATACTCAGGGATTTGGCAAGATGGGCTGCCGATTAAGATTTCCCTTTTTATGTGGCGTCTGCTGGGTGGGAGGTTGCATGTAGAGACTGCAATGTATCGATTTTGAATTTATGGCCCATCGCATTGTGTATGCTGCCAAATCCCGGATATTGAGTCCATTGGTCACCTTTTCTCGTTGAGTGAGATTGCCAATTCTGTTTGGATGTATTTTGAGGTGCCGCTTGGCATTTTTTGTCCAAACCGTCCTGTAACCAGCCAGCTCTTAGTTTGGTGGTCTGTTAAGGCCGTGAATAAGCAGTTCCACTGGCTTTTGCTGGTTGCTCCATCTGTAATTTTCTGGTGGATTTGGAAGTTTCGTAATCGGTGCAAGTATGACAGTGGGTCGGGGATAGGGAGTTTGTGCTTTCAGATTACACAAGAGTTGTGCATGCTGCATCGAGCCAAGTTTGGAGGAGTTTTCCGACGACAGTTATGGACTTCCCCCCCATCATTTAACCAAGACAATCTATAGGGTTTAGGGTGGTAAGTCCATGGAATGTGTCTTTGTTCAACAAAATCAGCAGCTACACAATTGGTACAAGATCCACTATCAATGATCATAAGATATACCTCATCTCCAATTTTGCATCTTGTGTGAAAGATGTTGGTCCTTTGGAGATCATCTTCTTGAGCTTGTGCATTAAGCACTCTCATAGTCACCAAGTTTCAATTGGTTGGTCCCTATTTCTTCTCCTTGTGGCACATATTTGCTCCCACCAAATAGATGCATAATCTTGAAACTCAACAGCTGCAAGTTTCACCTTTTTCTCCTCAGAGTAATTGTGAACTTCAAACACTTGCTCGACTCTTCTAAGCCAATCCAAGTAAGTTTCAGGATCATTTTTTCCATGAAAGGTAGGTATCTTGGTCTTGATGGAACCAAGATTGTCATCGATTCTCCTAGGTCTATTTCGACCGTCCCTTGCTCCCCTTTGGCTTTTCCTTGATCGAGTTGAGGTGTTTGACTGATATCCCTCGTCATCCGCTTCATGATCATCATTCTGAACACTTGAGGTCCTATTGTTGTGTGTATCTCCTGTACCTCGCACCTCAATTGCTGCCAACCTGTCTGATAACTGTGCCATCACATATTCATGTCTCGCTGCTTGTTGTTGAAGCGCTTGAAGCAAAAGTTTATTCGAAACTTCGACTTCAGGTTGCTCAAGTGCTTTTCCCTCTTGAGACATACTGTTAAACCTGTAAAACAAGTATAACCTAGTCTACCTTACAATGCACTCGTGTATCACTCCAAGAAAAGAACACTCACTCTCAATTTTTCCTTCTCAAAGTTCTTAAAAGAACTCAACTCTCAAAATTCCAGAATTAATAACTTGAAAATCCAAACAAAACTCACGAAAAATTTTTTTGACGCAATTAATAAGACACAAAACGGAATTTTGCAAATCCTAGAAACTCTAGAATTTGTACATTTTCTTGTTAAAAATCGAGCGGAAAGGGTGAAAAATGGAAGGTTTAGGTTGTTGAGGATGTGACACAAAAGGTAAGGGTGGTTAGGTGTGAACAGGTACGTTCACACTCGGTTCGTCCTTTTCAAAGATAGAAACTCAATCAAATCAGGTTTGGGTAGTCCTTTTCAATCAAGATTTGGAATCTTTAGTTGGATATGATTGAGCACTTTCCAATTAACAACTTTCAACCTTAATTCAACAGGAATTTGGAATCCAACAACAATTCAGATTTGGCTTCAAGAATAAATAGGAGCCGCACACAATATTCAAGATTGATGCGAATCCGGTGGCCTACCATATATTCACATTCAAGCCATCTCATGATCAAGTTAAGCCACTTAACAATTTGGAGGAGCAATCACTGCCTTGTGTTACCATGCTAAGTGTGCATGAGGATTCAAGCAACATCACTCCATGATTTGGTTTACTTTAGTTAATAAAAGTGCAAACCAGAAGACTTGCACCTGTTAGTCGTGGACATGCCTTACAAGCCAGAGTCTTCTGATCCCTCTCCTGCATGTAGAGCGTGGGCACGCCTTACAAGCTAAAGTCTTCTGGTCATGGAATTATTGAGCAGGCGAATCCTAGGTGAGCAAGGTTTTCTATTTTGTCATTCGCTTGTGGGCTGAATGTAATGTTATTTAGTATTTATTTTGGGTTGAATAAAGCAACGGTCCAATGGGCACAAGGCCTTGACCGTATGCCTTGTTGGTTATTTTCCTAATTGGTAGGTTACAATTAGTTTCCTAGCTAAGAAGGGATTTCGGCCCTTAAACTTTCCAAAGCTGGCCGAATTTAGGTTTCCTACTTAGATTAGGATTTCGCGTCTTGTAGGCTATAAATAAGCCACTTTATTTCGTTTTCAAGATACGAGAATTATTCAGAAATTTTATTGAGTGTTTATCACTTCTCTTGCTTCTTTGAAGTGATTTGAATGCCTTAGAGTTCTCTTAGGGTGTTCACTTGACTTATCAATTCAAGAACGCATTGAATTGTGGCGTCTTCTACCATTATACCAACGTTCGTTGTCCAAGTGCTCAACGGGTGAAGGTCTTCCACTGTGTGTTCCAACTTTTGTTACCAAGAATCCTAGATCCTACGTCTTTTGTGTGCGGGTTGCGTTATCTACTAACGTAGTTCGTATCAGTTGGCCTCAGAGCTGGTTGGAGGTAACAAAGTATATTCGTTAGAGTCAATTTCCTTCGTTTATCTGTGTCTCAAAAAAAAAAAATGGAGTTACTGTTCATAGGCACTGTAGCGATACGGTTCACCGCTACTGTTCACCATTACTGTTCATCCGAATTCCTCTTGATTGCATCATTCAAATTCTGTGTTTTTTCCTTCGTGTCCTTGCTGTTTTTGTGTCTATTGTATGTCAAGAAAATAAAAAAAAAAGTTTTGAGTTTACCTATCTTCTTGTCATCTTTCTTGTCTAGTTCTTGTTCTTCTTGTTGAGTCAAATCGTTTCTTGTTACTTGCTGTCCTTTGATGAGTTGAGCCATCTTGTTGTTGCTATCCAAAATTTCCTTTAGGGTATCTTGCATCTAGCCTTGTGTCTTGAGTTAAAAAAAAAAATTCTGTTGTTGCTTTCTGTCCAAAATCTAGTTGCTGGAAAATTAGGTTTTCTTGTGTGGTTCTCAGAAATCTGAAATTCCTTGGGCAAGTTAATTCACTCTTGAAGCTTTCTTGAAGTATTATCTTGAGATCTTGAATTCTTGTGTGAATCTTGAAAGTATTGCCTTGAATATCTGATCTTTCAATCGGTCCTTGAGTTGCAAGATTACTCTTCAAATTCTGTTCAAATTCTCTTGATTACCGAAGCTTGCTGCTGTTGTGAAAAAAAAAAAAGAGAAAGAAAAGAAAAGACAACAAACAACAAAAGAAAAAGGAAAGCCTAAAGCCAAGAATCATTAAGAAAGAAAGCTTCTAAAGGCGGGGGAGATAAACTTTCCAAAACAATTTTGGAAACAAGTTTCCAAATCTGATTTTGAGCCAAGAAATCGCCCCACTTGTTTCCTTTTTACTAACCGAATCTGCTCCTATTTGGAAACAAGCTTGTGCCGTTTATTTGCTACCAAAATCCACCTGGGAAGTTGCTACATTCCTTCACAACCACTGCCCAAATTCCAGAAAATTCAACCAGCAAAATTTGAAGGAAAGAAAAGCTGTCCAAGAATTGGGTTAAGATTTCTTGTTTTGAGATAATTTGAGTTTTGCTTCTAGGGTTGTTTTCAGCTTTTGAGTTAAATTTCCAGCATCCTAAATTGTCTAAATTTCGTATTTTCTCTATTCCTGTTGAGCACGTAATAGGCTTAAGTCTTTGTTTCCTAATCCTTGTTGTTTCCTAATTCCTTTTGTCTTAGTTTCCTAATTCTTCTTGTGTCTTTGTTTCCTAATCTTTGTTTCCTATTCGTTTATGGTCTTTGTTTCCTAATCTATTATATCTTTTGTTTCCTATTTTTGTGTCTTTATTTCCTAATTTTTTGTCATTCTTGCCTAATTCATTGTGGTCTAATTTGGTAAGTGGGTTAACACTAGAAGAAGCTCTAATTTCTTCAAATTGTTACCAAAGTTGACTTGAGAAGTGATTGGTGAGAGTAATAGAGTGTTTATTGAGTGTAAACATGAGGGTTGAGTGTATACATGTAAGAGAGTGCGTGAGGTCTATTTGCTTTTATTACTAATCATTTTAGCAGGTTTAAATGGCATCCCAACAAGCTGAAATTAGTCTCATGATGGAGTCGTTGAGGGAAGCATTAAAACAAGTGATAAATGACAGTTTTGAGCCTCTTGAAAGACTACTTGATCAAATGGTGAATAAAGAAGTCAAGAGGAGGGGTTCTATGTGCTCTAATCATGATTGTCACACACTCAAAGAAATGACGGATCATCTTCATGCTAAGGAAGTATACAATGGACGACGTGCTTATGAAGAAAATCAAAAGTGGCAATGTCAAGAATCTAAGCGTCGTCAATCCAAGTATTGTGAGCAAAAGGAACAAAATTCATCAATTTCTTCCAAATCTAAGTCTAGGGATGACCCATATAAGGAGGAATCGTGGTAGGACACTTATCAACGTCTTCTACATGAAAAGCAATTGAAGGAACAAGTTGAAAGCAATATCCAAGAATCTCCTAAAGAAGAGCTTGTAGAGATCATTGCTCATGAAAACCAACATAATCCCATTCAAAGTGAAGTTGTACTAGAAGAAATCATAATTGAACCTGAGAAATGGGAGAATGTAGTTGAGTGTGCCATACAAAATATGAGTGTGATTGAAGAGATAAAATTAGAGAATTTAAATGAGGTAAAATCCATGAGTAGTGAGGAAGAAAAAAAGAGTGTAGATTCACAAAAGTTGAGAGAATTAGTCACTTCTACTAGTGCGTCTTGTGAGAAAGAACGTGAGTTGAGCTTTATTATAAAGAGTGAGCAAAGAGAGTTTGTACTTTTGACTAACCATCCTTGCTTTATTTTGCCTAGTTTGTTTGTCACTTTTTCACAGGTTAACGAAGCTCTCCAAGTGCTAATTTGTGAAGTTACTCTTGGTGGTAATCAATGGTCAAGTGAATTGCAAATAATTGGTAAATTTGTTATTAATTCCTTTACCATTGACAAGGTAAATTCCTTCTATAAGTCTCTTTACTATCATGATACAATTGATGAGATTGGTTAGTTTCCAAAGGTGATACCCTTCCCTAATGTGTCGTGGTATGATTCTTTTGACGTGAATGAGTATCCTTTGGTTGTATCATTAGTAAAGTCTTTTGTTAACATTCTTGAGTTAGCTGGCATTGTTTTGGTTCATGCGCCTAATGTGGTTAATCATATTGGTTTTATGGAATTTGACAAATCTATTTGTTTGCTTTATAATTATTTCACTAATGGAAATTTGAAGCTTAAGGCCGAAAATCATCTTGGAATAAGTATGAATGAGCATTTGGCCATGGAGTTTAAAGTAGCTTTACTTACTAATGGACTTGATGTTTTCTTACTTACTTTTATTTCTAATAATTTGCAGGTTCATCAAGGTGAATTGAAGTACAATTTTCCAAGTTCTAATCCTAGAACCATTGGTGAATTGGTGATGTTTCACGGCCTAGCATGTTGCTGCCAACAAACATAGGGTTTTGTCTTGCCTAAACAAGAGAAAGGGATCTTCCTAATTAGTGCTTCAAAAGATGAACTTCATACTTACTATTCTGCCTTACCTAATTCATTGCTTTTATGGACTATTTTGCATGCCAATGATCCATGGATACTTATGTCGAGTACATTTGGTTTAATTATTGTTAATCATCTTGCCATAAATGCGATAGAATTCTGCCCTATACTTCTTTGTTATTATGGTGGAGTTTATGAGCTTATCATGGTTATGCCCTTGAGTGTACTTAGTGAGCTTACTTTATCTATGCAAGTTCATGTTTTTTATTGTGTGTGTGAATTGAGTAGCATCATATTGAAAGATCCATGTGTGCATGATATGACTAGTTTTTTGAGGATTAAGAAGTTTAACAAATCTGTCTATTTACTCCAATATCCTCAATCTCTAGTTAGCTTTAGTACCCCTATGTGTTGCATTTGTTCTAGTTATGGGAGTATTGTTTTGCATTTTTGTGGTTTAATTCTTCTAATGAAGCCATATGTTCCAAGTGATTTTATACGTGCTATGGCTTTCAAATTCTTTGTTATTGTTGCTAAGATTGTCAATGTGTGTGATATAGTCTATCATCTTGGACTCATGAGTTTTGATAAGACTATCCATCTACTCTATGACCTTCATGCAAAGAGTTGTTTGAGTTTTGATGTGAAAAGCACTAGTTTAAATCAATTTTTGAGTCTTTATAAGTTGTTTAATAGTTTTGAGCTTTGTGATCCTTATTTATGTGAGTGTGATGCATGTCCATATCATTTTGTTAGTCAGTTTTTGCATTATGCTAAATGTCCTAATGTGTTGCGTGCTAACCAAGTTGATAATCTTCTTGGTGCAACTAGTGTTTGCGTATCCTTTATTTTTACTCATCCTATAATTTTTGTGTTTGATCCAGGCATAGATTTGAAGAATGATTGTGACCATAGTGAGGCTACATGTGATACGTAATTGTGGTTCATGGAATGTGAGCATCCTTGTTGGCCTTGGTTCGTGCATAAGTTGAGATCGTGGTTGAAGCATGCTAGTTGGTTCCACTTCAAGCTAAGTAGAAGGCATGCTTCATGGCTTGCATTTATCCACGTGTTACCTACAATTCTTCTTCTCAAGCAATCATTCGATTTGGAACAAATCGCCTTTAAGAGGAGGGGAATGATACGAATCCGGTGGCCTACCATATATTCACATTCAAGCCATCTCATGATCAAGTTAAGCCACTTAACAATTTGGAGGAGCAATCACTGCCTTGTGTTACCATGCTAAGTGTGCATGAGGATTCAAGCAACATCACTCCATGATTTGGTTTACTTTAGTTAATAAAAGTGCAAACCAGAAGACTTGCACCTGTTAGTCGTGGACATGCCTTACAAGCCAGAGTCTTCTGATCCCTCTCCTGCATGTAGAGCGTGGGCACGCCTTACAAGCTAAAGTCTTCTGGTCATGGAATTATTGAGCAGGCGAATCCTAGGTGAGCAAGGTTTTCTATTTTGTCATTCGCGTGTGGGCTGAATGTAATGTTATTTAGTATTTATTTTGGGTTGAATAAAGCAACGGTCCAATGGGCACAAGGCCTTGACCGTATGCCTTGTTGGTTATTTTCCTAATTGGTAGGTTACAATTAGTTTCCTAGCTAAGAAGGGATTTCGGCCCTTAAACTTTCCAAAGCTGGCCGAATTTAGGTTTCCTACTTAGATTAGGATTTCGCGTCTTGTAGGCTATAAATAAGCCACTTTATTTCGTTTTCAAGATACGAGAATTATTCAGAAATTTTATTGAGTGTTTATCACTTCTCTTGCTTCTTTGAAGTGATTTGAATGCCTTAGAGTTCTCTTAGGGTGTTCACTTGACTTATCAATTCAAGAACGCATTGAATTGTGGCGTCTTCTACCATTATACCAACGTTCGTTGTCCAAGTGCTCAACGGGTGAAGGTCTTCCGCTGTGTGTTCCAACTTTTGTTACCAAGAATCCTAGATCCTACGTCTTTTGTGTGCGGGTTGCGTTATCTATTAATGTAGTTCGTATCAAAGATTTTCGAACCCTAACCTCTATTTTTTTTATCCACGAACTTCAAGATTTATGAAATTTTGGTTCAACAATCTCAAGTGATGGTTCACGCTATCAAGATATGCAAGAATGTCAAGAATTTCAAAGGGTGATTTCAAGAATATCAAGAAACGACCACGGGTATTGTAGACAAAGTTTCAACAATTAATAATCAAGAATTAAAAGGTACGTGACATTAGAAACAAAACACAACTAGAAACCCTAAATTGGAAAGCAAGAAACAAAGGACAAACAAGAAATCTTTTTCTTTTTTTTTTTTGACTCGGATGAACAGTAATGATGAATAGGAATGCTACAGTATGGTGAACAGTAACATAAACAGTAACGATGCAATATGATGAACAGTAACATAAATAGGAATGCTACAGTTGGTTTTCTTTTTTTTTTTTTTATAACAAGGTATGAACAATTTCAATTGAAAGAGAATTAATCTGATGCTCTGGATACCAACTGATAAGCAACCCTAGGGGTAGATCCTCCTAGACCCTCCCAACACAGAAAATATCAGAGTTGGATCTTTTCTCTTAATGGAAATTGTACTCAACTGTTCGCATGAACTCAAGACCTCTGACACACAAAGGTAATCAGCAATCCCAAGCAAATATCGATGGAAGAAGAGACACCACGATTAGGGAACAAATTAATCGATAAAGTCTAATTTGAATCTCAAGCTATGAACTCAAGAATTGAAAAGAAAGTTCAATCAAGAACTTGAAGGAAAAACCTCACGTTTGTATTTTGTCGAAAAGTCCCCAAAAATAGTCACAAGAGTGGCTATTTATAAGCCTTACAAGCAAACCCTAATACTACTTGAAATTGTTAAAAAGACTAAAAACCTTAATGAAACTAGGAATGTGATCAGAAGACTTGCGGTCGTAAGGCGTGCCCACGTCTTAAATCTGTCACAGTAAATATGCGACCAGAAGACTTGTAGTCGTAAGGCATGCCCACGTCTTGAATCTGTCACAGTAAATATGCGATCAGAAGACTGGCAGTTGTAAGGCGTGCCCACGGCAGTCAAGATCATTCCTTGACTCAAACGTACAAGTGAGCAAGGTGACTTCATGGTTCACCAAACCTTCAAACTTAGCTTGCTCCTCGTTGCCATGATGAATGATCAAAGCTTGTAAAGCTTCCTTCACCCTCTTGGATCTCGCCCTTGTCATTGGACCATCAATGTTGGTTAAAGGATCCCGAGGTTGAAGGCGTGCATCCTTGCTTGTGTCCTCATCAGAATTCCAACATAACACTCTACATGGCATTTGCACAACTATAATAAATAAACTTTGGTCTCATCCATGGATGCACAAACCAGCAAAGAAGAGAAATATGCGTGGATGTGGTTGGTAGCAAAATTCAGCAAGGCCAATTCATGAAATGATGCAGCCGAATAATGCAGCTCTAGGGGAAACAAAGAAGACCAGCAACACAACTCTTCAAAACGCAGCAATAAATATGAAGGATCACAAACAAGAACTAACCAAAAACTTTCAAGTGTGCAAGGCAACAACTTGAAGCTATTGCTGATATCGGAGCTGGCTTCAAGTGAGGTAGCAAGCAGTACACATGCAGCTCCTAAATAATCCGAATAACCTCCTAAAGGTGTAGCTATGGAACAAGTTAAAACCAATGTGATCATGCCTTGAGAAACCTGCACAAAGAAGAAGACACTAAACAAAGTAAATGTTAATATAGCAAGGCTCGAATCAGCCTCAATATCCTATAACTCGTGGCAAATGAGCAAAATTTGGCTTGGGCAAATTTGACTCGAGTCATTCGCCTTACTTTTTGTCACAACATGCAGCTCGTTCTCCTTAAGTAATTGCTCTTGGTCTTTGGTGATTTGTTGAGGTGTTTAAGGTGCCAAAGTTTTTATCACCATGGTAGAATGAATACTTATTGGCACGACTGTGACAACCCCACCTCACCCTAAGGTGTACCAAAGGAGTTAGCGGGCCGTCTGCCCAACTCTCACCGGAGCTCATTACAGTCCTTAATCAAATGAATATTATACATAGATTAAAAGTTATTCACAAGTATATTTAAGTATTTATACCAACCACAAGTCCTTAGAATTCAAATTACACCCAATTTGCACAAGGCATAATTTCTAGGAATTTATCCTCAACCAATCAAGCTAATGAGACCTTTGCAAATTGAGTTCTTCAATAACTCCAATAAACCATACATAACTTTCATTCTTGCTTGCAATCCCAAAAGAGAAAATAAAAATATAGTCAAATTCCCAAATACAAGTTCAACCCAAAAATTCACAAAATCAATAATCCCATGGACAGACTAATGCCATCCTTGGCTTCTCTTGCTCTCACATCCTGTAAGGAAGACAAACTATTGGGGGGGTGAGCTAAAAACTCAGTGAGGTTCCATAAATTCAAGAAAACAAATAAAACAGTGAAATAACATGGTTTATCAAAGTACCACTTTTAACAAGTAATTGCTCAAAAGACAATTATCAACACAAGAAATCTTTCAAGCATTTATTCATTTAACAATCAGCTAATCAAGTATACGCAGTAAAAGAATATAGTAGTACATAAAGCTAGTAAATCAGTAGTTAGCAGTCTCCTTATACCTCCAATGGTAATATTCGAGTAAACCAGCCAGTGTCCCAATGTTACAAGGTCTCGACCTAGTCCACTTCTGACTTGGGGTGGCCGATAACAAAGGGCATGGGTCCAGATTATGCAAGGGTCCAGTTCAGCCGATGCGTCCAAAACATTCACGGCTTACAACATGTAGTTAATAGTCAACAATAATACATGTAACAAATAAACTAACACTTAATCAACATGACAAGGCATTTAGTGTAAACACACAAGATACATTCACAACCATTATATTTGTAAATACTAGGGAATTCTTTGAAATACCTTTGTTAGGACACATTTAAGAGTAAAACACATTTGAGTAGAAAGGTACATTTAAGCATAACTAGCAATGAGGAACTCGCCCACATAATAGAAAGCCATTTCATTTACGAAAAGAAGTAACAATCCATTTGCGCTAAACAAGTGAAACACGTTTGAAAAGTAGTTGAAACACTCATCAAAAGTTAAGTTAGTAGGCAAAGTAAGGCTTAGTGTAAATTCAAATAAACTACTGGAGTAGGGCATACAAAACATTTAGAAAATAAGGAACACTCACCAAAAGTCTAGTGAGTAGGCAAACTAAAGCTTTCACACATTTTCCTCGGGGTTCCCCTCGAATTCATCTTGAGCACCTGAGACAAGCATATCCAACGATTATCTATAACGTTTAACCAAGACCAAGAAATCCCCCTCTTAACCCTTCTCTCAAGTATCCTCAATTTCTTGTCAAATTAAGAGAGAAACTCTCTACACTTAACCACCAAGTTAACACTCGAGGGAGAGTTCGTAAGTGCTTCATTTGTAAGTCAAAATGTAGTAAGAGTTTTTTATTCCAAAGTTAGCCAAAATAAACCAAAGTAAACTTAGTTACTCGTTAAATAAAAAATTCATGATTTTATTCCAAATCAATCCATAGTTATAGTTTAATATAATAGCAAGTCATTTGAGCAAAATCAAGTCAAGAAAATATCAACCGAAGCCAAAACAATCCAACGCATCAAATCTATCAAAACAGTCCCAAGGTTCAAAAACAGAGATTTTTGTCAACTTTAAACCATCCAAAAAATCACACTTTAACCCCATTTCAACATACACTCATAGTTCAACATAATATAAAGTTATTAGAGCAAAATCACGTCAAGAGAATATCAAACAAGGCTGAAACAGTCCGGGTCCAAATCTGCCGGTTCGAGTTCAAGTTCCAAAACAACAATTTAAATCAACTTTTAGCCAATGAAAATTCCAGATTTCAGCCCAAATTTATCATATACATATATCTTAACAACATATAAAATCATTAGGCCAAAATCTTGTCAAAAAACAACTCAAAAATTTTGAAGTAAGCTAAAATTTCCAGCTAATGTTCAGCTAGTAGAGGCTAATTTCCTTGAAATTTCAATCAACAAAACAGCCATAAAAACATGTATATCACGCTCATAATCCTAAGGGCTTCATCAATCATTAGCCCTTCATAGAATCAAACACTTAGTAAACATTAAGATCTTTGGTAAAAGTAATCAACAAACTATCAATTTTCTGCCACCTTTGAGTGTTTTAATCATAACTGAAGCTACAAATATCGGATTGAGACGAATCTTATGGTGTTTCAAAACTAAGACAAAGGGATACATTTCTCATGAAGACATCAAAAGTCAAATCTTGCATTTTCATGGTCAGAAAGTAAAATCACAGAAACAACAGAAATCTGTTGGGTAAAACTGGACATTTGGGTAGTCAGGGGTATTTTGGTCATTTCACATGATACAGTGCTCCGATTGAGATAAAATTATATGGGTGGAAATCCAACTCAATTTCCTACAACTTTCATTCTTTGAGCAAGAGCTAGATTGGCCTTTATCATGGGCGAAAGGTGCAGATCCGTTTGGTGTAAAACTGTGAATTTCCAGCAAAATCAATCAACAATTCAAGAGTTAAACTTGTGCTCTAACCTTCAAGTAATCTACTAGCTCTTCCATAGAACCAACTTATGTCATGAAGATATAATAGATTTCATGGCTAAAATTCAAAAACCAAGGCTGTGATGGAAGGTTACTTCAAGATATAGCAATATCTAGCAAAGTTTCGCCACAACTTTCTACCAAGCTTCCTTCCTTGCAAATCCTTCAAGAAAGGCCAAAGATCTTCAAGTTTTCTTGGTGATTTCAGCCTAAGAACTCCAAGAATGGTAGCTGACCTTGTCTCCTCTACCTCAGCTCTCTCCCTTTCCCTTTCTCTCTCTCGGTTCTCTCCCTTACTCCCTCTCTCTCTCTGTTGGCAGCAAACAAGAAGGAGAGTTGGTTGAAGATGTTTGAGTGTTGTTCTTGGAGAAGAAGAAGCAAGAAGAAGAGATGAAGTCTAGAGCTCTCTAGTCTCTTTCTCTCTCTCTCTCTAAGTCTCGGCTGGAATGGCAAGAAGAAGAGAAGAAAATGAGCCAATAAAGGCTTGTCTTCCTTTTGATGAATGATAAGTGGAGTGGTTGAACGACTTAACCACTTCTGCCTATTTGTCGCGACCTAGTGCGATGTTCTATCCTTAACTAGATTTCCTTCATCCAAAATTATTCTATCATATTTATATCACTTAAAAGTCTCTACATATGTTTGGGGCCATCTTAAAACTAACTCTCATGTCAGTGCTCGAATTTCATACTTAAAGCTAGCCGAACGAAAACCGGGTAATTAGTTCATAAAAATTCAACTAACTGGAAAAACGATAACTTCAATAATAAAAACACTAATAATTTAGTAAAACCACATAAGATAATAAGAATAATAATTATTATTATTATTTATTTTTCAAAAAAAATAAAATTTTGAGGCCCTTACAATGACCACTAAAGGATACATCTTTATCAAACTGTCATGGTCATCCTAGAATGGTGTGAGTAGTTTGCATGGGCACGATGTCACATAAAACCTCATCGGCATATGCTCCAATGCAAATAGGCACGCATGCTTGATGATATACTCAAACATCACCATCGTTTGTCAACCATTGTAGGCGGTATGGCTTTGGATGCTTCATCGTTGGAAGTGCCAAACTCTCCACCAGATTAGACTTACAACATTAGTGCAGCTCCCACCATCTACTATCATGCTACAAATTTTATCTCGAACATGGTAGCATGTATAGAAGATGTTTTCTCATTGGGACTCTTCCTCATCACAAGCAATAGTAGTTAAGGCCTTACGAGTCACCAAGCATCCCATATGTCCCTCAGGTGGTGCAATCTCTTTCTCGGACTCATCATCTTCAATCAAAGGTGGCATTCCCTCATAGGCGGATTTGGCATCTGTAAACAATCTCACCACTATCCAATGTAAGCATAATGCGTTGGTTAGGGCATTGAGATTGTATATGGCCATATCCTTGGCACTTAAAGCACTTGCGGTCTCGGTTACACACCTTAGAAAGATCTTGGACTATTTAGACAACTTTGGAGTCATTCTTAGAAATCAAATTTTGAGCACCTTCTCGCAGTTTGGATGATGAAGAAAGGTCGGCTACAACTTCCTCCTTCTTTGGCTAAGAATTATGCCAATTTGTAGCTTGAGATGTGGAATTTTTACGCACGGTACCCCTCCTCTTGAGGCACCTTTCTATTTTCACGCCTTGTTCAACATCTCATTCAAGTCCATGTAGTATCGAAACTCGCCAAGTTTAGCAATCTTAGGCCTCATACCATTCAAGAAATGTGCCATAGTTGCTTCGACATCTTCATGGATATCCGCTCTCATCATTGCCATCTCCATCTCTTTGAAATAGTCTTCAACGAACATCTCTCCTTGGGTGAGTGTTTGTAACCATTGATGCAAGTCTTGATGGTAGTAAATCGGTATAAAATGCTTCCTCATGATGCTCTTCAATTCACCCCACGAGCTAACTCCACATTCACCATTTCTTCTTCGGCTTGTTCGGAGTTGATCCCACCATACCATGGCATAATCGGTGAATTTCACAGTAGCTAACTTAACCTTTTGCTCCTCCATGTATTTCTGGAAATCGAACACTATCTCGATCTTCCTCTCCTATTCCAAGTATGCCTCAGGATCAGATTTGCCTTGAAAAGCAGGAATCTTGAGTTTGATGCCCTTAATCAAATCTTCACCCTGCTTAGGAAACTTATGATCAGATTTGGATTGCTTCCCATACTCGTCTTCATCATTAGATGATTCTGAATCAGCTTGAGGGGTTTTCCTATGGCTAGTCTTGCTCGGAGTGTAGAACTTTTGAAGCTAGTCCATCCTCTCTTGCATAGATTCAAATTGTAGGTTCATTTTCTGTTGAAAATCTCCCATCACGGCCTTTATTTTAAAGAGAATATCAGGTGCCAGCATTTCACTTCCTTGAGACATGTTGACTCACCTGTAAAATAGGTTAGCACAAAAAAATTTTCCTCACCTCGCTCTTTTAGTGTTTGCCCTGACACTCGTATATGCACTAAAAAATTTTTTTCCACTCAAATATCTCGCAATTCTCACAATTCTTGATCACTTGCCCTGAGAATGTTAGCGGTTTTTCCAAGTAAACACTTGACTTACCAATGAAGCCATAAGATGTAATGAAACAATGAGAGATGTAAGGATATTGAACAATACAAAATCAGCTTTAATCTACCTCAATTTGGAATGAAAATACTCAAGAAACACGCTGGTATTGACTCAAAAGAAATTCAAATAGACCTAAGCAAATAAACACTTGCACACGGCTGGAATTAAATTGAGAAAGCTGCGAATAGGTTTGGAAGTTCAATTCTGGAATTTTGTTTCAAGCAAAATTTCGGACCAAGCTAGGTTCTCCTTACAATTTTGGATTAGGGAAGGCTGTTTTAAGCCACTCAATCCGATTTCGAAGGCAGCTTTTGGTCACAAATCAATTTGGAAGCAAAGTAAAATTCAGTTTGAGTTTCCTTTTGTTCAAACGAATTGATTGGCTTTTGGAAACTAAGGCTGGAAATTTATTTGCCAACAAATTTCTGTTTAGGTTCAGTTTTTCTTGAGACTTAAAACGGTTTTCTTGTCGCTTAAAGAATTCAAAACCGACCCGGATCTCCAAACTCTTGCTCTAGAAGACTCGAATTTGCGACACAGTGGAATGATCTATCTTGAACAGGTTATGGATACAAAAGGGGATGGAAATCCTACAACCCCTCTAAGCCTCGAGATTGTGAACCTTGAATTGAATCTCAATCCACAATCTAGCGAATTACCGAACCAAGGAATTTGGTAGAAAGGCGCCACAACTCAACGTGATCTTGAATTGATAAGCCTAAACTTGAACAAAGGAACTCATTCACTTTGTATCAAGGGTCGTTCCTAAGGAACAAGAAAAGAGAAAACTCTCAATTTTATTTCATCAAAATTGTCTTCTTAAAAAAATGTCACAAGGGGGCTATTTATAAGTCTTACAAGACAAAACCCTAATACTATTTGGAACTAGACGACAAAAGAATACTAATAAAAATAAGAAAATTCCACGTGCCCGTGTCCAGTCAAGTGCTAGTCTTCTAGTCGAAATCAGATTCCACGTGCCCACATCATGTGCCAGCGTCTGGACGAGGACTAGTCTTCTGCCCAAACAAAAGAAGCACAAACTACTACTAATCTTAGTCCAACTCAACATAAGATCATGGAAAAGATCTTTATTCCAAACTAACACAAATTAAGCATACTAATTTCACATGAATTTGACATGAATCCAATCCTCTTAACCCGTGACTAAGGTTGGACCTCACAAGTTAAGGTTGGACGTGATTAGACTTGATTGATCTTTGACTGCAAGAATCTGGATTCATATCATTCCCCCTCTCTTAAAAGAGATTTGTCCTCAAATCGAGAGCTCGCTTATGGTGAAGCAAACCAGGGAATGTATGGATAAACATGAACCATGTTATGTGCCTTCTAGTCAAATTGAACATGAACAAGATCCAGCACACACGAACCAACTCATGCCCCACGGACCACGAACTTAAACTATTTGGAAGGGCGGCTATCTCATCTTGATCATTCCCTCCCCCATGAAAGCGATTCGACTTTGAATCGATACCTGGATCAAAGACAAAACACGAGACATTAGTGTAGACACCAAATTTTGACTATTTCAATTGTTTTCTTATGTTGTTATCTATTAATATTTAGTTATTTATTTTTGAATATTCTAACATGTTTTCTTATTTTGTAGGTTTTATGAAAAAAAAAAAAATCTCAAAACTCAACTCTCAAAACCCAGAAATAAAATGAACAAATTATTCCCCTAAACTAGTCTCAAACCCAATCAATGGCCCACCAGAAAAAAAAGAATAGCCCAAACAAAAGAAAACAAAAAGCCCAAGTTTAGCCCCTTTTCCTAAAAAAAAAAAAAAAAAAGGCTTCCTTCACGCGCGCGTGCACATCTTCTTCTTCCTCCGGTCTGAAGCGTCTAATCAATTTTCTTCATCAAATTTTCGTACAAAAAAACCAGCTGTAATCTGAAATCTTATCCTAATCACCAACTAATGATGTATAAGAAAACACGTCATCTCTTTTTCTACCATTCGTTTGCTTTTTTTTCTTTTTTTTCTATTTTTGCTGAAGCCAGATAAAAAAGCCACGATTAGGGCTTCATAGAGGGAGAGGAAGAAAAAACAAGGGGAACAGAGAGAGAAAGGAAGAGAGATTGGAGAGGAGAGGCGGCAGTAGGGAGTGAAAAAAAAAAAAAAGAAACATCAGGAAGCAGAGCAGAAAAAAATAGAGAAAAAAAAGAAGCAGACAGAAAAGGAGAGAGACGCATCTGAAAGCACCGTCGGAAAAGCACCGTAAGAACTCTTAATTCCCTTTTTGCGTCTCTTAATTCCCATTTGCTTCGCTATTAGCCGGTTATGATGAAAAAATGATGATGATGATGATGTTTGCTTCAGATGATTTTATTTCTTGGCTTTTACATTTAGTAGACTGTTGAAAATGGAATGTTAGTGATTAGGTTTAGATTAAAATGTTGCTGGCTGAAATTTTTGGGCAAAATTAGTCACAAATAGTTTATAAACGTTTAGTTTTGTTTACTGCCTTGAACATGTTTGATGAAATGCCCCAACGAAATCTTCATCCATTTGGACTGATTTTGGTTGCTGAAACCGTGCCTTGCTAGTTAGATTCGTTGGCTATAAAAGAAAAGAAAACAAAGAAACAAAAACAAAAAAAAGAAAGGAACAAACAGAGAAAAATATTTTGCTTGAAGACTTGTTTTGTTCTCTTGCTTTTTGTTGCGTTTGTGGCTTAGTTTAGGTTTTGTTTTATGTTGTAAATATGTTTAGGAAGAAAGAAAGAAGTGTTTTTGTAAAAAACTTTGTTCAAAAAACTGCAAAAACGAGTTTCCGGCCATTTTGGTCGGATTTTCCTTGGTAATCATTTCCAGATCCAAATGACTTCGATTTTCAGAACCGGCGACTTATGAAACGGTCAATTTTCCAGATTCCGAGCTCTCTTTAAAAAAATAAAAAATAAAAATAAATTTAATAAAGTTGTTAGATTTTGTTTGGGTTATTTGATGTTGGGTTTTTTTTTCTTTATTTGGTTTGGGTTATAATGATTGGACTTTGTTTATTTTTTTGTTGGACCTTTAGTTGGGCTTGTTACTTTCTGGTTGGGTTTTCCCTTGGGCTTCTGATCAAATTTTTGTTAATTTTGTTTGGACTTTTTCGGTTAGGCCATGGTTATTTTTTGCTTGGGTTTGGCACCAGACTTGTGCTTAATTTGTTTGGATTGTTTTGTTGGGTTTGCTTGAGCTATCGATTCTGTTAATACATCTAGATTTTGTTACTTTTCACTTTGTTTTGTTTGGGCTTTATAATTGGGTTTTATTTAATTCCGTTTTAAGATTTTTTCAGCCCACTTCTCAACCCATCAAACAGAATTTACACATTGGCCCCTATTTTCTCAATCAGTTTCACTTTGGCCCGAAAACTTTTGGTTTCTTTCACTTAAGTCCCTATTTTAATTTCATTTTGACCCCTAAACTTTATTTTCATTCAATTTTGACCCCCAATTTTTTGGAAAATTCTGTTCAGACCCCAAAAAGTTTCAAATATTTTCAATTACATCCCTAATAAAATGTGACTTTGCAAATTATAAATGTTTCTTTTCTTTAATTGTTAAGTGTGAGCTTCTCATATGCATTGTTTCCCTTTAACATTTTGATTTCGAGTTATTCATTTTGATTAACATTTATTTATGGTGGTATTTTGATGTGTGTATTCTTTTGAGTAAGTGATCCAAAGTTCACATGTGAGTCACGGGGGAGGTATATCTAAACCCTTTAGAATTTTCTCTTTATGTGCCTTATGTGTTTTTTTTATTGCATGAATTTGCATGTTTAAATTTATTTACCGTAGTTTTATTCATTTTTAGTCTTTAATCGCTTTATTTAATTTTTCATAATTATTTGGAAGGCACTTGAATGCCAAGTTGTAATAGATAGGTTTAATTTTACAAAAGTGTATTTATTTTAGAAAAATGTAATAGTTAGATTATTATTTCGAATTTTTCCCCCTTTAGAATGTATTTAGGTTTCCCTAATGTAAATAGATAGGTTTTTTTTTATGTTCATTTGCATGCTTGCATGTTTATGTGTTTACTTGCTTTCCTAGGGTTTTGCATCTAGATATTATGCTTAGGTGTTATGTGTTTATGTGTTTTTATCTGTTTATGTGCTTTATTATCATATCTACATGTTTAATTATGTAAATGTGTTGACGCCACCACACTAGTCCAACGCTAGTTGTGGCCTTTCCTTTCGATTTCTCACTAATCCAATGTTAGTGAGAACCTTTAGACAAGGGCTAGTCCAACGCTAGACCCTTAAGACCGTTCATACATTAGATACAAGTTTCACACACTTTTCACTTTTAGAGTTTCTTTTTTCATTTTTGCATGTTACTATTCTCCCATCCCGTATGCGAAACATCTCATTTAGTTTTATTTTTTCATCAAAAAAAATAGATTAGCGCATTTGAGAGCATTACTCTTTGAATTAGGGAAAAGAGCGAGTATGGCTTCCTAGCCTTAGCACGCTTTTATTTCCTTCTATAAAAAGGAAGATTTAAAGTCACAAACTTAGTTCCCCGCACCCATTATGTTGCATCATCCCTCTTTAGGACATACATATACATTATTTTGAATTCTATCAAAATCATTCTTTAAAAGTCAAGTTTCTTCTTCATATTTTAGCAATTCAAAGTCAAAAAAAACCGTTTTTCCTTAAAATTGCATCTTTTGAAAAATTCAAGTTCCTCTTTGCACTTAAAATCGATCTTTTCAAAAATCCAATTTCTTTTCCCTTGAGATTTTATAAAAATTGCACTTCTTTTGAAAAACCTAGTTCTTACGTTTTTTTTCAGTTTCATCATTTGCATTTTTCGTGACCTCCTCGAGGGATCAAACTTGGATGACACAACTAATGTGATCAATTCCAATCAAACCTCAAGGAGACATTTTGCCCCTCTCGATCCAACATTAGGTTTAGGTTTTGCATCCATGTAAATAACATCCAAATGCGATAAATTTGAAGTTAGAATTAGGAAATTTTTAACTAAATCTTGCAACTAGCTTTGGCTAGGTTAGAAGGGTGCCTTAGAGACGAGTAACATCGAATCTTTGCCTTCCCTTTTTTCAACTGTGACCCCCGAACCTTTTTCTCTAGTTTTCAAAGACCTGGAGTCGTCTAAAAAAGGGTTTTCTTAGTTTATTAATTAAAACTTTTTGGTGACTTGGTACACCTAAACTCCATACCAAGTGGCGACTCCAAACTTTTCTAAAAACCCTTTTTCTAGACTTTTGTTTTGGGTCCAAATCGTCGCATTTTTGTAGTCCCATGACCCCTTTCCCTTTCTTTTTAAAAAAAATCAAATCTTCCCTTTCCACAAAAAATGGGGCGCGACAATTAGTAGGAACGAAAGAAGGATAAACACTAAAGTCACCCAATGTATAACATGAAGGAAAGATATGATTTCCATGCTTCATGGGAATAATGTTTACAAACTCTAATGACACATTAGACTCACTACACAAACATGCATCATAATGACCAACACAATGGGCACACGACTCAAGGAAAATAAAAGACACATAAGGACTCAAAACACAATGTTGAAAATGACCTATTTCAATGCCAAGACTAATAACACAATGCAAACAATTGACACTCGACATTAGACCCTTACACATGAAACAATCACAATTCTCAAAATGACTTAAAGGACTACCATAACAATCTACACAATCCAAACAAATAGCACATGTTGCAAAAGAATGAACCATCGTATAAGATTGCAGACTCCCTTTCAAACTCAAAGGTCAATTGGTGAAAATGGTCCTCAATTCTTTGGAGTGAATGTAGGAACTTGCAATGCCTCGAAAGAACATGATTCTATTGAAAGACCTTGTAATGGTGCACATCAAAACCATCTTTACTTCACCTTGTTGTACCTGCAAAAGACCATTAACACTAAACAAAGCAAAGTTAAGATCGTTAGGAAAATAATAAGCCAGTTCATGTTCATTTAATTTTCCACTCACAATCAACTCACGTGCACTCTTTTCTTCTTCTTCACTCAACTCACTCTTTACATTATTGAGCTCACTATGAGATTGCTCATGTGCGATGTTTTCCTTTTGCTCACTAGCAACTTGAATAGCGGCTTGATTAAGTGGTTCAATGCATGGCGTAGAATAGTCCTTCAGTGCTTGCCTAAGTTCATCCATCTTGCAATCCAATAATGCGTTAAGCTTATTTTCCCAACTTTATCTTTCTTCTTTTTGTGCACCAGGTATTGGTCCACTACAAGATGACTTAGGATTAGGAGAGGTTGAAGAAGTAGATGACTTGGACCTCCTCCTCTTGAGCTTCTCCTCAATGTCCATTGCTGCAAGTGCAACATCTTCCAACTCCATATGTGGTAGCCAATCAATCTGATTAGCAATGGCCTTATTTAAACCATTCAAAAATCAATCAATAGCTACTCCTAGATGCTCCTCGCTTCTTATTTTTCTTATTATTGATTTCATCTTGTTATAATACTCAACCACGGGCTTAGAACCCTGGTGAAATAGTGCAGACTTTTGCAACAAATCCATGAGATAAGTAGGAGCATATCTTTTGAGCAAGATTCTCTTCAACACAGCCCAAGAAACAATAGGTAGTTCATTATACCTCCGACGTTCCCTCACAAATTGATTCCACCATGGTAAGGCATAACCATTAAATGTAGACATAGCCAACTTTATCTTCTCCTTCTTGGTATAAGATTGAAGTTCAAAGGCGCTCTCCACCTTCTCTATCCATGCTAGGAATGCGTCTGGATCCTTACGCCCTTGAAAGGATGGTATGGACATCTTAGACGAACAAGTTGCTCCATTTGAGTAGTTAAATCTAGATCTTTTCATGATGTAACCTGCAAAAAGTTAGTGAAACAAAGAAATTTTTCCTCAACACACAAGCTCACGTGTTTACACTCGTTGCTCGTGTATCACTCAAGTGTATATCACACTCTCATAATCTCACCAACTCTTTCAAGTCCTTGTTCACAATCCTTGAGACAATATGAATTGGCTCACAATTGCTCAAGAAGACTAATCAATTCAATTCAGTTGGGATGTGACGACATATGAGAATTTGGAAGGAATGACCTGAAATTTTAACTCAATTTTGGAAGGAAAAGAATGACACAATCATAGCTAGAATTTAGCCTTTCAAACCCATGGTTCAAGGTTGGAAATTGACACAATGAAGATGGCTAAAAATGTAACTTGAATGACGCCAACTCAAAGCTGGAAAAATTTCAAATGAGAACAACTAGGAAAACCCTAGAAGAAGACTTGAAGAAACCGAGAGTAAATTGGTCAAATTTCCCACGAATTCTTAGACTCCTAGATGAGTGTAAATACATGTAATTTAGGACTAGAAAATGGACACAATAGAAGCTGGAAATAATTAGGAAACTAAGACAAAACCAGATTTGGAAATAAGACTCAAATTAGGAAACTTCAACTTGACTCTTAATCGGATTTTGAAAGACAAAGAAACTGATTTGACCGACAATAAAATAAGTTAAAGACACACCCAAATGCTGGAAAACAAGACAAATTTCATGAATAATGGCTATAAACAACAAGCAGCAATTCGGTTCAAGAAAGCTTAGACCAATTCAGTTTGGATGAAGATTTGGTCAAAGCGGTGCAATGGCTTCCAAAACCTGTTTTGGATTGGCTTTAAGGCTGTCAAATTCGTTTTGGATGTGGTTTTGTTGCTGTTTAGGGATTAGGAAACTATTTTGCAAGGATTTGGAAAGAGGTTTCCTATTAGAACTCTATTTTTCAAGCAACAAGAACCTTTGTCTAATTTGGAAAGGAAAACTGGAATTTGGAAACTGATTTTCTGGTTGCTAATTTCAGCCTCTAATTTCGATTTTTTGTCCTTCCCAAAGCATGCAATCGTGTTCTATCAATCAACAAGATGTGGTTCAAGTTTTGAACAACAATTGCACACCAAGAGTTGGTTCAACAATCAAGGCAGATTCAGTACAAGCAAGATTCAAGAAGAATAGGTTGGGCTTCTTTCTTTCTTCTTTCGTTTCTTTTTTTTTATTTTTTTTACTTTCAGCCAACTTGAATCTGTTTTTAAACTTCAAGAATCACTTGTGTAATTCCCAGAATTCAAGCTTGTCCAATCAGTTTCAAAAGATTCAAGAAAACTGCCCCAAGGTTCAAGATTTGGTGTAAACTTTTCAAGAACTTGGAGTTTGTTTCAAGAATTCAAGGAACATTCAAGGCTCAACAATTTCAGCAAGGAATAGCCATAGAATTTTGGTTTAGACAGCCACAAATTTCCAATAATGGAACACAAAGAACATCTCACAATAACAACACAACCAACAAGAAACAAGACGGACAACAAGAACAAGGATGACACAACACAAAGCACGGACAGTACTAGTCACAAGAACAACTCAAAAACTAGAGATTAAAAGGACAATACAGGGATGGAATTCAAACCCCAAAAGGTGAATTTCTTTTTTTGGATGAACAATAACGACGCGTGAACAGTAATGCTACAGTAACGATGAACAACAATCACCACGTAATCGCTACAGTAATGATTTTTTTTTTTTTTGACAAAGAGGAAAACAAGAAAGAAAAAGGGATATTAACCTGGTTCAAGAGTCAAAACTCTGATACCAACTGATGCGAACCCCGATCTCCAAGCTCCCGCTCTTGAAGACTCGAATTGGCGACACAGCGAAATGATCTATCTTGAACAGGTTATGGATACAAAAGGGGATGGAAATCCTACGACCCCTCTAACCCTCGAGATTGTGAACCTTGAATTGAATCTCAACCCACAATCTAACGAATTACCGAACCAAGGAATTTGGTAGAAAGGTGCCACAACTCAACGTGATCTTGAATTGATAAGTCTAAACTTGAACAAAGGAACTCATCCACGTTATATCAAGGGTCATTCCCAAGGAACAAGAAAAGAGAAAACTCTCAATTTTATTTCATCAAAATTGTCTTCTTAAAAAAATGTCACAAGGGGGCTATTTATAAGCCTTACAAGACAAAACCCTAATACTATTTGGAACTAGATGACACAAGAATACTAATAAAAATAAGAAAATTCCACACGCCCAGATGACGCGCCCAGACAAGGGCTACTCTTCTAGTCGACATCAGATTCCACGTGCCCATATCACGTGCCCGCGTCCAGACGAGGACTAGTCTTCTGCCCAAACAAAAGAAGCACAAACTACTACTAATCTTAGTCCAACTCAACATGAGATAATGGACACGATCTTTATTCCAAACTAACACAAATTAAACATACTAATTTCACATGAATTTGACATGAATCCGGTCCTCTTAACCCGCGACTAAGGTTGGACCTCACGAGCTAAGGTTGGACGTGATTAGGCTTGATTGATCTTTGACTGCAAGAATCTAGATTCATATCAAAACCTGCCAAAATTCCTGCAAAAACAGTTTCCTAATCCTTCAACAGTAGCAAAACCACACCCAAAAAGGACTACCCTACCTAAAGCCAATCCAAAAACAGCTTGGAAATTAGTTGCACTGCCTTGCACCAAAAGAGACCTAAACCAATTTGGCTTGGGAAATTGTGAAACCCGAACTATTGCTTGTTTTGGAAGCCACTAAATTTACGTGATTTTCTGCTGTTTCCAGCATTTGGTTGAGTCTTTTAACTTGTTTTATTGTCAGTCAAATCAGTTTTCTTTCGTCTTTCCAAGTTCGATTAGGAGTCTAGTTTTGTTTCCTAAATTGAGTCTTGTTTCTAAATCTGTTTTTGTCTTAGTTTCCTTAATAGTTTCCAACATTATTTGTGTCCCTTTAAAGGTTCTGAATTACGTGTTTACCCCTCACTAAGTGATCTAGGAAATCGAGGAAAATTTGACCAATTTACCCTTAATTCTTCAAGTCTTCTTCTAGGGTTTTTCTTAGTTGTTTTCATTCGAATTCTTTTCAGCTTTTGAGTCAAATTTTAGTCTTATTAATTCTCAATTTCTTACATTGTTTCTCATTCTCCAAGTGAACCGGCTGTGATACACCACATTCTCGTGACGATAATTGGTGATAAGTCCTTGAATTACTTAGAATTTCTGATTTCTTCAAGGAGGAAAATCAAGTGATAATGAGCTCGGGGCTGCCAAAGGAGTCAAGGATGTTCCATTAGCATCAACTGGTCCAATGACTCGTTCACGTGCCAAGAAGCTTAATGAATCCATGCAAGCATTGGTGTGCCACGTGCAAGGTCAAGTGGGATGTCCAAGTAACCTTCAAGATCTTGGAAATGAAGATCTCAAGCTTTACACATTAATCCAAGTCATTGAAGATGAGAAAGTTGCTTTGAAGATTCAACCCTAAATAGCTTGGGTCGAATTAGGGTTAATTAGGGTTTAGTTGGTTTTTGTTGTAATAGGCCGAATTACCTTGCTAATTTAGCTTGGTTAATTAAGTCCAATTGCCATTAGTAAGTTAGCTTAATTTTTGTTTAGTTTACTTAAGCTTATGGCCGAATATCTACATAGATTAATGGCCAAAGCTTAGTTCAATTAGGATTAGTTTTTCTAAGCTAAGTGTTAGTTGATTCCTGGTAGTATTAGGATTACTTGTAAGGCTATAAATAAGCCTATGATGGACGAAATTAATCACAAGTTTTATCAATCAATCTTCAGCTTATTCTTGAGAATAGCACGTCTCTTTTCTAAGAGATTCTTCCTTGAATACTTGAGAGAGCTTGAGTGTTCAACCGACTTATCAATCAAGAACCGCACTTGATTGTGGCGTCTTCTACCTAAAGCCTTGGTTCGCTAATTCATTGTTCTACGGGTTGCGATTAAATTCAAGGTTCATAGTTCCGCGAGTTAGAGGCGTCGAGTGTCTTCCGTAACTCCAACTTGATATTCGTCTAGATCCGTCGATAATTCACATCATCTTGGTAATCAGAACTAGTTGACGGTATCAAGTATATCCCTTTTACTCTTGTTATTGTCGTCTTATTGTTTTGTGTCAAATCTGTCCAAAAAAAAAGAGAAAAATCTGTGTCTTGTTTTCTTATTCTAGGGTTTTCTTGTATTTCTTGCTTCTAAATTTCTGGTTGTCGTGCATCACTAGTGAGTCATTTTTGGAGTCTTGAAATCTAGTCATTTTGAGTCTTGTCTTCTTGTTTCTTGCATCTTTAAGTCATTTAAGAGTCAAAAAAAAAAAAGTCCTTGTGTCTTGCATCCGAAATTCTGTTCAAGTTTCTTGTTTGCTGTCCGCTTTCTTAAATCTTGTGCTTGCGTGTTGTTGTGTCAATTTGCTAGAAATTTTGGGCATATTCAAACCAGAAAACCGTGACTTAACCTTGCTGGGATCATTGAATCTTGAACTTGGGTTGTGGCCTTCTTGAATTCTTGAAACAAACCCTAAAAGTTCTTGAACAAGTTTCAACCAAATCTTGAACTTTGGGGCTGTTTTCTTGAGTTTCTTGAAATCAATTGAAAGATCTTGAATTCTGGAAAATTCCAACTGATCTTTGAAGCCTAAGAGCAGAATTTAATCGGGCTGAAGTGAAAAAAAAAGAAGAAAGAAAGAAGAAAGCAACAAGAACCCGAACCTACTTTTGAAAAGTCTGCTAGTAACCGAATATGTTTTCTTGATTGTTGATTCCAACTCGTGCATTGCAACTCTTGTTCCAAAGTTTGAACTACTTCTTGTGGGTTGCCAAAACATAGTTGTTTGCATTGGGCAGCTTAGAACCGAATTTGGAAAGCTGAAATCAAACCAAAAACTTCCGTTTCCAAAATTCCAGAAATCCTGTCCAAAGCTTGAAAAGGTTTCTTGTTGCTTGAAAAATAATCCAATCCGAATAGGAAACTTCCAAACCATTGCAAGAGCAGTTTCCTAATCTTTAAGCAGCAACTAAACCTCATCCAAAGAGGATTAGACAATCCAAAACAGCTTGGAAACCTTGGCACCGCCTTGAGCCAAACCAGTCCAAAATCCAAAACTGTTTTGGAACCCTTTGAAAACCGAATTGCTGTTCCTTGTGTTTACCATTGTGCCATGTGATTTGTTTCCTATTTTCCAGCATCATTGTGTCTTTTATCTTGTTTCCAAAGTCGGTCAGGTCAGTCTTCCTTTTTTTTTTTTCTTTCCAAATTCAATTAGGAGTCAAGTTTAGTAGTTTCCTAAAGTGAGTCTTGTTGTTTCTTTCAACCTAATTCTTTTCAGTTTTTCTAAAGTCAATTTAGTCCTTAATTCTCAACTCTTTTGCTTCCTCATTCATTCTTCAAGTGAGCCAAAAGGTGATATATCACATTCTTGTGAAGGTAATTGGTGATAAGTCCTTGAATTGCTTGAATTTTCTGATCTCTTCAAGGGGAAAAATCAAGGAATTAGAGCGTGCTTGGTGAGATCATTAGAGTGAAATAAAACACATGAGTGATACACGAGCGCGAGGGAAACACGTAAGGGAGTGTGTGAGATCTTTTCTATCACAGTTTGCTCATTTTGCAGGTTTAAACGAAAATGTCAAACGAAGGAGAGTCAACCAATGAAATGACCATCGCACAACTTGCATTCCAAATGCAAGCTTTGATTGCTGATTCTAACAGGCAAATCAAGCAAACCATCGAGGAGGTCCAGGAGCGACTTGACAAACTAGAGACTACCCAGAGTTCCTCCAGGAAATCCAAGGAGAAAGCTAAAATGAGTGAATCTAGTGATTCCAATGAGGACGATGAGCAAAGACAAGTCCGTCAAAGAAGAGAGAGGAGGACAAGGGCCGAATATGACGACAACTCCATCAAAGGGGTTAAAATGACCATTCCACCCTTCCAAGGGAAATCTGACCCTGAAACCTACTTGGATTGGGAATGGAAAATGGAAAAAGTCTTCGACTGTCACTCCTACACTGAAGATCAAAAGGTGAAGTTGGCGGTGATGGAGTTCACTGAATATGCAGCCATCTGGTGGGACCAACTTCGCATTAAGCAAAGGAGGAACCAAGAACCATTCACCCGCACTTGGGATGACCTCAAAAGGATTATGAGAAAAAGATTCATCCCAGGGTATTATCATCGGGATTTGCACTACAAAGTGCAAATGCTCACTCAAGGAAGTCTATCCGTGAAGGATTACTTCAAAGAAATGGAGATAGCCATGATGCGTGCTGACATCCATAAAGATACTGAGGCAACCATGGCACATTTTCTAAGGGGATTGAGGCCTGAAATTGCTGAGGTTGTGGAGCTTCAACACTATTTTGACATGGAAGAATTGATGGATAAAGCTGTCAAAGTGGAGCGGAGGCTCAAGAGGAGGGGTAGTTCTCGCCCTAATTCCAACTTCCAAGCTGGAAATTGGAAAAATCAGCAACTAAAAAGGGAAGAATGTACCTTTACCCCCACACCAATGGCCAAACCGAATCTACCATCTTCAAATCCATCAAGGCCGAATGCTCCATCATCTAGGCCAAACTTGAAGGTCAATCCTAAGGCCAATCCGGATGCTACCAAGCCCCGCAATAGGGACACTAAGTGCTTTAAGTGTCAAGGGTTTGGTCACATTGCCTCTCAGTGCCCAAGTCAACGAGCTATGATAATCTTGCCTAATAGAGAAATGGTCACTGACGATGAAGGTGATGACGAGTATACTGACATGCCTTCCCTTGAAGGAGGAAGTGATGAAGAAGAAATCATTGAAGAGCAACCAATTGTGGACCGTGTTGGTTTGGTGGCTCGACGAGCTTTGACTGCCCATGTTGGAGTAGATGAACTTCAATGGGAGAACATATTCCACACTCGTTGCCACATCAAGGAGAAGGTGTGCAGTCTAGTCATTGATCCAGGAAGCTGTACCAATGTTGCAAGTGCCATCATGGTGGATCGACTAGGCCTTTCAACAACCAACCATCCCAAGCCCTATAAGTTGCAATGGCTCAACAATAGCGGTGAGGTACGTGTACTCAAACAAGTACTTGTTTCTTTCCATATTGGACGTTTCAATGATGAAGTAATATGTGATGTTGTGCCTATGCAAGCTGCTCATGTGATTTTAGGCCGTCCATGGCAATTTGATAAGGAAGTTAATTGGGACGGGTTTACAAACAAGTATTCCTTTTCTTTTGGAAATAAAAAGGTTATACTTGCACCTCTTACACCTCAACAAGTGCATGAGGACCAAGTAAACCTTCAAAAAGAATTTGAAGAGGAACTCGAGAAAAAGAAACCTCGTGAGTTAGGGCAAGAAATTAAAACTCACAATGTTAGCAAAGGTGACTATAGCCGAACCAAAAATGAAGGAAAATTGGTTAAGTATGATTCGGCCAAAGGAAAAATGAAGAGGGAAAAATGAATTCTAATTGCAAAGGCTAAAACTGTGAGAAAGGCCTTATCTTCTACTCAGTCTATTATTTTGCTCCTTTCTAAAGAGGTTACTAACCAACTTGATGTTTCCTTGCCTAGTTCTTTTGCTAACCTATTGCAGGAATATCAAGATGTGTTTCCTGACGAAGTTCCTAGTGGTCTACCACCATTAAGGGGAATTGAGCATCAAATAGACCTCATTCCTGGTGCATCTTTGCCTAACCGACCACCGTACCAGACAAGTCCTAAGGAAACCAAAGAAATTCAATGCCAAGTAGAAGATCTCTTGAGCAAAGGCTGGGCGCGTGAGAGCCTAAGTCCATGTACTGTACCTGTTCTACTTGTGCCTAAAAAGGATGGGACGTGGAGGATGTGCACTGATTGTCGCACCATTAATGCTATAACGGTAAAGTGTCGCCATCCCATTCCTCGTCTTGATGACATGCTTGATGAACTTTATGGTGCTGTATTTTTTACTAAGATTGATCTTAAGAGTGGTTATCATCAAATTAGAATCAAAGATGGTGATGAATGGAAGACTGCATTAAGACTAAACATGGGTTGTATGAGTGGTTAGTTATGCCTTTTGGACTAACTAATGTACCTAGTACTTTTATGCGCTTAATGAATCATGTCTTACGTGCTTTCTTGGGTAAATTTGTTGTAGTCTATTTTGATGATATACTTATTTATAGTAAAAATTTAGATGAGCACATCATGCATGTTAAAGCTGTTTTAGAGGTCCTTCGTAAGGAACAACTTTATGCCAACCTTCAAAAATGCACTTTTTGCACTAACCAAGTTATGTTCCTAGGCTATGTTGTAAGTGCGTAGGGAATTCAAGTGGACCAAAGCAAAATAAAAGCTATCACTGAATGGCCGACCCCTACTTCTATTAGTGAAGTAAGGAACTTCCATGGTCTAACTAGCTTTTAGAGGCGCTTTGTCAAGGATTTTAGCTCAATTGCAGCACCACTTACTTCCATTGTTAAGAAGGATCAAGAGTTTCATTGGGGAGATAAACAAGCTAAGTCCTTCCAATTACTCAAGCACAAACTCACACATGCACCTGTACTTAGCTTGCCTAATTTTGATAAAGCTTTTGAAATTGAGTGTGATGCATCTGGTATAGGTGTTGGGGCCGTGTTACTCCAAGAAGGAAAGCCAATTGCATATTTTAGTAAGAAGCTCAATGGTGCCTCTTTGAATTATTCAACATATGACAAAGAGCTTTATGCCCTCGTTCAAGCTTTGTAAACCTGGCAGCATTACCTAAGGCTCAAAGAGTTTGTTCTACATACTGATCACGAGTCACTTAAGCATCTCAAGTCACAAACTAAACTAAGCAAGCGACATGCAAGGTGGGTAGCTTTCATTGATACCTTTTGATATGATCCTCACCCTATTTCAGACAAGACTCGAACCACATACAAACCACAGGATCTAGAAGATTGAAATCGGGTTTAGGCAGCGGAACCTAATTCAATTTTGGACAACTCAAAGATGAATTAAGCGGTAGATGACACCACAATCAAGGAGATGACTTGATTGATAAAGTCGAAGAACATTTAGAACATCTAAAGTGCTCAAGGGGTTGCTTCAAGAAGCAAGAGAAAAGCTCTCAATTGGCTGGAAAATTCAACTTCATTAACTTAATAAAAACGTGACTTAAGAAGCCTATTTATCGGCTTACAAACAAAACCTACTACTAAGACGTGCCCACGGCTTACTAGCACAAGTCGGATCAGAAGACTCCGGCTGACAAGGCGTGCCCACGGCTAACAGGCGTGCCCACGGCTAACAGGCGCAAGTCTTATGGTCAAGTTTTATTAGCTAACAAACACTACCCTTGGTTCTTCTAATGTGCAACATGCACTTAAAAAATTAATCCCACTAATCAAAAGCTAAACTAAATGTACCCTATTCGGCCAACATTAGACATTAATCTAGCATAAGCTAAATATGAAGAAAATAACAAGGAAATAACTTGGAACTCCGATTTGCATCACCTTTCCTTTTGTGATCAAATATAAGACTGGCAAAAACAATGTTGTCGCTGATGCCTTGTCTAGGAGGTACACTTTGATTACTACACTTAATGCAAAATTGTTAGGGTTTGAATTAATCAAAGAGTATTATCCTAATGACCCTGATTTTGGGGAAGTGTTCAATGCTCTTCCACGGCAAAGCCGCGAGAACTATTTCCTTTCACAGGGTTACTTGTTCTACAAGGACAAGATGTGTGTTCCCGTGTGCTCTATGCGAGAGTTGTTTGTAAGGGAAGCACATAGTGGAGGACTTATGGGACACTTTGGAGTAGCAAAAACATTGTCTATACTCCAAGAGCATTTCCATTGGCCAAAGATGAGGCATGATGTGGAGCGTATTATCCAAAGGTGTGTAACTTGTCATCATGCCAAGTCTAAGGTGAATCCCTATGGACTCTACACTCCACTACCTGTTCCTAGTTTGCCTTGGGTTGATTTGTCTATGGACTTTGTGTTAGGCTTACCTAAGACTAGACATGGTCATGATTCTGTGTATGTTGTGGTTGATAGATTTTCTAAAATGGCACATTTCATTCCATGTCATAAAACTGATGATGCAAAGCATGTGGCTGATTTGTTTTTTAAGGAGATTGTACGTTTACATGGCATGCCACGCACAATAGTTTCTGATAAAGATGTTAAGTTCCTTAGTTATTTTTGGAAAACTTTATGGGGTAAATTGGGAACTAAACTCTTATTCTCTACTTCTAGTCATCCACAGACTGATGGACAGACTGAGGTGGTTAATAGGACTCTTTCTACATTGTTGCGTGCTATAATTAAAAGGAATCTCAAAACTTGGGAAGATTGCTTGCCACATGTAGAATTTGCATACAATAGGGCAATTCATAGTGCTACACAATACTCACCTTTTGAGATTGTCTATGGTTTTAATCCGCTTACTCCTCTAGATTTGATGCCTTTACCTATGTCTGAGAAAGTTAATCTAGATGGGAAAAAGCGTGCTGAATTTGTTCATGAGCTCCATGCCAAGGTCCGTGCTAACATTGAGAAACATACATTACAATATGTACAAAATGCTAATAAGGGTCGTCGGAAGATGGTTTTTGAGCCCGGTGACTGGGTGTGGATTCACATAATGAAAGATTTCCTGTTCAAAGGCATCACAAATTGCTTCCAAGAGGAGATGGGCCGTTCCAAGTGATTGAGCGCATTAATGACAATGCCTACAAGCTTGACCTTCCTAGTGAGTATGGTGTATATGCAACTTTCAACGTTTCTGACCTAAGTCTTTTTCATGCAGACGACGAGCTTGATTTGAGGACCAATTGCCTTCAAGAGGAGGGGAATGATGATGAGCTCGGGGCTGCCAAAGGAGTCAAGGATGTTCCATTAGCATCAACTGGTCCAATGACTCGTTCACGTGCCAAGAAGCTTAATGAATCCATGCAAGCATTGGTATGCCACGTGCAAGGTCAAGTGGGATGTCCAAGTAACCTTTAAGATCTTGGAAATGAAGATCTCAAGCTTTACACATTAATCCAAGTCATTGAAGATGAGAAAGTTGCTTTGAAGATTCAACCCTAAATAGCTTGGGTCGAATTAGGGTTAATTAGGGTTTAGTTGGTTTTTGTTGTAATGGGCCGAATTACCTTGCTAATTTAGCTTGGTTAATTAAGTCCAATTGCCATTAGTAAGTTAGCTTAATATTTGTTTAGTTTACTTAAGCTTATGGCCGAATATCTACATAGATTAATCGCCAAAGCCTGGTTCAATTAGGATTAGTTTTTCTAAGCTAAGTGTTAGTTGATTCCTGGTAGTATTAGGATTACTTGTAAGGCTATAAATAAGCCTATGATGGACGAAATTACTCACAAGTTTTATCAATCAATCTTCAGCTTATTCTTGTGAGAATAGCACGTCTCTTTTCTAAGAGATTCTTCTTTGAATACTTGAGAGAGCTTGAGTGTTCAACCGACTTATCAATCAAGAACCGCAATTGATTGTGGCGTCTTCTACCTAAAGCCTTGGTTCGCTAATTCATTATTCTACGGGTTGCGATTAAATTCAAGGTTCGTAGTTCCGCGAGTTAAAGGGGTCGAGTGTCTTCCGCAACTCCAACTTGATATTCGTCTAGATTCGTCAATAATTCACATCATCAAGGAACTTGAGCGTGCTTGGTAAGATCATTAGAGTGGAATAAAATACTTGAGTGATACATGAGTGCGAGAGAAATACGTAAGGGAGTGTGTGAGGTCTTTTCTATAACAAGTTTGTTCATTTTGCAGGTTTAAGAAAAATGTCCACCGAAGGAGAAATGACTAATGAAAATGAGATGACGATTGCTCAACTTGCATTCCAAATGCAAACTATGTTTGCCAATTCCAATAGGCAATTCGAGCAAAAGATTGAGGCGGTCCAAGAACGAATTGACAAACTAGAAACTTCCAAAAGTTCCTCTAAGAAATCTTAGGGGAAAACTATCTTGGATGAATCTAGTGACTCAAATGGGGACACTGAACAAGAGGAAGTCGTTCAAAGGATGAGAGAGAGAAAGCCAAGGGCCGACCGTGAAGATAAGTCCATCAAAGATGTTAAATTGACAATCCTGCCCTTTCAAGGTAAATCCGACCCCAAAACCTACTTGGACTAGGAGCGAAAAATTGAGAAAGTCTTCAACTGTCATCCTTACACTAAGGCTCAAAAAGTGAAATTGGTAGTGATTGAATTCACCGATTATGCAACTATTTGATGGGACCAGCTTCAACTTATGCAAAGGAGAAACCAGGAACTAGTCACCTGTACTTGGGATGATCTCAAGAGGATGATGAGGAAACGTTTCATCCCTAGGTGCTAATGCTCACTCAAGAAAGTATGTCAGTGGAGGGCTACTTCAAAGAAATGGAAATGGGCATGATGTGTGTTGACATTCACGAGGACTTTGAGGTGACAATGGCATGTTTTCTAAGGGGATTGAGACTTGAAATTGCTGAGGTTGTGGACCTTCAACACTACTTTGACATGGAGGAATTGATGGACAAAGCTATCAAAGTGGAGCAAAGGCTCAAGAAGAGGGGGTAGATCACGCCCTAATTCCAACTTCCAACCTGGAAATTAGAAAAACAGCAACCAAAAAGGGAAGAATGAACCTCCACCCCTTCATAAATGGCCAAACTGAACCATCCTACTCCTAATCCTTCAAAGCCGAACTCATCCATGCCGAAACCGATTCTAAAGGGCAATTCTAAGGCAAATCCTGATGTAAATAAACCCCGCAATAGAGACAATAAATGTTTTAAGTGTCAAGGGTTTGGTCACATCACCTCTTAATGTCCAAGTTGCCAAATGGAGAAATGGTCACTGACGATGAATAGGATGATGAATATGCTGGAATGCTTCCACTTGAAGGAGAGGATGATAAGGAGGAAATCATTGAAGAGCAACCTATTGTGGACCGTGTTGGTTTGGTGGCTCGATGGGCTTTGATTGCCCAAGTTGGAGTAGATAAATTTCAATGTGAGAATATATTCTACACTCGTTGCCACATCAAGGAGAAGGTTTGTAGCCTAGTCATTGACCCTGGAAGTTGTACGAACGTTGGAAGTGCTATAATGGTGGAACGACTAGGCTTTCCTACAACCAACCATCCAAAGCCTTACAAGTTGCAATAGCTCAACAACGACGACGAGGTACGCATACTTGAACAAGTACTTGTTTCTTTCCGTATTGGTCATTTTAATGATGAAGTAATATGTGATGTCATGCCTATGCAAGCTGCTCGTGTGATTTTAGGCCATCCATGGCAATTTGATAGAAAGGTTAATTGGGACGGTTTCACTAACAAGTATTCCTTTTCTTTTGGCAATAAAAGGTTATACTTGCACCTCTTACACCTCAACAAGTGCATGAAAATCAAGTTAGCCTTCAAAAAGAATTTGAAGAGGAACTTGAGAAAAAGAAAACTCATGAGCTGGAGAGGAATAACCTGACCCGAGAGGTAAAATTGAAAGACAAAGCCGAGGCAAAATCCATTAAAAATGCAAAAGGTTGCTTGGTTTTAGTGGAAAGAAAAGAGAGGCAGCAAGCAATACTTGCAAAAGCCAACGTTGAGAGCAAACATCTTGTACTTTTAACTAACCAACTTGGCTATATTTTGCCTAGGATGTTTGTTCCATTTTCACAGGTTTACAAGACAATCACATGCTGCCTCATGATGAAACTCCTAAGCCAACTATCTTGACTAAATTTGGTAAAATTGTAGTTACTTCAATTGCCAAGAGAAAGGTAGAATTCTTCCCTAATTCTCTTTTGTTTTCATGATACAACTACTGCATTTGTGTTGCCTAAAGAGGTAAGTACTCTTAAGTTGGTCATGAGTAGTTCTACACCTAATCTTAACGAATTGTTTACTACCTTCTTGTGCATAGTTCATTTTCTTGACTTGTTCATGTATGCTAAACTTCTAGAGTTCGTTGGCATTGTTTTAAAAGTTGTTTATGCAATTCATATAGTTAACTATCAAGGAATCATGAAGTTTGATAAAACTGTCTACTTACTTTATGATCCTTATGCTAGAGATAGTTTACGTCAACTTAGGTGTCTTGTTTATTTTAATTGTGTGAAATTTATTTTGAATCCTTTTATGTCATGTGTTTCCTTTGAGTCTTGCGATTCTTCTAGTTCGTCTTTGAGTTATTTTAGTAATCCTGTTTATTCCAACTATGTGAGTTCTATGTGTTCTATTAGTTTTAAGTGTCTTGATATTATCCATGCATATCCTACTTTACGTAGTGATTCTAATGTATTTTTAAGTTGTGTTCAAAATGTTATGATGGTGCATGACATTCACATATTCCGCTCTTGTTATCGGGAAAGTGTTGAATACATCTACTTTGATGAAACTTACTCTTCATTCTTTGTATTTGATCCAGGTGTCAAAGACTTGAGATCGTGGCAAAACCATTGTGAGCTAAAGTGTGCATGTTGGTTCGTGTTCAAGTTGGGTAGACGGCATGCTTCTTGGCTTGCATTCATCTAGACGTTTCCTGAAATTCTTCATCACAAACGATCCTTCGTTTGGAACAAATCGCCTTCAAGAAGAGGGGAATGATGAAGGAGTTAAAAGCTGCCCAAAAGAATTCATCATTCAAGAGGTCCAAATGAAGAATGAAACCCTAGTTTTAGCTTAAAGTCAAATTCAGATTCTAGGGTTCTATGGGCAGCTGATTGCTTTCTTGTTTTCTTAGTTAGTTTGTTAATTATCATTATTTGGGTTAGTTTAATTAGTTGAATAAAGCTTATGACCGACTGGTCAAAGCCTAGTCCAATTAGGGTTAGTTTCCTAAAACTAAGTGTAGTCGTTTCCTTTATTGATTCTTAGTAGCATTAGGATTTCTTGTAAGGCTATAAATAAGCCCTTAAGGCTGGCCGAACATACACATCAGATTATTCAAAAAAAATTTAGCTTTTTTTGTGAGAATTACACGTCTCTTTTCTAAGAGATTTCTTCTTGAATACTTAAGAGATTCGAGTGCTCATTAGACTTATCAATCAAGAACCGCACTTGATTGTGGCATCATCTACCAACAACCTTGGTTTGCTTCTCCATTAAGTTACGGGTTGAGATTAGATTCAAGATTTGTAGTTTCGCAGATTAGAGGGGTCAAGAGTCTTCCGCAATTCCAACTTGAGCATCGTCTAGGTCCTATTCAATTCGCATCCGACTAGTTGGATTTGATGTCAACTGAAAAATGATTATTCTAGGTTTTACGAGTGGGAATAGAAAATATAAACTTTTTGGTAGGCCAGTGACTGAGAAAGGTTATGAGCAATTCATGAATTTTGATGAAGTTTATTGCAAAAGCCAAGTTAGCCAACTGATGGCTCAAACCACCAAATCCCATCCCACCATTGAGCAAGTTAATGAAGTTTATTTGATGCGAATGTACAAGCTGTCCAGGATTCCTGCATCCCTCAAGTTCAAGTACCTCAAGGTCCAATCACTCGTGCACGTGCTAAAAAGCTTAAAGAGTCGTTACAAGCTTTGGTGCAAGCTGCTCATGCGTCGTGTGGTGAATCCAAGTTGTTTGGGAGTTTTCAAGTTGATGAGCATCCATGTGTTACTTTACTACGAGTTGATCAAGACTTGGATGCTTCGGATGGTTGATCTCAAGGCAGAAGCGTTGCCGCTAGTTAGACGTGCCCGTGCCAAGTGGTCACGCCTAAGGAGCTGCTTGGCAGAAGCGTTGCTGCTAGTTAGGCGTGCCAATGCCTAATGGTCACGCTGAAAGAAATTACTTCTTTGATGTTAACTAGTAATAAGTGACCCAAGTCACGTTAGGAATGAGGTGTCTATTCGGGCCCAATGTTTCCAAACATTGCCCGGATTTAGAGTCCTTTTTAGATTAGGATTTAGGATTATTGTAAGCCTATAAAAGGCCTCTTTTCTCAACATTTAGACAGACTTCATTATTCATCAAATTTTCCAGCAATTTGCAATTGAGAGAGAGATTTCTCTTGGCTTCATAGCACCATTGAACACTTTAGATATTTTCTTGAGTGTTTGAGTTTGGCTTATCAATCAAAAAACGCACTTGAATGTGGCGCCTTCTACCAAAACCTAGGTTCACTAATTCGTTTGGTCGCGGGTTGAGATCGTATCAAGATTGTTTGCACCAAGGGGATTAGAGGGGTCTAAGAGGTTTGCTTCCACTCATCCAAACCTGGTTGTCGAGTTCTTGGTCTTGGCCAGTTCGCCTTCTTGGCTTAAACTTCAGATCGATTGGTACCGTGAGCTAGTCGCCTGGTATCCGGTTATATCCTTTTTTTTCCCTTGTTGTTGTGTTGTCCAGAAATTCTGTCTTCTCTTCGTCTCTTGCTGCCTCTAGTTTTGTGTCAAAGTTGTGTGTCAAAAAAAAAAAAAAAACTAAACAACCACTAGGGTTTTTGTGTCTATCGCTAGGGTTTTGTTGTTTTGTCAATAGTTGTTTTCCAGCTTTGTTCCGTGATTCTTTGTGTTGTTTCCTCCAGTCTCGTGTCTTGATTTTGTGTCTTGAGTTCGTGGTTGTTGCTGTCATTAAAAAAAATCTGGAAAATTTCTTGAGTTTCTTGAACAAGAAGCAACGGACCTTGAACCTGGAAAGATTGCCCACAAATTTCTCCAGCCTTCTTGTCGTGTTTCTTGAATTATTGTGGCTGAATTGACCTAGCCAATTACACCCGTTGCTGCCTTGAACAGATCTTGCAAGTTGAGATTAAATTCTGGAAAAAATTTTCAAGTTTCTTGAGCAATAAGCACGTTCTTGAAACCTGGAAATTTGAAGGCCAAAAAAATCTGTCCTTGCTTCTTGCTTCGGACTGCCCCAAAGTGTACTTCATTGATCCGAAATTTTGCTAAAAATTCTGAGTTTTGGTGTTAAGAAACCGAGTTCCATCCACCTACTAAAATGCTGCAAATCCAAAAGCCAATTTGTTTCCTAAAGCTTGGGATAAAAGTGGACCAGCTTCGTTTCCTAATCTGCTTTGGAGCCGCAAGTGGGCAAGCAAGCCAGAACCTGATTTGTTTGTTTCCAAAAGCTATTGTACCTTGAAGATTGGCTTCCAAATCACCTTCCAAATTGGTTTTTGAAAAAAAATAACAGATTACATAATCCGAAAGTGAGGAGGAAAGAACCTGAAGCTGATCCGGAGTTCACACAAAGTTTTCAAATTTCAGCATTCCAAATCAATCCGCCATCTTCCTAAATCTGCTTCAGCCGCATTTAACCAGTATGCTCACAATTCCAGATTTCTAATCGGATCCTTAGGAGTTTTCTAAGTTCCTAAACTTCAGTTTTGTCTTAGTCCTTCCTTCCAAGTCGTTACCTTACGAGTTTTAGCATTTAGAAATCTGTTTTGAGTTGTTGTCCAGTCGTATTGCTTTAGTTTAAATTTCCAATTTGAGTCACATTCTTAAGTCATCTTTCATCTTGTCCCAACCCATCTCACGTGCATAATCAAAGGCATTTCAATTGGTAACCTACTCCTACACTTTTGAGGGAATTCTAAATTTTTCAAGAAAGCAATTGAAGCCTTGGGAAACTGCTGGTGAGTGCATTAGTGATTTTAAAAACACTTGAGTGCAAACACGAGTATGAGAGTATACACACAAGGGAGTGTGGTGAGAAAAATTTATTTCTTCTTGTTGCTCTTTTCCCACTAACTTGCAGGTACTATAAGATGTCGAATGGTGAACAACAACAAGTGACTGATAGTGAACCTCAACCACAAGGCTTGAACCAGTTAAAGTGGGAAGCCATGTTCAAAGACTTCCAACGACAGCTCAATAAGTCACTAGAAGCTGTCCATGAGAGAATGGACCAGCTAGAACTGTCCACCAAGCCCAAGCAAAACCGAGGCAGATCCTCTAGAGAATCCGAAAGCTCCAACTATGAAAAGGAGGAAGAAGTAAGACCAAGGCACGAAAGGCAATTTTCAACTAGAAATGTTGATCCATTCCAGAGCATAAAAATTAAAATTCCAAAATTCTATGGTAGATCCGACCCTGAAGCATATATGGAGTGGGAACGAATCGACATGATCTTTGGTTGTCACACATATTCGGATGAACAAAAGCTGAAACTTGCCATTTTGGAATTCAAAGAATGTGCTATGGTTTGATGGGATCAATTATGCACCAGCAGACGCCGGAATGGTGAACCAGACATCACTACTTGGACTCATTTGAGAAGAATTATGAGGAAGAGATTTGTGCCAAGTCACTACCACCGTGACTTATACCAGAAATTACAAACCCTCACCCAAGGAAATAGAAGTGTTGAGGACTACTTCAAGGACATGGAGATCACCATGATACGTGCAGACGTCCAAAAGGATCGAGAGGCAACCATGGCAAGATTCTTGAATGGATTACGCCCCGAGATAGCTGAAAAGGTGGAACTCCAAAATTATGTGGAAATAAGTGATTTGGTGGACAAAGCAATGAAAATTGAAGAAAGGATCAAGAGGAGGGGTAACAATCGAAATTCATACCAATTCTCTGGACCAAACCTGAGGTCCAGCTCCTCAAGAGTCGAGACAAGACAGAACCAGTTTCGAGGGGATTAGAAATCATTCAATCCGGGGTATTCTTCTTCGAAGCCGCAAAGGGAAGTGCCCAAGGGGGACTACAAGTCGACCTCAAAGGGGCTTAGTGAAGCTACCAAAGCACGACCAAAGGATATTCGGTGTTTTAAATGCCAAGGCAGGGGGCATATTGCAAGTCAATGCCCTAACCAACAAACTATGCTCTTACTTCCAAATGGTGACATTATCACTGATGATGAGGAAAAATATGAAGGGATGCCTCCATTGGAAGAAAGTGAGGCCGAGGAAGAAGTGGCACAGGATGGAGAAATTGGTGTAAGCTTGGTGGCAAGACGAGCATTGACTACACAAGTTAAGGATGACGAAGCTCAACGTGAGAACATATTCTACACCTGCTGCCAAGTCAAGAACAAGTTGTGTAGTTTGATTATTGATGGAGGGAGTTGCGCCAATGTAGCAAGTGCACATATGGTGAATACATTGTCACTACTTACCACGGACCATCCACGCCCTTACAATCTCCAATGGCTCAATAACAGTGGGGAAGTTCGTGTATCCAAACAAGTAGTCGTGTCTTTCAAGATTGGTCGATGTGAGGACGAGGTTCTTTGTGACGTTGTTCCCATGCAAGCAAGTCACATCATCTTGGGTCGACCATGGCAGTATGACAAGAATGTCAATTTTGAAGGGAAGACCAATAAATATTCTTTCATGCATCGAGATAAAAAAATCACTCTTGTACCCCTAACCCCTAAACAAGTGCATCAAGATCAAGAGAGATTACAAAAAGAATTTGAGCAAGAAAATGATAGGAAAAAGAATGAGATGAAAGCCGAAAAGAAAGAGGGTAAGAAGGCAATAATCAATTCGGCTAGTGAGGAAAGAGTGGGAAAAAAATTGAATTTCTTAGCAAAAGCCAAAGATGTGAGGAGAGCTATTAGTGAACATCACCCTTCACTTGTTCTTTTGAGTAAAGAGGTGAAACCTCAATTGCGGATTGGATAGGCTCTCTCTCTCTCTCTCTCTCTCTCTCTCTCTTTAGGGTTTCGACTGGACTAGGTTTTTCTCACTTTTGGGCTGCATGGCTGGAATGCTTGCCCTCTAGCCGGCGGCTGGAGGGCAATCCGGTGCGGCAGCGTCCCCTACTTTCCCAAAAAGGCTTTTTCTGAGCTCTTCAAATCATCCACTGGGATAGGGCACGAAGTCAAGGATTCGGTGTCAACCCACAAGGGCGAGCCAGCCATCATTTTCGATTCTTCAGACTTGGATGCAATGGCGACCCCATATCAGTTCTCATTGGTTGGAAAGTTTTCGCGGAGCAGGCCAACTATGGAGATGTTGCGAAATTCTTTCTCTCATTGGATTTGAAAGAACCGGCTGCCCTTGGTCTCCTAGATAATCGGCATGTATTGATAAGGCTTCCCAATGAATCGGATTTTCTCAGACTATGGTCGCGAAGTATCTGGTATGTACAAGACTTCCCGATGCACATTTTCAAATGGACTTCCTCCTTCCATGTTGACAAAGAATCCTCCCTGGTCCTGGTTTGGTTTTAGCTTCCAAAGCTTCCAATGCACTTATTCCAGAAACAATGCTTATTCCAAATTGTCGCGGTTCTGGAACGGCCCTTGTTTCTTGATTATGCTACTACAAAATTATCGCGACTAAGCGTTGCATGAGTATGTATTGAAATCGACCTGCTAAAAGAAATTCCCTCTCGTGTTTGGATAGGATTGGGCTGATCGAATGGCATTTGGCAGTCTCTTATTCCGGAGAATATGCCAAAATATTGCCCTTTCTATTTTCGACAAGGCCATGTCCCGGATGAATGTCAGATAAAGCATCCTGAGCTGCGGAAAAATTCCCAGGCAAAGGTATATAGGAAAAGGGTCAATTCGGATGGACATCAGCGTGTGGAGGCGGGGGATTTGAGAAGGCCGCACCCGATAAGCAGGTGGGCTCAACTAGGGTGTTTGGGCGATCAACCCCCTAGAGGATGGCACGCTGGTTGCGCAGCATCCTATTTGTTCTGATGGGGAGGAGCAGCAGGCTAGGGCTCAACTGGTGGCAGTGGAGGAGCGCTTGCTACTGGAGGAGCATCAGCATCCATTGGATGTTGAGGATTCCAGGCCTACTGCAGCCGAGTTACAGCACGCTGTGGGGAATGATCCCCTAGCCGACTGTGTTGTGGCTGCAGCCGGGCTGGCTGATGAGGTTATCGGGAAGGCAGCGGAAGCTCTAATTGATCAGATTGCAGACCAGGTTGCTCACGAAGAATTGGACGATGAACCAGACATCATTGCTAATGCTCAAGCCCAAACAGTGGCAGTTTTGGGTCTATCCCCGCGAAAGGAGTCCTCCCGGCGCTCGGATCCCTTTGAAGATCTTAAACGGCAGCTTGACGGGTTGAAGAACCCCTCTGAGTGGCAATTAGTCACTTCTCGCAAGGCTCGTAGGAATGCTAGTTCCTTTTCCTCGACCTCCTCTCCCCCCAGGTTTTAAATATTGAACGCTTTATTTTGGAATGTGCAAGGGGTTGGTAATGATGTTACCCTAGCTCGCTTAAGTTGGCATGGTTGGGTTTATGTGAACCAAGAATTGGTGTTGATCGTTTGGAGTGTGTCCAAAAGTCCTTGTGTTTTGAGCATGCTCTATCAAATGCATCGAGGCGGCTTTGGATTCTGTTTAATAGTCAGTTAAATATGCATATTGTATTACAATCTGACCAATATCTGGTGCTATGTGCATCGCATGTATATATGAAAAATAGTTTTTTAGTGGTGTTAGTGTATGCGAGTTGTGACTCGGGAGAAAGGCAGCAATTGTGGGAGGAATTATCAGTTCTTAAAGGTATGGGGCTGCCTTTGGTTATCATGGGAGACTTTAACGTTATTGTGAGCCAAGAGGAAAAGAAAGGGGGTAGGGCTTTTAGAGTGACGGAAGTGGTGGACTTTCTGAAATTTGTAGATATGGTAGGATTGGTTGACGTGGGTTTTTTGAGATCCAAATATACACAATTACAATCAACGAGGGCCGTATGGGTTTGGAAACATTTAGACGGGGTTACGGTAAATCTGGGCAGGCTGAATCTTGGGTTCAGTTAAGCATCTCAGCAGATTTGCATCGGACCACTTCCCTCTTTTGCTCTCGGGAGTTCTGCAGTCAGGTGGGGGGCCGAGGAGTTTCCGTTTCTTGAGCGTCTGGTGCGGCCACCCGGGTTTCATAGATCTTGTTCGGCGGACCTGGAGGGAACCGGTATGAGGCGGACCAGTCAGAGTGCTGGTGGAAAAGCTTAAACGGACTAAAGGTGAGATTTCTAGATAGAGCAAGGAGGTCTTTGGGAACGTGTTTGACCGGGTTAGGAAAGCTGAGGAGGAGGTTCGGACCAAAGAGTTGGCGACTGAGGTTTCCCTATCACGGGAAGCGGAGGCAGCACTGGAAGAGGCTCATGCAACCTCACGGTCCGAGTTACTGTGTGAGGCAGCGTTTTGGAGGCAAAAATAAGAGTCAAGTTTCTAAAAGATGGAGATGCAAATACTCGGTTCTTTCATGCTATTGTGCAGAAGCGGCGAGTACGGTCCTGGATCCATGGAACAAAGGGGTCGGATGGGGAGTGGATTGAAGACATGAAGCGAGTGGAGGAATTAGCGGTTCAGTTTTTCACGGATGTTTTGTCACAGGGGTCGGATCTAGTTGGGGATGACCCTATGCTAAATTTGATTCCAACTTTGGTGACTTCTCAAGATAATGAAGCTTTAATTGCAGAGTCATCAGAGGAAGAAATGCATATGGTGGTGCTCATGCTAGACCCAGATAGCTGCCCCGGCCCTGATGGCTTCACGAGGTGCTTCTTTTCTAAATGTTGGGAAGTGGTCGGCCATGATGTTCACTTGGCAGTGAGAGATTTTTTTGTTGGCGCGGAGCTGCCGCCTGGTTTTACCTCGACTTTGATTGCATTGATTCCCAAGATTTCCTCTCCTTCATCCTTTGCTGATTTCCGTCCCGTAAGTCTATGCAATTTTATCAATAAAATTGTGTCTAAGCTCCTTTCGATCAGATTAGAACGACAACTCCCAAAAATTATTTCCCCGCAGCAAAGTGCCTTTGTGAAAGAGAGGACAATTTCTGATAATATTTTATTGGCACAGGAGATGGTTGCTGAGATAGGTCGGAAGGTACGGGTTTGAATGTGGTTTTAAAATTGGACATGGCTAAGGCATTTGATAGGGTCTCCTGGTCTTGTGTCCTACAGGTCATGCGACGGTTCGGGTTTGGAGAGGTTTGGATTGACATGAATTGGCGACTGCTTTCAAATTGCCATTTTTCGGTACTGGTAAATGGGAAGCCGTGTGTCTTCTTCGTTCGACAAGGGGTCTTCGTCAAGGAGACCCTCTCTCACCTGCACTATTTATTATAACAGCGAAACTTCTTTCCCGTAGATTACCGGAAAATCCCACATTTATTCCCTATTCAATAGGAGGGCCTGTTAGAGGAGGTGACCTGACGGTTACCCACTTGGGTTTTGCTGACGACATCATTGTCTTCTCTAATACTGGTAAGGCATCTTTGAGGTGTGTGATGGACGTACTGACCCGTTATTAGAATACGTCGGGTCAACTCATTAATGCTAGTAAGAGTTGTTTTGTGGTAGGGCGCGGGGTTCGTCGTCACCGTCGCTCACTCATCGCTCAGGTCACAGGCTTCTCTTCGCGTTCATTACCCATTACATATTTGGGGTGCCCGTTGTTCTCGAGACGTAAGACTCGAGTGATTTTTGGAGGCTTGTTAGAGAGGTGTGCAGCTCATGTTGCAACTTGGCATGGAAAATGGTTATCTAAGGGAGCAACGATCGTGCTTATCCAACACGTTCTATCTTCCGTGACCCTCCATCTCTTAGCAGTGTCGGATCCGCCTAGAGGGATCATCTCAGACTGGGAGAAAATTGTTGCCCGCTTTTTCTGGGCAGGTTCGGATGGTGAGCAAAGAAGGCATTGGGTGAGTTGGTCAAGGCTTTGTTATCCTGTCGAGAAAGGAGGGCTTGGGTTTCATGATTTGAGATCTGTAGTAGATGCGTTTTCCTGTAAGCTATGGTGGTCTTTCCGTAAGAGTGACTCTCTATGGGCGAGATTTATGAAGGCTCGTTACTATGGGAATTCGCACCCTAATCAGGTGCAAGTAAAGCGACATGCTTCCCCAACTTGACGAAGAATGCTCCAAGCCCGCTCAAAAATAGAGTTACATCTGCTCTAGGATGTCTCACAGGGGAATGTTAGCTTCTGGTGGGACAACTGGAGTGGGATGGGTCCTTTAGCTTGGAGGTGTCCATCCCTGGCAACGGACATTCTTTTCCCATCCATTGTGGATAATGGGATGCTGGGGGAAGGACTCTCGGCGATCTACCTTAAGATGTATAGGCTGGGCCATCGTGGATTTGGGTATGTTTTGATGGTCAACGGATGAGATGCTATGGGATCTGACTCCCTCGGGAAATTTCACTCTACCTCAGCATATCATATGGTTAGAAAAACCAGGGAAGTCTCTCAATTATGGAAATCCTTCTGGCATAAATCGATCCCAAAAAGAATATCTTTCTTCTTGTGGAGTTTATTTTCAGCTAAGTTGCCAGTAGACGATGTGCTTGCTGGTTTGTGTATACATGGGCCTTCAGATCTGGATCTTTGCAGAGCTGCTCCAGTGGAAGCGGCTTGATCATGTCTTCTCGTACGGTGAGCTAGCTAGCTCCACTTTGGGTTTCTTTGAGCGCTCCCTGGGATTTGATTTATCAGGCAGGGAGTTTGAGCTCTTGGCGGGGTTGGAGCGGCAACCTTGGGTGTAGGTTGAGATGGCATTAGGTGATACCCGCCTTTATCCTATGGAATCTGTGGAAGGCAAGAAACAAGGCCAGGTTTGATGGGGTTGAACAGTCCCAAGAAAGGATTTTCTGGGCTGTGTTGTGGGATATTCGTGATGCCATTCGTGCGGCATTTCCTCGAAGTGGTAGACTGCCTTATGTATAGGATCAGGTTGTCCAGTGATGATCACATTAGATCGAAATACATGTTCAGCATAGTTTGGAACTTTCGGTCGGGGTAGTCAAGCTTAATACGGGACGGTTCGGTGTCAATGACATGGGAGGAGGGGGTGGTGGAGTTCTTCGTGATTGCGAAGGATGCCTCCAGTTTGCATATGCTGAGAGCTTTGGAGTGGTAGAGGTAATTCAGGCAGAAGCACGCACAGTTTTAGTGGGTTTAAGACATTGTCGAAGAATGGGTTTCTCTAAGGTGCTAGTTGAGTTGGATTCTAGTGTGCTAGTTGAAATTTTGCAAGGCTCGTTTGCGGCACCAGTTAGCATCAGGGTTGTCATTCTCCAGATCTTGGAATTTAAGGAAGTGCTAGCATTCAAGCATTGCTTCAGGCATGCCAATTCCGTGGCTGATACTTTGGCCAGGGCTGGGGTGATGGCGACCACGCCCCAATACTACCCATCTCTCTCGGCTTGCCCAGCTAAAGTTCGTAGTTTAGTCCGTTTAGACCAATTGCAAATGTGTAATTTTCGCTTTACTCTCAAGCAGTAAAGTGGATTTTCTTCATAATGCGGTGTAGGCTGCAGTTCCGATGTTTTTAGAAGGGGATAGTTTCGGCCCCTCTCTTTCATGTACTCTTCTGTGGAGATGAATAAATGGCCAGACATGCCTAGAGGTTTTTATTAAATAAAAAAAAACAGAGAGAGGGAGCAAAGAGGTGATGCTTACTATTGATCAACCTGATACATCCTTACCATCTATGGTCATGTCTCTTTTGCAGGAATATGATGACATCTTTCCAGATGAGATCCTGAGTGGACTACCGCATGAATGAGGCATAGAGCATCAAATCGACTTTGTCCCAGGAGCCTCATTACCAAATCGGCCAGCTTACAAAAGCAACCCTGAAGAGACCAAAGAGCTGTAACGTCAAGTTGATGCCTTGTTAAGCAAAGGTTGGGCACGTGAAAGCTTGAGCCCATGTGCCGTGCCGGTAATTCTTGTACCCAAAAAGGATGGCGAGTAGCGAATGTGCACAGATTGCAGAGCTGTAAATGCCATCATGGTAAAGTATTGACACCCAATACCTAAATTGGATGACATGCTTGATGAGTTGTATGGTGCCGTTATATTTACCAAAATTGATCTTAAAAGCGGGTATCATCAAATTCGAATTAAAGAGGGAGATGAATGGAAGACTGTTTTCAAAACTAAGTATGGGTTGTATGAATGGTTTGTTATGCCATTTCAGTTGACCAACGCCCCCAGCACCTTCATGCGTCTTATGAATCATGTGCTACGCCCATTCTTAGGAAAGTTTGTAGTGGTTTATTTTGATGATATTCTCATATATAGCAAGGATTTGAATGAACATTTAGAACACTTGAAAGCTGTTTTTGATGTACTTCGACGGGAAAAACTTTATGCCAATCTCAAGAAGTGCACGTTTTGCACTGACAAGCTTATGTTTCTAGGTTTTGTAGTTAGCTCACAAGGTTTGCAGGTAGATGAAAGCAAAATCAAAACTATCTAAGAATGGCCAACGCCTACTTCAATTGGAGAGGTTCGAAGTTTCCATGGCTTGGCAAGCTTCTACCGGCGCTTTGTGAAGGATTCAGGTTCTCTCAGCCAGTTGACTGCAATTATCAAGAAGATGAGACATTTAGTTGGAGGCCAGAACAAGCATTTCAATTACTTAAGCATAAGCTCACACATGCACTGTACTTTTCCTTACGACTTTTCTAAGACATTTGAAATTGAATGTAATGTTTGGATATTGGCATGGAGTACTCATGCAAGAGGGCGACCAAAGGGCATATTTTAGTGAAAAGCAGTGGAGCTACCTTGAATTACTCCACTTATGACAATGAACTATATGCCCTCATTCGAGCCCTAGAAACATGGCAGCATTACTTGAGACCAAAGGAGTTCGTGATTCACACAGATCATGAATCACTAAAGTACCTCAAAGCTCAACACAAACTGAGTAAGAAGCATGCTCGCTGGATTGCATTTGTTGAGTCCTTTCCGTACGTTATCAAGTACAAAACTGGTAAGACAAATGTGGTAGCCGATGCACTCTCGCGCAGGTGCACTCTAATCTCGACTTTAGATGCCAAGCTCTTAGGCTTTGAATTGATAAAAGAGTTGTATCCTTCTGATGCTGATTTTGGCCATATCTTTGAGCTTTGTATACATGCTGCCCATGGAAAGTATTACCTTGTTGATGGATATTTATATTTTTCTAACCGCTTGTGTATTCCCCAAGGGTCCATTCGAGAGCTACTAGTTCGGGAATCACATTCGGGTGGCCTTATGGGACACTTTGGCGTCACTAAAACTCTTGCTATCTTGCAGGAGCACTTCCATTGGCCACACATGCACCGCGATGTGGAAAAAATAGTGGAACGCTGCATTACATGCAAACGTGCAAAATCAAAGGTCCGACCGCATGGTTTGCACACACCACTACCTATTCCTATTGCACCGTGGATTGACCTTTCTATGGATTTCATTCTGGGATTACCAAGATCAAAGAAAGGTAATGACTCTAGCTATGTTGTGGTTGATAGGTTTTCTAAGATGGCACACTTTATTGTATGCCATAAAACTGATGATGCATCTCATGTTGCTAACCTATTTTTCAAAGAAATTGTGAGGCGCATGGCATTCCTAGGACCATTGTCTCGATCAGATGTTAAGTTTCTTAGCTATTTTTTGGAAGGCGTTATGGTCAAAATTAGGTACTAAATTGTTGTTTTCACATAGCCATCCTCAATGACGGTCAAACGGGGTGGTTAATCGTACATTATCTATCTTGTTACGTGCCATTATAAAGCAAAACATTAAGACATGGGAAGAATGCCTACCCATGTAGAATTTGCCTATAAGCATCTTGTTCATTCTACTACTCACTTCTCACCATTTGAGATTGTTTATGGATTTAAGCCGCTAACACCTCTGAATTTGGCACCTTTGCCTATATATGAGCGTGTTAATCTTGATGGTAAGAAATGAGCCGAATTTGTTAAGCAGCTACATGAGAGAGTGCGTCAAACATTGAGAAGCGCACTAGCAAATGGTTCAACAGGGCCAATAAAGGCGTCGGAAGGTCATCTTTGAGCGGTGATTGGGTATGGTTGCACATGCGTAAGGAACATTTTCCTGTTCAACGCCGCAACAAATTGCTTCCAAGAGGTAATGGGCCATTTCAGGTGGTGCTGTGCATCAACGACAACGCCTACCAGCTTGATTTGCCAGGTGAGTATGGTGTTAGTGCTACCTTTAATGTTGCTGACTTGAGTCTGTTTGATGTAGGTGATGCACATGATTTGCGGACAAATCCTTTTCAAGAAGAGGGGACTGATGCGAATGTACAAGCTGTCCAGGATTCCTGCATCCCTCAAGTTCAAGTACCTCAAGGTCCAATCACTCATGCACGTGCTAAAAAGCTTAAAGAGTCGTTACAAGCTTTGGTGCAAGCTGCCCATGCGTCGTGTGGTGAATCCAAGTTGTTTGGGAGTTTTCAAGTTGATGAGCATCCATGTGTTACTTTACTACGAGTTGATCAAGACTTGGATGGTTCGGATGGTTGATCTCAAGGCAGAAGCGTTGCCGCTAGTTAGACGTGCCCGCGCCAAGTGGTCACGCCTAAGGAGCTACGCGAGCGTTGCTGCTAGTTAAATGGTCACGCGTTTAAAGAAATTACTTCTTTGATGTTAACTAGTAATAAGTGACCCAAGTCACATTAGGAATGAGGTGTCTATTCGGGCCCAATGTTTCCAAACATTGCCCGGATTTAGAGTCCTTTTTAGATTAGGATTTAGGATTATTGTAAGCCTATAAAAAGGCCTTTTTTCTCAACATTTAGACAGACTTCATTATTCATCAAATTTTCCAGCAATTTGCAATTGAGAGAGAGATTTCTCTTGGCTTCATAGCACCCTTGAACACTTTAGATATTTTCTTGAGTGTTTGAGTTTGGCTTATCAATCAAGAAACGCACTTGATTGTGGCGCCTTCTACCAAAACCTAAGTTCACTAATTCGTTTGGTTGCGGGTTGAGATCGTATCAAGATTGTTCGCACCACAGGGATTAGAGGGGTCTAAGAGGTTTGCTTTTGCTCATCCAAACTTGGTTGTCGAGTTCTTGGTCTTGGGCTACAGGTTCGCTCCTTACGGCTTCATTATCATGTACCACTCGATGCCCTAAAAAATAGAGTAGAGATGCTTGCGGCCATAGGAGGCCTCGTTGTTGTCACCGGAGAATGCGAAATACTTGGATCTAGATGCATTTCCATGGTTGTCAATAGTGTTGGTATAAGTTGCAGCCATGGTAGGAATTCAATCTGAGAATAGAAAAGACGATGCATAAAATTTTTATTCTTTTCCTTCGTTTTGATCTTCCAAATCCGATTTTTTTCCCTTGTTGCTAATTTAGGGCTTGAATAGTTGTGTAATAGGGGTACTATCACTGGTGGTCGTGATGAGGGTTATTGCAGTGGCAGTGATGGTCGTGGAAAAAGGTATTGGTACAAGTTGCAACCATAGGGAACTTCCACGTCATGAAGAAAATGAAAAAAATGAAAAGAAAATAATAAAAAGGAAATGAAAAAGAATTTCACCTTAAACATCATTAGTAGTAGGTCACTCAACTGGTTAAAGGTCAAATTCTATTTTAGATAGAAACTATAAAATAGTTATGTGGACATTTTCAAAGAATAGGGGATTTTGTATCTTTCGCCGATACTACAAGGGGCCTCTATGTATTTTACCCTAAAATGAAATGCCATAACAAACATAGGTTGAATATTGAAAATTTTTCATAAATCTTAATTTAAGTTGAATTGTCCTTTTTAAAGTTTTGTTTTCTATTTTTATTTCTTTCAAAAAATGTGTAATTCAAACACAAAAATTCCTTTCCATTTCCTTGGTACTTCTTTTTTTAACCAAACAGAGGAAAGTATTAGGGTGTTTAGAAGAATTTATTTTTCATTTTCCACGTTCCTTTCCTTACTAATTTCCTAGAACCAAACAGGGCCTAAGGTTTCCCTCGCTTTCATTTCCCTCGCTTTCCTTTTCTCATTGGTTTCCTGGAACCAAACAGGGCCTAACAAAAAAAGAAAATAAAGGAAAAAATTCCTGAAAGTAGACGCAATGCCACGGAAACCAATCAAAGGTCAACCCAGCCACTGTAAATAAAACTTGCTCTGACGTCTATTTCCAATGTCAGACTAAGGTCCTATTTGATAAAACTGAAATCTGAAATCTGAAATTTGAAATCTGAATTCATTAATTCACTGAATTGTTAAGTGGTGAATCTAATACAACTTTGTCTGAATCTAAACACTGAACATATTATGCCTGTTTGATAATTATAGACCACTGAATGCTGAATTTCTTGTATTTTACAATTTTGTCCTTATATTGACTTGTTTATAAATGATCTATATTGGTATATTTTAGGGATAATTTCACAAACCTCCCTTGAGGTTTTTTGACTGCCCTCCCCTGAGATTTTGAAAATATCACTTAGCTCCCCTATAAGCTATTTGGAGCCAATGATTACTTCATGGATGAGTAAATGACTTTATTATCCTTACAATTCAAAAAATATTATGTATTTATATGAAGAAAAAAAATAGAGTCACTCATACTAAATTAACCATGATTTGGAATATAAAAATCTTGAAAATCTTGAATACTAAATTTTATAATGATAATTGTTAACATTTTAAAATTACTTTTTTGTATTTTAGTAGTTATTGTAATTTCTTCTCCTCCAAAAAGGATTGAAATTCCTATTGAGATATTAGTATTTCATAAATTTTTCATAAGAATAATAAGATGAATATGAAAATACAAAAAAAAAAGGGTAAAGTATTAAAATATGTTTACAATTAGATTTTACAAATTTATGGATAAAATGTAACTACACATATTCTACTCTTTCCTTTCTTTTTTTGAAATGTTTGGTGTTTCTTTTTCTTTTTTTGTATATGTACTTCAAACAAGGTGTTTAGAAGCAAATTTCTCTACTTTGATCTATTAGTTTTCCATTAAAATTATTACTCTAATCCAAATATTTCTTGGGAGTTTAGTTTTTTTATTATAAATGATGAAAATTTCTTATTAATCATGAAATAATGACCTTATAAGTTAAAGAAATAATTGAGAAAAATAATATTTTTCTAGCATACTTTATGTTTTTTATCATTTAGCAATCTATTGTGATGTTCTTTCCTTGAAGAGGTGATTTTTATTCTAATTTAACCAACTAGTAACAAGCTGAGGGGTAGTTTTGGTATGAAATGTTATTCTCACTCTTAAAATCAATTTTTTATTGTTGACTTTTTTGAATTAGACTAATTTGTTACAAGAACAATAACCTTAATGGAGGTTTATGATATTTTTAAACCTCGGAGGAGAGCAGTGAAACTAATAGAAACCACAGGGGAGGTTTCTGAAATTATCCCTATATTTTACTAGTAGTACATATGATTTAATTTTATTTAAAATAATAATTATTTATTAGAAAATGAATGAACTAAAAATGAATGAACTATTATCAAAAAATAATTATTTATTAGAAAAAGAATGAACTATTATAAAAAAGGAAAAAGAATGAGCTAAAAATGAAAATAACATTATAATATAACTGTTGTAAAACTAATGTCAATATCAAGTAGAGAGAAGCAGAGTAGAGAGAGAGGTAGAGAATTTTTATTATTAACTGTATTGCTCAGAAGTTCTTGTTGTTGTTACAAGTGAGATTAGATACCTCTATTTATAGGCAAACTAAGATCAAAAGTACATGCATCCTATTAAATATCTATACATGAATTTAGTACTTCAAATACATGTATTTAGTAGTTCTATAGATGAACTAACAAACTACGAGAGGATACATCAATGTACCAACGAATCTTATGAGAAATACATGTATCAATCTTCTTGGGAATATAAATGGACATCCACATCAATATAGATAATTATTTCATAACAATAACAAATTTATTTGATAAATATATAAATGCTAGTCTATCAAATGTTATAAATACAATTAATCAAAAAAGCTAAAAATGTTGATTTTTAATTTGCTCACGTAAGTTGATCATAAAAGTTTGATCAATTTGTCGAGATCCTCCTCTGTGTTTTGTATTTTCTGGGTTATCTTCAGCATGTTGCTCATTTTGTACTACAATTTCTTCATTCTCAAAGATTATTTTTCTAATCAGTTTGTATTGCCTACGCTTTTATTTCTATGATGGAAGACTATTTTTTCATTAACCGTATAAATCAAATACATAGATAGAATATAGATTTTTTTTGAATATGAGTATGAATGATAACTACACAGTAGAAATAAAACATATGTATAAAGTTAATACTTACCTTTATGCTAAAAAATTAAATGTTTCAATGGGTAAATTTCTTAAGAATGAAGGCTGACAAAAAAAAATTGGAAAGAGGTTGATAAACTGAAAACGATGATGGAAAAAAAAGAACGAGAGAGAAGAAAGACAGTAGAAGAAAGAGAATCGAAAAAATAAGATGATTATATTTTATTTGATAAGGGTTATTTATGTCCTAAAAACTATACTTAAATCCTAACATCTGAGCGTAGTTTTTATTAAGTGGTGATAAGTGATAAACTTATCACTTATTTTTTGGACTCTATTTTGCCTCGACAATTCAAACTCACTTAATCATTAAAATATAGTATTTTTTGTTATCAAACAGTCTTAACAGCGTTAAGGTCTGACGTCGTTAAGATTAAGATCTAAATTAAGTTATCAAATGCGACCTAATTAGGAAATCGAAATCTTTAACACCGTTAGGTCTGAAGTCGTGAAAATTAATATCTGAATTAGATTATCAAACGAGACCTAATTAGGAAACCGAGATCTCTCTGAAGAGAGAGAAGCTCAAGAAAGCAATAATAGACTGAAGTATAGTAGTGGATTAATGGCAAGAGCTGGAGGAATCACGAATATTGTGAATGTGGGGATAGCAGTCGAAGCCGATTAAGAGAATCAGGAGTTCATTTCCCACATCTCTCCCTCAACGTCCGTCACCTTTTGGCTTCCTCGTTCAGTTTGGTAATCAATTTCACCTAAAAAACCCATACCCATGCTTTACCTACTTACTGATTTCTATTCCTTTGTCCTTTCTGTTGATCAGCTGAGTTAAATATTCTCTAACTCTCTGCATTACGTCTTAACTGTGATTTAATTTACCGTCTGTAACTCTGCAGGATAAACATGTCCTGTACTCCTCCAATTTAACTATGATTTATGAATAATTTAGTCTTATATAGTCGCCTACGGTTTTTCATTGCTCTGCTTTTGACTAATTCCAAATTCAATTTCTTTAAGTTTTGAAATAAAAAATTACAACTTCGACAAAGAGTTGAATCCGGCGCTATGGCTAGAGACGAAGAAGGGCTGCCAGATTATAAACCCCAAAAGAAAAAACCTATCTCTGATGAAGATAGAAGGTCAAATCTTCTTCCTCTTCTTCTTTTCTTTCTATAATGGTCAGTTTGTTTATATTTGTTTATTTATTTATCTATTACCTTTGCTTATTCCTCTATAATTTGTTATTGCTTGTGTGTTGATTTAGTAATTCCTTATGCACAGGAGGAAGAAGATTGTGCCGCGAAGTTTGATAAAAGATGTGACAAGGTCAGGGGGTGGAGAAGTGGCACCTGCTGATGGTGATCAGGTTGGTGGTGTTTTTTCTTTTTTTTTTTGGTCTTGAACAATTCTGATAGTTGGACAATTTCTGGCTTTAATTTGCAAGTGCCAACGACTTATTAAGTGTTCCTACACTACTTCCATAACAAAATCATGTCCCCCCATGATGGTGCCAAATGATGCTTAATAAATCGTACACCAATATGCAGTTCATTTATCATTGCACAATTCGCACCTTGGATAGTGTTGTTGTCCGGTCAACAAGAAGAGAATTTGGAGGTGAGTTCCAGCATCAACTCTGTCATCTTATTGTGGTGGTAAAATTGTGATATAATGGAACTACTCCATTAAGTGCTTGAGCTACAAGATAGAAGTATCTGGAAAGCAAAAAGGAAGGTTTTAGGAGAAATAAAGGGTTTGTTTGCATTGCTCTTATTTGCCTAAAAAATTTTTGCTTGCATCACCGACACAAATTCCAACCACCTTTTTATCTCACATACATTATATCAAAAAAGTGCTACAGTATCTTTTTAAGAATAGAGGGTTTAGAATTCTAATTTTTACTAGAACTAGTATTGCAACTTATGGGTCCCCTAAAACCTCTTAAATGCATGTGCTTTTCAGGAGCTAGACTGTTATCTGAGTTTGCTCTAGTTTCTTGCTATATGAACTTGCCATAACAGTCCTGCTGCTCCTTTCTTGTCTGAATATCCATATGGATTAGTTTGCTGCATCTGGAATGGGAGAGTAACATTATACTGGGCTTCCGGGGATTTCTAGCTGCTCTTGTTGACTTAATGATGTAGATATACCTGGATATTGTTAAGATTTAGCATTTCCCTTGGCAATAAACTACTTTCTGCGTTCCCATTGATTATGAAAGGATTTTTGTCCTCTTTTGACAGGTAATGGTGCTCCAATTAGGCATGTTTTGAGGAAAAGCAATATGATATTAGGACTGCTGGAAGGAATCCCCACTATGTTGACGGGTGAAGTTGCAATGGTCTTTATCTCAACCTTCTTTTATAAATTTGGGAATGAATGGTATTATTGTTGTAGACCCAAAAAGATGTTTCATTTTTTTGGGTTGGGCTATATGCTTTCATTTGTTAAAGATTTTTTAATCTACTGTTGCACACATTCTACAATTATTAATGAGCTCAACCATAATAGTCTATGATGTAGTAAAAACTCATCTATCTGGGCTATAATCACAAAGCAATCTTTAAAAAGTTCTGTTTATTTATTTTGTTTCATTCTTTAGTTGAAGACTTGGACGTTTGTGTGGAAGGAGCAGTATGGATGTCATATAGAAAAAAATGTTACATGACTGAGTTGCGATGCTGAAACATATTTGCATGTCAAACTTTTTTTAGAAAGTGTAAAATGCAGGTGCCTTCAGGAAATTTGGATTCTTATCCGGTTGCCTGCTACTCCATCTTTTGTACTCATTTTTTAAATTTTCAGGACATTTGGAATGTTTAAATTTTCTTCAACGACTTGATTTAGCGAAAACAGAAGTTATCTGACTCGGACATCTGCATTGTAAAGTACCCAAAGCATGAGGATATTCCATCTACATTGTAAAAGTGTCTGCTACTTTTGAAACAAGTTTTTTATACTAATCTTTTTAATTGGATTCGTGATATTGGCTTGCAGTTTAAGATGAACCTGAAATGCATTATCAGGAGGAGGACTGCCCTGTCTCAGCAGATGATAGATTCCCAAAGGATTCTGAACTTCATTTTGAGATAGAGCTGATAGATTTCTCAAAAGTCAAGGCAAGCATATGTCCATAAGTTGCCATGTTGTATCACTTCTCAATGTACAAAGCTTATGCATGTCACTCTGGTTTCTTGGAGTTTCAGCAAAGGAATGTTATCTTGAATTGCTCTTATATTCCTCTCATCAATTACTGGTATTAAGTGTGAGAATATCTTTCTATACAATTTCCCTAACCATGGTAATTTGCTGATGGCATCATTAATATATGCCTGTACTTGGTTTAGAAAACTCTTCTAGAATAAGTTGTTCATTTGAGCAGCCAAATACAAGACAAATAAAACAATACCTCAACGGCTGGTTTTCCCATGACAAGTCAGTTTCTGTACTGTCTCCCAGTATGCGTGTGCTTGTTTTTATAATAACATCTCACAAGTAATATTCAAACCATGTCTGGATTTTGGTGTTTAATCCTTGTGCAATCTGTTATTCTCTTGGATATTGTTGGTTATTCTATAAGTTTGACTGCCCTGTTCATTTTGAGTCCTTTTGGATGATTTGTATAGATGTTTTAACATTTCTTGTAGTATATTGAGGATGATAGTGAAGCCTAGAGAATGGATTATAAAGTACAAAGTGCTTCATAAACCATTTTACCAATGTGATTTTATAGTTAAAAGTTCCTCTATGGGAGATTGAACTATATTTTATCCATTTTTTATCAATATGTGTGGCCGTTTGTGTCTACCTGTCTCTTCTTTTGCTGTCTAATATCTTACATTTTATTATTGTCCTACATATCTTCTTCTGGAAATTAAGTATGTGAATGTCTTGGCCCTTAGATCCCATCTAATTCTGCTAAGATGTGCTCAAATCTTTTGAATTGTCAGGTCATCAGCGAAGATTTGGGAGTGTTGAAGAAGGTGAAATTGGCAGTCAGCTTCAAAATTTTGTAAATTCTTCAATGTCTCCATTTTAGTTGCAGTTTGCATTGTTGGTCAACAAATGATTTGCTAAAGGCATGGCAATGGGAAATATAAATAATACTGCAAGAGATAACCCGTTGGGTTCAGTCTATTTACCACATTTTGGAAAGGATTGGTTGAAAGAGTGTGATGGAGTTTTACTAATCAAGTACTTGAAAAAGAAATAAAGAAATACTTTTATTTGGTTGATTTGCAGCCTAAGTAAACCGCTCTCAAGGACTTTTCTTTTACTAAATGCTTAAGAGCCTGCTCTATTGGGAATCAAGAGGTTGACAAGAACTTGCTCTAGTTATGTTAATCAAAACAAACCTTGCAGGAGCGGTGAATGTCAGAGGAAATGACTTTATGTACTAACCAAAGTAGGTTATTACTATTGGTTTGGTTAACAAACTTTTGGTGATTGGTTTGAAGTGGCTGGAAAAGCTTATGGGCAGAAGTAAAAAGCAATTGAAACGAAAGTTGATTTTTGTTACTGCATTTTGCAAGTTTAATTTCATCTTCTTTTTTCTGACCAGGTTACAGATGAAGGATAGGGCTGGGAAACACCAAGGGAGCCATATGAAGTAAAAGCTTGGTAGATACTGATTGTTGCCTTTCTTGGTCTTGCTATGTGTGTTGCGTTTGTCTTTACCATGGTTATGATGTAATCGATATTTGACATTGACCAAACTGGTATATTATCTTTGTTTCTAGGATTTCAGCAAGGTCAAGGGAAGGAAAAATGATTTTATCACATGCTGAGCAACCAGTGCATTTTACTTTTGGAAAATCTGAGGTGAGTTTTATACCATTTCCTATTTTTTTTCTTTATGGTTCATGCTTATTATCTTGATTCTTGTTTTCCCATGTATCTATTTCTATGTCATCTCTTTGCAAATATCAAGTTCTCCCCATCTAGGAAATTAATATCTTAATTAGTCATTTCTTTTTCAAATCCACCTCTCCTCTTGCAAATGCTAACAATATCCTGTGATTTTACATTCAATTAACAAATCCCAAATTCATCATATGCTAGAAGGCAGTAAGAAAAACAGATTTCAAACTGGCATCTGGAAGACTTACCTCCTTATGTGAGTAAGAACTTGATGTCCCAGTAGTTGCAAATCTTAATCGTTGCTCCCGGACTTCAAACTGCAAAAATAAACAATTCAATAAGATTTCAATAAATTAAGTGTGATATTAACTGCCCCCACCCCTTCCCCAAAAACAAAAAAAAATATACAAGGGATAATACAAATTCTTTATATATTTTGAAGTGGCACATTAGTTATGATCCACGCATGCTAAACAAGGCAACTCCTGATCAGCTCAAATAAATTACAGAGGAAAAGAAGAATGTGAATAATTCTATGCAATCAAATTGAATGGTTTAACCTAATTCTTTGGTTCTCTCAACTGGCAATCAGTTGCAAAGGAGGCAAATTGCTAAGTGTTGGAATGTATGCCCTAAAACAATTATATTGTTTAAATACATTCCTAATTAAAGTTTTGTATTTTATGAACTTCCAATTTTATCTGTTTTAATATTTGATATAACTGATAAAGTCCTTAGAATATTTATTAATGTGATGATAGTCACAAGAGTTGTTGACTAATGAGATATCAATCCCATTTATAATAAATATTCTTAAATTTCCCTAGTCATAGTATTAATGAGACGGACATCATTAATACCTGTAATGCACTAAGATACGCTAGCCTACTTAGTGTAAGTAGTGGTTGTTCTCATCAACCATGGTATGGGGATACTTGGGCTAATGTGTAGATGAATTGTAAAGTACTAATTCATTGGAGTGATCCACACAGAGATCCCATTAGGATATCTAGTGCCAATAGTTGAATCTCTTATGGAAAATTGTGTAAGTGATCCTAGACTTGAGGTCACCATAGTATCTTGAGTGTGAATCACTACCTTTGATTGCTTTCTTGTTACTCACCAGAGGATTTAAAGAATAGAGATGGGGTAGTGTGAAACATGGAAAGATAGTGAGTGATCAAGAGAGGATTCACCAGATAGTGGGGCGATATCCAAGTAAGCCACTATTGGAATGTAACCTTGTAGTCGATTTAGGTTAATTGAAGAGTGTTTTCAAGTTAATCTCATCTAAGGTTAATTCCGAGAACTAAAAAATTAATTAGTAATTAAGAGAATTGGCACTTGTTCCTTATTCCCTCACTAATTGATATCAATGGTGAAAGGATAATAATTACACGGTAATTTTCCATGAAAAGGTTAGGTCAATTCCCTTGATCAATTCAATACCCGTGGTTGTGATGTATAGACACAGCCACATTTATAATTATGAATAATTAATTATTGTAATTAATGATAAAATAAAAGTGTTTATTTTATCTAATTCTTTTAAGAATTATAATTCATAATTACCAAGGTATTTGGGGCCCATTGGATCACACGATAGAGATTGGGTTCGATTAAATTGTGTGTCCAAGTAGGATTTGGAAATAAATACTCTGGGTTTAATTATAAAGATAAATAAATCTTGGGGTCATCTGACAGATAGGATAGAGTGGTTATCTCTTATCTGTCAGATAACAAAAAGGGATGAGAGATAAGATGTTACGGTGGTTTGAGAGATAAGATGTTACGGTGGTTTGATTCAAAATCAAACCACCTGACTCTATCCTTCCCCCTTTCTCTCTTATCTCTCTCTCTCCTATTAATAACATCAGATGTTACGATAGGAAAGAGTTAGTCACTTCTGATAGTCAGAGAAATAGAGAGAGAAAAGTTCTCCAAAACTCACGCAGAGAGAAAACAGAGAGTCTGTGAGTTAGAGTGTGAGAAAGGCTAGCACCTGTTCTTCACTCACACACACACACATAGATCGTAGAGACGATCAGGAGTAATCCAAGAGCACTCTCATGTGGATTACAGTAGAGGCAGGACGTCTGGACTGTTGCTCGGGGTTTTCTCAGCCTTCTCAACAAGTCAGAGACACCATCTGCGGATTAAGGTAATCCCCTAGAACCTCCTTGTGAAGTCATACGTAGAACTAGAGTGAATCCTGACAGGAATCTGGGGCTAAATTTTTAAATTTTCGCTGTGCCTGCTGCCCCAATTCCTAACACTAAGCTGATTTGTTGGGTAGTTATCGTATTAGTTTGCTTGAATTCATGTGACAAGTATCCATCTTTAGTGGCCTAAAAGACCAATTTCAGTTAATTCAGCCAAATGAAAGAAAGAATGCCTGTTTACAGCAGAATTCTTCTGTATAGGAACTTGCCAAGAGAGTAAAAGATCTTAATTCTAAACCTTCTCGTTGTGGTATGCTTTTTCAGATTCTGTTCCATATTTCCCACTTGCATCTAAAAACCTCTTATCTGCCATAGCCTTCAGTCTTTTCTGCACATCAGCAGGTTGAAGCAACGAAGAATGCTGCTGCTTCATGTATACTACATCTCTCCCACCCATCTTCACACCAACAATTATATGGGTGCCAAATTTTTCAATGAACCTATTAAAGTAGATGAAAAATATATTGAAAAAAGCTAAATTTTTCAATGAACCTATTAAAGTAGATGAAAAATATATTTAGCATGAAAAAAGCTTCTAGCAAAGATTAGGAAATAGAACACAAAACAGGACAACATGAAGAGATTGGTGCTCATAACGAATACATGACAAGTGAAGAGTTCTCTCCCTCCTCTTACCCCGGCTTTGATTAAAAATTGGAGTTTTCCCAAGGAAACCCTCAGTGATGGATCAAAGAGATCTGGCCCCATAGATGCATCTCTTAAATAAAGAAGTGGAAATAATTCACTTTCTGTTAGTTTGATGATACATGACCCAATACAACTCTAACTGCTTTCATACTAATAAAAAGTTTAATCTATCTCACACGCAGATAGTAATGGTTTTCAGTTTCACTCACACGTAGACTGGAGATAAACTATGGCCATGAAATTGGCAGTGATGAAGTTGAAAAACAAAGCAGTCGTTGCACAGATCATGTCACGGGTTAAAAGTAGTTTCATAAAATTGAGCACAAACACAGTCTATGCAAGCAATATCTGAATATTAAGTTTTCATTGCTATGTTCTTGTACCAGATGTAACCACAATAGTTGATGTTGACATCAAAGCCCCCTTCCTGGAGGGGCATATATGAAAGGATCAACCTACAGTACCAGCACAGTAGGTCCACACACAACACAAAAAAAGGGGATAAAAGTGCTGCTTTGCAAGCTGTACCTAGCTAATGCAGCAGGTTCCCACAATGATGGAACTTCTTTCTTCACATAATCACACAGCACCAACTGAGATTTTTCTAAAGCAACTGTATAAAGTGTGATGAATATTCCATCAAAAGCAAGGGTTTTTGTATAGGCCGCATCTTTCTGCCAGCAACTAGAAAACTCAAACATGGCATTGAAGAGTCCACAAGGGATTTTACCAGTCAATGACAAGTCCTGGTTGAATTGCTCCGACATCTGATGATAAACATGTAGTGTGTAAATACAAAAGAGAAAATCTGTAAAATTTGATCAAAAAATATAAAAATAAAAGGAAAGGAAAGTAACTTGTCCTGATGATGACAGAATAAAGTAAGTACAGAGAATCCAAATAGCACAAAAACGCTATTTCACTTCTGATTAAAAAAAAAAAATTTTGTGCTCGTATGGAATTATAACTTCAACTAAAGCTCAAATTTGGCTGAGTGTAGAAAGATTAGAAAGCTCCCCTCTAATCTGACAAAAAAACTACATGGCACATTTAATACGCAATCAAATGTAACATTCTTCAGTTCTGACACATCTAATTTAGCATGAAAAATATTAAACTGAACTCAAACACAAGAAAGTTACCGCAAATATCAATAACAAATGGAAAACGTGGGAAGAACGGTGAAAGTACGCAGAGATATATTACTTGCTGAAAAGTCAGAACATCAGAACGAAACCGGGTGCGTTCGCCTTTATCACATTTGATCGATTTTGGCACATCAGATATCAAAATTCGGCCAGGAAGTACAATATCTCGACCTTGATCTTGATCAATTGCAATCAACTGCGAATCCCCTTTGCAGTATTTGAGCCTAAGATCTAAAGATACATCATATCCACGCCCAATTGACTGAATCGCAACTTTCGCTGCTTCTGGAGCTGAAAGCTTAAGTGCCATTGCTTAAAGCATCCTTGTCTCCAAAAACAGGAATCGAAACCCAAGAATTACAGCTCAAATCCTTGCTCCTGTTCCCAATTGAAGCAGAGTTCAACAATATATCAAAATGCCGGCATGCAAAGTCTCTGTTCGTATAAGCTTCTTCACTCAGATTTTTCCTTGAATTGTTACCAAGTGTTTTGCTATTGAACTCAGTAGAATGCTTAAATCCGAGAGCATTTGAGCTAATACAGTTTTGAGACTCCCAACTTTCAAGCTCAACTTTGTCAATATCTATTCTTGCACATACCACAAGAGAAATTCTAGAGCAAACTTGGAAATTTAGCTAAAACAAATGAAGATATAAATTGAGCTAATTCTTAAAAAACACACCTGCATAAATTTTGTCCCCAGAACCATACAATTTCGCAACAGGCGATAAAGAAAACATCAGAAGGAAAGCATGCTTGTATAGAAACGTTGGAGGTGGGTGGTTTCAGTAATGGCAGGTGGTTGGCAAACTTATAAGCCAATGAGAATTTTTTGGAACTGGGAACTGAAGGAGAAAACCCTAGACATTGCCCAAGAAACTGAAGTCAGCTCAGACCTAGGCACTTGAGGGTTGAGACTCAGATTACTAATAAAGGGCAGATTTCTTCTTCCTTTCTTTCCCCCCTCCATTAGTTTTCTTGTGTTAAAGTATTTGGTTTTTTTTTTTTGGGCAAAATGTAAAAATAAGTTGACACACAGCAACATTACGTTACTGTTTGATTATTTTAATGAATTTAGAAACTAAACTTGTTTAGTTGTTGAATTAAATCTGAACAAACTTTTTTTGACAGACACAAGGTATGAAATATAAAAAACTATTTCCGTTGTTTGAAAATTTAGCTTATTTAATTGTTAAATTAAATTTCAATAAGGTTGTTTTATAGTACACAAATGGTATGAAATATAAAAAACCATTTAAGTTGATTAGTTAGCAAATCAAGTTCCAACAACCTTTTTACCAAATTGAGTTCAATTTCATCTTTCACCTTGTACCTCTTTTCTTTTGTACACATCTATAGCATTTTTTTGTTCTATATAGTATGTTATGAAAATAGAATTAATTGATAAAAAAGATTTTGAGTAATAAATATTTTATCAAAATTTAATACTAAATAAATTGAAAGGGATTGAAGTGAAGTGGGAACTTTGAAGTAAAAACTAGAGGCTAGGACAACCGCCAGTAAAAGTCAACTAGCTGGCAGATTGCGTGTTCAACGGGAATGTGATATAGCGACTGATGGTGACGTGTAATGTAGAAGCTCTGACCGGGTAATTTAGGGTTAATTCTGGTTTGCGTCCCTCGATTATATTTGACTTCTCGCTTTAGTTCCTAAACTTTAAAATAGAACTTCTTAGTCCCTAAATTATAAAATTTATCATGCTTAAGTTCCTAAAATATGGGATTTATCTATTTTAGTCTCGAAACGAAAAAATTTATCCCAATTTGCTGAGAAAATTCTTAATTTGTTATGAAAAAAAAAAATTTCTTGACGGAGGGTTATTTGGGGTTGGAGTGCTGAGACAGGGAACTTCGGATTGTGGAATGTGAGTCACGGACTCACGGGGAACTCACATTCCACGAATGCGAGTTTCTTGTTTCACCGGCCGAAAAAAAAAATCCTGAACGAAAACAAAAAAGCCACGTGAGAATCTCGCATTCTGCAAATGTGAGATTCGTTAACAAAATTCATTTCTTCTTCCTCCGACACCCAAAATTTCTGAAGCAAAACTTCTTCCTCCCGTACGCCGATGCTGGACTGCAATTGTGTTAACCAGTTCGAAATACGTGTCCGCTACTATTGTGACGGAGCATGCTTGCCTCAGCCAGCTCATTCTGTGTTATGAAACTCAGAAAGCCAGGAACTAGGTGAGCCTCCCGATCTGGATCATGGAAAACACATATTTCCATTTCCATTTCTGATGCAATTTTTATTTTCCGTTTGTGTTGCTATTTTTATTTTCCATTTCTGATGCAATTTTTTTTCCGTTTGTGTTGCTACTTTTTTTTTCCATTTCTGATGAAATTTTTTTTTTTCCGTTTGTGTTGCTATTTTTGTTTCCATTTCTGATGCAAATTACTTATCCCATTTAAGTGGCATATCTTTTTGTTCCGTTTCTGCTACAATTTTTTTTTTTTCCATTTGTGATGCATTTTTTTTTTCCATTTCTGGTCCATATTTTTTATTCCGTTTTTGTTGCAACTTTTCTTTTCCGTATATGTTGGAAAAAAATTTTCCCGTTTGTGTTGCATATTTTTTTTCCATTTCTATTGCAATTTTTTTTTCCATTTGTGTTGCAATTTTTTTGACTGATTTGTAGTTTTTGAAAATTAGTATGAACCATTGCCGGATGTGAATTTGTTTAGTGAAGTACGTCTTCTCCAAATTTTTTGGAGAACGCTGAATATTACGACATTTATATAGTTTTTTCGTTTCTGTGGGGTTTTTTATTCTTTTTTCCGAAAAGTACAACTGCAATTACCGTGGCCTCCTTTAGTGAAGTACCTGTTCACCATCTGTTTGCAGAAAGCTGAAAATAAAAGCATTGGGTTTTTTTTTTCCGTTTCTGTCTATATTGAGATGTTAAGCATGTTGGAGTTCGAAAAAATTCTGATTGCTAGCAGGAGTTTTGGTCAATTTATAGGAGAAACTCTGTCGAATTTTTTATAAATTTTATAGGGAAAAATATTTTTAAAAAAATATGACATAAATGTGTATTATTCGTTTATACTTCAAAAAAGTAAATTGCTTATGCTTGTAGGTAGTATATGTTATCCTTGTTCTCTGCCCTTAATTCTATTATTTGATTATTATGTACATTTGAAAATAAAAAGTGAGCAATGAAAGGGCAGTGCTGGAAACAAATTCCCTAAAATGTGTATTTGATTTTTTTAATTTGAACTGAGTTGAAAATGTTATAAAAATTTAAAAATATTATAGATAAGTGACATTTTTTAAATTGTAAGGGTACTCGACGTAAATGCGCCGGGACTCTAGGAGGAGAGCTGTTTAAAATAAAATATTATAGTTATGAAAAAAGAAACTCTAGGAACCTGTTGTTATCATTGGATTACTTTTGTTATGTCAATTATTGAGTTCTTCGGATGCTTGCATAGTAATAATTTATGTCTCGAATATACATAATTTGGTCTTTCAACAGCTTTACCTTGCAAAGGTACAGGCGAAGCATGCACAACGAGACTCTGCCAATGTGCAAAAAAAAGTAATAATTTTTCTCAAATGTGGTTAAAATGGACAAGCCAATAAATGATCTTTATTTTTTTTTTTATCAAAGCCACGAAATTTTTAACACCTAACGCTCTAGCTAGCTTCTAAAGTGAGTCAAATGGAACTCTGGCTCCTGTAAATAAAATGTACGAACTTGATGGACCACAAAATTTATCTATTTACCACTTTGGTGGAGAAAAATACTTTCTCCCAGATAGGGTTTAAAATATATATATGAGGATGTCAACCCATCGTATTAAAATCGGGGATCTTATCTTAAAGTAGAAGATGAATGATGGATATGAAATTTGCTTAAACGGGAAAATAGTTAAAAATTTTCGGTCCATCAAATTTCGTTGCTAAATTTGATTAATAAAAAAAGTGTTTGATGGACCTCAATTGAATGTGAATAATATACTTTCTATTTTACCTACTTAACCCTTGTTTTGACGTGGAACTTCAATTCATTTTGCAAACCTCCGACCGTTTAGATAATGTATTGCGTAAATTGGAAAATGTACTAAATCTTGGTACAAGTGGCCTGTCCGTATTTAAGGAATTATACGGTAATTGCTTCACGTCAAAATATGTAGATTTTATAGGCACAATCAGCTCAACTCAGTGGCTGTTAGACTTATACAAGTGAATGTCATGATTTACGCATTTGATGATGCTAATGCAATTAGTTCTCTTGAACTTCGCATTACGGAATCACGAGTTCTTCTACATTTTCTTTTTTTTTTATTTGACTTTTCCAGAACTTCGCGTTGGGAAATGTGAGACCATTTAACTCGCATTTTCAAATCTGAAATTCACCTGGTTTGAACTCTACACCCAAATCACTATTTGCGAAAAAATTTAAAACAATAACATTTTTTAGAAATTTCGGATCGTTCTCGAGTGCCCCAACCCCTTTCTTCACAGGCACACACAACACAAAAGTCACAGGCACTCTAGTTTCCTTTCCGATTGATCTCCTCGCATCTTTTCACAATTACAAGGTTGAAATAAGAAGAATTCTTAACTCCGACTAAAAGTTTCAAGATTTGTCTTTGATGAGATGCCCTTAATAGGAGCTGAGGACAAGTTGGATGATATGGTTGAGAGAAGTGTAAGTAAGAGATCTTGGTTCTCCGAATCCAATCCAACACCTACCATTTACACTAGGGTGCAGCCAACGACTCGAGCTCAAGTGGCTCGTTTCCATGTTCGAGTTGGTCAGAACTCGACTCTCAGCTCGATAACTTCGTGAGTGATAAACTTCGAATATATATACATATTATTTTTTATTTTTATTCTAATAGTGAAATTACATATATATCTCTAATATTTTTATTATTTATTAAGAAAAATAATTATTTTATTTATTTTTTAAAAAATAAAGTAATTATTTATTATTTTTTTCGAGCTTAAGCTCGAATTTAAACTCGAGTTCCAGCTCGAGCTTTATTTTTTGAGTTCGTCGAACTCGAGTTCGAGTTTGACCTCGATGAAAAACGAGTCGAGACCAAAACTCACTTCGACTGGCATTTCGCACTTCGTTTTAAAAATTTACACTTAATAAAAAGAAAAAAAAAAAGAAAAGAGAAAAAATGAAGATGCCCCACCAAAACTGAGCTCAATGGCCTGGTAACTCATAATCCGCACCCACAAAACCATTTTTCTCTGGAACGGCCCAATACCATGTCGGAACCAGATGGGCCTAACTGTTCTTCCTCTCGAGCCCAAATCTCATACAAATGTAAAATGCATGGCCCCAAAATCTTTTTATGTGGCAGTGGGACCCACCTCCTTCTTCCTCAATTTTCTTATCTCTCCCCATCCCAATCCGCCCATGTAATCGAAGAGAGTGAAGAGCCACAACAAATACAGCTCTCAGAGCCTTCTCAGGGCACTCGTGATTAGTGTGTGAGTGTGTGTATTTTTGTGCCTGCTGAAGGGAAGGGAAGGGAAGGGAAGGGAATTAACCAAAAAAAAAAGGATGGCTTCTTTGGCTCAACAATTTGGTGGGCTGAAATGCCCGCCGCTCTACAAGAGCCTCGACACTAATTCAGGCAGCCGCTGCTATGGCCGTTATCTCATCTCAACCAAACGGACCCAATTGCAGCAGCAGCCCAGAAGAGGACGAGTGCTGGTTGTAGAAGCAGCAGCTGCAGGACCAGTGGCTGTCTCCAACGCACAGACCAGAGAGCGGATGAAGCTCAGAGAAATGTTTGAAGATGCCTACGAGAGGTGCCGCACGACCCCTATGGAAGGTGTCGCCTTTACCCTCGAAGACTTCCATGGTGCCCTTGATAAGTACGACTTCAATTCTGAAATTGGTACCAGGGTAAGTAAAGCCTCTATCTTTTTTCCCTTTGTGTATTCTCCCTGTTGTGTTGAATAATTTTCTGTATGTTTTAGTTGATGGGGTCGAGCTTGTGTGTAATTCTGATTCTTGTATGATTTGACTCGTTAAAGATTTGATACTTCTGGTATTAATTTGGGAATTTGTGGGTTAAATTGCTCATCGACTCTAGGGAGAAGAGGTTCTTTACCTGCATTTTGGTTTTGTAAAATTGACGTGCAAATGCATTTATATCGTAGCTCAGCATGCGTAATAAGAGTCTTGTTTCCGTGTTGTAGATGGAAAATGCTATGTTTGGATTGATGAGGTCAGCTAGAATAATCCTATTAGAAATAGCCTTGTTGGTAGTGTTTTCTTGTTGGTGAATGCAGGATGTGTGTTAATTTGTGGTATTAGAGACTGGATATCCATTGAACAATGGGAAAGAGGTAAACTTGGCTATGAGAAGTGGGGAAATCATTATACAATGGGTATTGGTTGGTCACTGAGTCCAAAATTGGGTACCTATACTGTGGATTAATTTTTCAAAGACGGAATGTCTATGTTTTCTGTTTAGCTCAGGGTCAGGCTATCAGATACAATAATACGGTTATTCGAGATATCTAGAGTTGCAATCAAATGCATGCCCTTTTAATTTGTTCTTGGATGATGGATGGGAGAGAGATAAAACTGTGTTTTTTCTCGGCTGATGCTTTAGTAGTTGCAGTAGCTAAATTGCAAGCAAATGCTTCTTTCCAGGTCAAAGGAACAGTTTTTGCTCTAGATGCAAACGGGGCCCTTGTTGACATTACTGCAAAATCATCAGCATACTTGCCTGTGAGCCAGGCATCAATTTACAGGATAAAGAGTGTAGAAGAAGCTGGCATAGTGCCTGGTCTTCGCGAGGAATTTGAAGTTATTGGTGAGAATGAAGGCGATGATAGTTTGATACTGAGCCTGCGTGCTATCCAGTACGACCTAGCATGGGAAAGATGTAGACAGCTTCAAGCTGAAGACGTTGTTGTCACGGGGAAGGTAGGGTTTTTGCTCCAAGAGCTGCTATCCTCATGTTTATTACTTGTGTGTTATTTGTTGGCATTCCTCTATCCTTTGCCATTTTTCTGTTATGCAAACTGCACAGCTTTTTTTAGTATTCCCTATCGTACTCTTAGATGTTAATAGAGCTAATAGAAGCATTTGCTTTTCTCAGTAGTAACAGGACTTGTAACTTTTGTTCTGTGGCATACATCGGCAGATAACTGGTGCGAATAAAGGTGGAGCAGTGGCATTGGTTGAAGGCCTTGTTGGGTTTATTCCCTTCTCGCAAATATCGACGGTTAGTTTCTTGCTTAGGCGTGCCTAATTTTACTAACTTATTTTTGAAATGAAAGAAAAAGAATTAGGAGAATGCTATGAATATGGTATACGCATCTACTGCGAGTCAGGTGGCCCCTGACGATTAGTGAATGGCTGCTTCCTCTTAGCTTTCCTACCTTGCCACTTAAGTTCTCTTATAACTATAAATTGCTCTTGATATAGTGTATTAGATAATATAAAAGAGTCTTAAGATTTTCCTCATCTGCTGACCATGTTTCCACAACTTGTCAGAATAAAAAGATAAGATGAGACAGAAATAGAGATAGGATGTATCTGCGGAAACAATTTAAGCAGACACTGACATAAGATTTACCTGATTAATATATCAGAAATCAACTGCAGAGGAGCTTCTTGGGAAGGAGCTTCCACTTAAGTTTGTAGAGGTTGATGAAGAACAGTCTAGGCTCATCCTCAGCAATCGTAAGGCCATGGCGGACAGTCAAGCTCAGCTTGGAATTGGCTCTGTGGTTCTTGGAACTGTTCAGAGCTTGAAACCTTATGGTGCTTTTATTGATATTGGCGGGATCAATGGCCTTCTACATGTCAGTCAGATAAGTCATGATCGAGTCTCGGATATTGCAACAGTCCTCCAGCCTGGTGACACTCTAAAGGTACATATAGGTATTTTTATCTGTTTGTGGTTTCTTTTCGTAAGCAATTTGCATTAAAGTGTTGTGTTCTAGGTGATGATACTAAGCCATGATCGCGAGAGAGGCAGAGTGAGCCTCTCTACAAAGAAGCTGGAGCCTACTCCTGGTGACATGATTCGTAATCCAAAGCTCGTCTTTGAGAAGGTAATGGCATTATTTTTTATACTGAGATATTCTGAAGTTTGGCACTGCATACTTCTCAATATTAAGAAAGTAACACAAAAATACTAAGATCGAGTAAATTTGTATTTCTTCTCTTTTTAGTGTATTCGTCTTGTATATGAAAGGGTTATAAATTATACTCCTCTAATGTGACTGAGAGCTGGGTTGCACGTCTCATGTATTAGCTGAAGTTAATGAAATAATCATCAGGGAGAGAACTATGAAAAATAATATTAGGCATCGACAAAGGAAAATACTGATGGCGATTACGTTTTCACAGGCTGAGGAAATGGCTCAAACATTCAGGCAGAGGATTGCTCAAGCCGAAGCAATGGCTCGTGCTGATATGCTCAGATTCCAACCAGAGGTAATTGTTTGCTAGCCAAATTTCCTTTCCTCGGGACTCTATTCCCTCCGCTGTCTCCGCTGTCAAGTAATAACAAATGTGCAAAGCAATTATCTGCTGTTTGGCGTAGAAAGTTATACTAATCCACTGTTCTTTTTTTTTATCTTGCTGTTGTTTTATCTGGCAGAGTGGATTGACTCTGAGCTCAGATGGGATCTTAGGACCGCTAACCTCCGACTTGCCTGCAGAGGGCCTGGATTTGAGTGATATCCCTCGAGCCGATGATGATTCGTCATGATGTACACATCTTGTAGGTTTATTTATACAACACGCATAAACGTGTACCCGCCCAACTTTGTACTACCTTTTCGCGCTTAGCTATTCTTTGATTTGGTGATATCTCATGTCAAAGTGTTTATCACACAAGAAATTACAGAAGGCAAATGAACAACAGAGTCTCATCATGAAATGTCAATTACTATTGCTTTCTCTTGCCTTTCCTGCTTTAACAATGTACACTAATTGGGTACGGCAAGCAAGGATACTTTTTTATGCGAAAAAAAAAAAGGAAAAAAAAGAGAAAGAAAAAGAAAAATCCTGATGTATAGGTTGATGGAATATAAAATTCCCATCAGTTGAAATCATCTGGCAAGCTTCAGCTCCGAAATAATAAAATGTAGGAAGCTTCGTCTTAGCCTACAGAAGGGTTCACAGAGAAATAAACGTGCGTCAAGATCTTTTGCAGATATTCATTAAGCTCAGTTTGAACCTCTTATATTGCCACAAGGAGTAGTCAAGGGTTGACAAAGCAAAGTTGAATCCTACAATATTGACAGGAAGATTAGGACTAATTTGGGCAAAATATTATACAAACCTAACTTCGTGCTTTGCTAGATTTCTTGCTTTTCTTTTGCTTCTGCTGCATTTGAGTTAGCCCAGCGGCGGTCACTTTCACGTTACCAATGATTGCAGCAACAAGCTCAGCTTCTGTGCATGCCTTCATCAATTCCTTCTCTCTATTTATTGCCTCAGGCATGTGACTAAACAAATTCATAGCTGTTTTTGCAGCTGCAGAGAGAGACAAGAAATTAAATTTCCTCCAGAAAATCTAACATCAATGAACTTTAAGCAATTAGCAAGATCAGTGCCTACACAAAGCCAAATTGACTCAGTAGTTGCTGCATAAAAGAATGAAAAGAGTTGATAAATGAGAAAAAGACTCGAAAAAAACAAATTCAGCCTGGGCAGAAAATGCTTAATTAGCAAGTGCTAAGGCTTGATTCAAGGACAACACTTTTAGTTAAAAGAAGCACCTTTTCCTTTCTTTACTGGTCCAGGAACTAACTTCACACGATATTTGTATGACTGCAGAGCACTATAAGGGACCACAGACAGGGACAGCATACAACAGAACATCATTTGGCATTGGATTTCCAGTCAAGTAGTCCACATCAATTAGTTTCCCTTTCTCTTCTTCGCCTATTTCATGAATATCATCTTCCTCCATCGTTATCCTGTCCATATCATTAGTGGCATGACTCAAACTGGCACAAGACTTTTCCTCCAAACCATCCGAAGTACTTTGTACGCCATCTGGGAATTCATGACAGTCCCGGGACAAATGACCTGGCTTTTTACATTTAAAACAAACCTTTGGAGCATTTTCAAGACCTGCAAAAGACAATACTAAAATTAAGTCCATATTTTCCATACTAGGCATCAAATTAGTGACATAGCATCCTGCAATACCAAAGGCTTAGGAAATCAGCATAGGCAAATTACAAATACGCTCACAGCACTTAACTAACACCCATCAAAATAAAAGTCACGTCTAGGCTTTACAAACTTGTCGTGTTTGGTTTCTTCCATACAAACGAAGGTAAAGATTGATCAATTGAAGGTCCATGTTGGGAAAAATATACAACAAATAAAGACAATTGAGATAACTAATGTCTTTGATCACCTCAACTTGGAATCACATACCAGTAACAGGTTTCTCTTCAGTATTTTCCGTTGTGGTATCTTTATCATGCGCAACTTCACTATTTTTGTGCACCTTCCCAGCAGCCTGAAATTTCAAGAGATACTCATCATTTCAGCAACTGAAATTTTATCACAAAAGAGAAATATTACACCATTTCTTTACAAGCTCTAATAATAAGCAAAGTGTCATATAAGGATGCTGAGATCTCTACTGAGGAAGTTGCATCTGATGTCAACCAAGGATCATGATTTCGTAGTTGTTATCAAGATTTTTCTATTTTGTCTCCATTTTTTTTTATCATGATAGGCATATTAGAAAGTGGAGCAAGTGAAATGGATAATAGTGACCAACACTACCACACTACCAGTTGAATAAAATAGCGAGTTGCAGGAGAAGGGGAACATCCTCACTTAAGATGCTACTGTAAAACACTGAAGTAGCTTGAAAAGTGTACCCATTAAAGAGAAGAAAACTCAAGGGTAAACAGTGTAGTGCTGGTGGGGTGATAGCAACCATTATCAAATCATCACCAAATAAGTCCAATCAACCATTATCAAATCCTCACCAAATAAGGTCCAATCATTCGTACAATATTACCCTCTGCAAATGACATCCCCCTTCATGCTTACAGTAAAAGAAAAAGATTCTTGTATAATTTTTTTTTTTCCTTCATATCAGAACACATCAGTAAGATCTAACAAAGAAGACTACAGTTTTCACAACAGTTTATCCTCTTCTTCAACACCTATTTCAGGAACTATGGCTGATTTATTAAGTTATTCTATGAGCTGCTAAGAGCAAAGAGTTATTGACATTGAAGTCCATTATTCTGCCCCTTGTAGCGTACAAGGGTGCTCATGCTCATATCAACATCTCTGTTGGCAATCAAGAACCAAATCACTATGCCTATCACATCCTCATGTTTTTAACCTCTTTAATCACTTGGCAAAGGCAAAAAGTTCCTGATACTAAACGATATTAGGCAAAATGTTTATGAGCAGGAAAACAATTCTAAGAACAAAAGGGCAAAATTTTGAAAGAAAACTAAATACAACTGTTATATTCTCACTACTTACGGCCAACAAAGCCATTCTGATGCTCCGCTCCTCCTCATCCTGGTCGGCATACTTTTCTTTCATCTTCTTAAGCTTACTCCTCTGCCCTCGACTGATCTTTCCACCACCAATTTTTGAAGTGTCAACATTTTTCTCAAGTTGTCTTGTAGAATCATGATTTTCCCCAGCCTCTCCTTTTCCATTATTTGTGCTTGAACCATTAACAGTATCTTTTTGTCCTTTCTTGAGTATCTTTCTTTGTGTTTTAGATATATATGGTTTGTCTCTCCCTGTTGTTTCTGATGCTTGTTGATCATGCTCGCCCACTGATTCCACAGGAGAAGTTTGGGTGCCACCATAAATTTTTGCAGATCCAAGCTCAAGAGCTTTATCAATAAGATCCTCCAGCTGCGGTGAGACTGAAGGAAAGGAATTCCCAGCAGATACAGATACAGCATCATTATTATCAAGAGAATTGTTATGCAAATTGCTATTAGCATGATCATCCAATACATTTATCCCATCACTAGAGTTAGCTGCAGAAGGTATGTCCACTAGCATTAGTTTGTCTTCTGATGAAACTGGAATGCTCTGTGATTCGGATGCAAGCTTTTCATCAGAGACTGCTTTCTCTGACTCGGATTCAGAGATTTCTCTATAAGACTCACTTTGTTGAACATCATTTATCTCTTCCTCTTCACCTCTTACTCTCCTTTCATTTAAGTGAGCCCCCAAAGAACTTTCATCTAAGCGAAATAACACTCCAAAGCCCATAATGAGAGGGTGAGGAGGAAGAAAATTCTTCTTTCCACGGATCATGAAACTTCCAACTGTCAGATATTCCCCAGTAGGTGCAGTTTTACTGACCTGGTGAGGATTGACCCACCAAGCACTTGTAACTATCTTTGAGTCCCATGCTTGGCTGTGGCAAACCTGCATCACTCATATACTGCAAAGTTATCATCAAATCTATAGAGACAGAAATGAATATTCACAGAACAATCAGCAGATCAACAAATGAGTATAGACCACTTACTGTGAAACATCCTGCTTGGTTCAAAGTGAGCGGGGGTACAGGATATTCGGGCTTGTGGTTCTTGATCACAGTACTGGAAGCTCCATGAAGATCCGCATGTACATACCTATCTCATTAATTATCAAAATCCATGGAGCTTGTATCAAAATGCAGAAAGGAAATGAGAATAACCTCAAAAAGTCTCAAGATGGAAAAATCTAAAACATTAACCAACAGGGAAAGGTGTAAACACTTGTGCCCCTTCCCAAATCCCACCAACCTTCCCCCCCTCCCCCACAAAAAAAAAATACAGGGGAAAAAAATAGTAGTGAGCACTCAAAAAAAAAACTTTTTTAGAAATAAAAGATAATGCAAATTAAAAATAATTATTGGGTGTCAAAGGAAAAATTGGAAGATAGAAAATCATCTATTCACATGTATTATTTCAGTCCAATACCAAAACCTGAAAGAAACCCATTAGTGACTGCACTTTACTAAGGAATAAGCTTTGCCAAACCAAAAAAACACATTAAACAGCCCAATGTTTCTGGTAAAAGATGAAAAGTTACTCTACTAAGTAGCAATCATGGCAATGATCTCAAATGGTTATTTATTTGGTATGACATGAGCAAACTAAAAATTCAGTTAGCTAATTTCATGTAGGTGAGATTTACTTACAGGTCTCCTTTAGACATGTGCTTCACTATCAACTCATTTTGTTGGGCATCCCGTCCACTAATAACAAGATAATTTTCACTGCTAATGAACCAATTAAACTTCTCAAACCAATGAACCTTACATATGTGTAATTGCTGCAACAGTTTTTTCCTGCAAATGAAATAAGGAAAGAATTAAACCCTACACAATAGGTACCGCATAACCCAAGATATTCATTCGGACAAAAGGCTCAATATGTTGTCAATAGATATCAACATAATCTACATATATTCCCAATTTATCTCAAAATCCACAGGTTGTTCCAGATGCAATCAAAGTGGTAACAGCTTATCCAAACCCAGAGAATAATAAATAAAATCAATACTAGAAGAGTGAGATAAAATAAAATAACAAGCTATCAGCAGCTTTGATATAAATCATACAACACATGGTGAACATTGATCATAAAAGTATGCTTAACTTAGAACAACATAGACCAAGGCAAAGGTAGAAACTCACCAGGAACTTTTACAGCACAAATTTGATATGACTCACAGACACAGTTAAATCAGTTAGAGATTCTGGTACCTGAGAAAGCTGAAGGCGAGTCTTTCTCTCAGCAGCCTTAAAAGCTTTTTCATGAGCGGTTACGGTTTTTTCCTGTTTGCTCTCTTGCCTCTTCTTCATATCATACCACCTCCGAGCATTGGCATGGGCTGAAAGTGCCAGATCAACTTCCACCTAGAAAGGGAGGTTGGGGGGCATGCATTATTAGTTTCAGTTGGGCAATAATTTCTATTTTTTATTTTCCTGTACTTTACCATTCTCCTTTAATTGTTCTATCAACTATCAGATCTGAAGACTATGGTACCCAAAGGAATAGATTCAATCACTTGAGCGATAACAGATTTTCATAAACTATTGATTTTCTCAAGTGATCATGATTCAGTACTATTCTTTAAGGAAAAATGATCTTATGTCTCCCACATGACAACTAAAAAGGAGTAACAGCTAAGTATTAGAAGCTGAAGCCATACCTTGTCCACAGGTTGTGTCTTTTCATCATCATCCATTTCATCAAGATTGTTACTGAGCAGCAATGTCATGCAATTTCTTTCCAGATGGAGCTTGTCAATGAGGCTGGCTACAGGGTTTCCAGATTTTTTCTCTTCTTTCACCATGTGAGCCAGATCCTCCCAACTCATACCATTTGCAAGAGCAACACGGACAGCTAATATGGCTGCATCAACATCTTCCAAGTTATATTCTATGAGCTCTGCCATTTTAATGCAATGTTCAACTTCTTTCTTCAATGAAAGTGCGATTTTCCTGAAGAATATACATTTGAAAATTATAGGCAGCAAGGTCAAATTCCACTCAGAAAACTTTGAACAACTACTAGCACTATTGTGGATTCTCAATCCATAAATAACTACAGAAAGAAGTAACCGTGAAAAAGAGTCAGGTTGTAATAAGAACTTTTGCCTTCTTTCTAGATTTCTGATACTACCTTTGGTTACTCATTGTCAAAAATCAAGTAGTAACAGAGAACAGCCAATTACCAAACCAAAAACAATAAAATAAAATCTCAGGCCAGAAACAATTACGACAGATTTGTGCTGCTTTCAACATTGCAACTGCCTGACCAGGCCTACTACACATTTGCATCCACCCATGGTCACCAAAAAAGATCAGGTATGGGAATAAACAACAAGATCAATACAACCAGCCACAACTAATCAAATAGTATCAAGCAAGTCTAATCAGGAGTAACATTAGTAGTTTTCCCTTCACTATAGCAGATTACTTGGTGCACAAGTAATGCCAGAAAAGGGAGGAGACTACCAAATAAACTCTTTCACATCTAGGAAATTTTAAAATCCCCCAAACTTAAACTCAGATATCAATGGGCAACTATCTCCAGCTTTAGATAAGGTGCACAGGATCAACTTAACACACCCCCAGATATTTTCCATAAGTCACATGCCAAACACAAAAGTCACTTGATACCACAATGTTTTGAGATGCAAAGATGGTAATAAGTAACAAATCTAGAGCAAGCATAGACACTTCCCAAAAATCACATATTACATGCCAAAATTCGTTAAATACCACAACAATCTCAAATTCTGGTAGCTTTCAGTTTTATCAGTTAAAGGGACACTATTCATTTCTTATCTGCCCCTTCTTTCATTCACTTCATTTGCTTGATAGGTGATATCTAAAAGTCAACATTAAAATGTGAAAACAAAAAAGTGAGACTGTCAAATCACATATTACATGCCAAAATTCATTAAATACCACAACAATCTCAAATTCTGGTAGCTTTCAGTTTTATCAGTTAAAGAGACACTATTTATTGCTTATCTACCCTTCTTTCATTCACTTCATTTGCTTGATAGGTGATATCTAAAAGTCAACATTAAAAAATGAGTACATTCTTCACCTATTATGTTAAAAAAAACTCCACCTTTATGGGGATTATGAGATAGAATTAGGGGGCCAGCACAACATAAAATGAATAAACTTTAACGAGCCACCCTCACTTGGGGATTCATATTGACATGTTTTCCATGGCACAATAAAACACTGTGTAGTGGATTAAAGAGAGCTTATGCTCCAAAATGCAGTTAAAGGAAAAAACCTGATCATTGCGGATTTTGGTCAGCTTCTGCATAGCAGAGCTCTCTTTAGCCTTTTGCTGTTGTTCAGCACGCTGACTTTCTATTTTACTGTAGAATTCATCTAATGCATCATCAAAGGTCTCAAAACTTGTGCAATCCCTCAACTTGAATTGGTTCAGCAACAAAGGGCAGAATTCATGTAGACCTGCAACAGAGTAGATTATAACATCAGGATATCCATACAAGAACAAGAAACAAATATATATTTCATAATGGGAAAGGGAAAACCTGTCCAGAACTTCCTGTAGTTGAAATGGTGCCATCCTTTTTCCCTGCATTCTTTTGCTGCATTAATATAAAACCTTCAGGGATTTTATCACCTGATATAATATCCTCCAGCCAATCTTCAAACTTGGAAACAGCACCCACCAGCAGCTGCAGAGTATCATCTTCTAATTTGAAATTGTTACCAACTTTCATATTCGGTATAAGACCAGCATCTAGAATAATATGTTCCAACAATGCTGGTCCATAGCCCAAAGCCTCGCCAAGAACAACCTTTAAGGTGGGCTGCTTGGAACGAGCTCCATCATTGGTCTTGTTGTTAGACTCCCTCGAATTTGTCATTTTGAGGCCACTCTCCTTCCCTTGATATACATCAGAAGCATTGTTTACCTGTTCACTCCCATCCACAGATTCAGCTTCAACAGGTTCCATTGAATGTGTTAGGGCTGCCTGCAGCTTTTCAGTGCCAGTCCGTTCAAAAATTCGACACATTTCAACTGGATAGCGATGACGTGACATGATTGCTAAACTTTTATCATCATCTCTGTAATAGCCTAAGTTGTTATTACTTATTTGTCCTAAAATAAAGCCAAGAAAACTACAATAAAACTGAACTTGACATAAATGTTTTGTGAGAAAAGACAGCTTCAAAAGCACTGCCTCTAACCAAAAGTTAATCATTAGATTGAGAACTCCAGATATTCAAAATACATAAAAAAGCCAGAATTAATTCTTAGTTAGGCAATTATTGTTTGCAGGAAAGATCCTTATTGTTTGACAACTTTGACTTCATTGAAACTCAAAGCTATTTCAACATCATAAACAAGGAGAGGAATGCACATATGACTTGATCAATTAAAAGACAAGTAATTGCAGATGTACAAAATTAAATGTAAAAGGTCAACAACATGTACAAAGATTCAACATTAGGAGAAAAGAACTGAACCAGGGAAAGAAAGCAAGGGCAGATGATGGAATTGGGTACCTGTGTGATCGCAGAAGTGTCATGACCGTGAACTGAGAATCTGTAAGGAGAATATTTCCTTGGGCATAGAGTTCCAATATTACATAGTGAGCATTGACACCAAGTCCAAATTGGAACAGAACAATCTAAGCATAGAGCAAAAGTTCATGATCAATAACAAAGGCCAAACAAAATCCCAAAAGACCCCCAAAAGAGAATTTTTACAAATTTAAATCCATACCCTATCATATCCAAGTTGCCGTACATCCTCAAGCCTCCTGGTCCTTATATGCTTCCTCAATTTTAGTGTAAATCCTGATGGCGTATTGCTTTTATCCCTAGAAAATCATTACCAAGAGTAAATAACTAAAGTTGGGAATGAACACAGCAAGAGTTCAATCACAATGTTTGCTAATCACGTTTTGATCTTTGGCCTCGTGTTTCTTGTACTTCCTCTATATCATATTATGCAAAATATTGAGCAGCACTGAACCAACTCAGCCAGACTTAAGAACAAAAGAACGATATACTTAAACTTAGTTAGCTGAACCCAAACCATTTGAGCATTGCATATTAAATATAATCTTCAACCTTCACTATGCCTTTTTATTCCCTTTTAGATCAACAATGAGAACAAGAAATGAAACATTAAGAGATAGAAGGAATTGGTTTGTTACCTAAGATAAGCAGTGGTATGCAATCTGACTCCGCTTTCCATCAACAACAACACCTTCTCACTCTCCCCTGATTCTGTTACTCCGCTGCTATTCATCAGCTTAAACACATACGTCTACCACACACAACATTTGTAATAATAAATAAATAAAACTGCAGGTACGTACACTCAATTTCTGGCAAAATCATCACAAAATTTTATTCAAAAACACAATCACGCACTCGATTACAATAGAAATAATCAGCTCCCAAAGCAATTAACACCAAATACTCCAATTAACTAGCAAAAATGAAGAGGGGTTAAGAAAAAGAAAAAGAAGAAGAAGCAGGTACCTTGGGGGAGAGGTCATAGACATTGGAACACCGCATGCCGATTAGTCGGCGCAAGCACTTGACCTCGGCGGCCACATCGGCCGTGTTCATTCGTACCTTCACCATTTCTGGAGCTTCAAAGGTAAATATCGATTGCTTCCGACAAATTCAATTGTTGGTGCGGAGGACTCTTAGGTTGGAGAGAAAAATATGAGCTCTGAATTTCGGGGAGAAGTGATTTTGTCAAGTCTTTAATAGCCCTCGAGATGGAAGGGGGGAGTTGAAGACTTGAAAGCGGTGTTCTTCAATAGCACTCGAGATGAATACAAGTATGTTTCCAAAGGTCGCATTGGAATATTGCATAAGCTTTTTGCCTATAATAGGGTGTGTAGCCCTTTGATTCAAACAAAATTAGATCGTCTTAATTTGACCTAAGACACATTAAAAATAAGAAAAATGAATGATTTAATTCACTTATAGGCAATTAATAAGTCAAACAAAATTAGATTGTCTTCTCCAAAAAAAAAAAGGAAAATGAATGATTTAATTCACTTATATCTTATTATATATCTTGGCTAAGTTCGATCTCAAACTCATTTATTTGAAAAAAAAAAAAAAAAAAAGGAAAGAAAGAAATTCGTTCATTCTTTCTTGTTTGAAGTGCCCTACTATCTATATCTATATCTATATCTATATCTATACGTATTAGAGGGAGGGTTTTTGACGAAAAGCCTCCTCCAAAATCCCAATTCATTTTTTCTATAATTTACATTTATTTTAACTTATTTTTACATTCAAATTTACGTGACCCACTAAAGTATAATAGGTATGCCAAATAGAACTTCAACATTATAATAACTACTCCACTAACCACAACATATCACGTCAAATCACATCTCCAACTCTACGATAATTAAATGGTAATTATAATGATTTTTAGACTTTTTTCAATTCTACCAATAATCTAAAAATATTTTAGGGTTAATTCAAGAAATCAATTAACACTAAAGAAGTTTATTAAACTTTCGTGGAAGGAATGGAAGCAGTAGGATAAACTTTAAAAAAGAATAAAGGAATAAAAATTTAAAAAGATGAAAAGAATGCTAAATATGTTTTTTACAAAAATTAAAACATAATTATTGGATTGTTATTATTTAAATTTACCCACTAACAATTGAGTTTGAATCTAATTCTAATTTTTAATTAGATTTTAAATAAACGATCTAAATCTATCATTTAGTACCCATTAATTCATGAATTTAATTGGCCCACCTATTTGAACTCAATTAAATTACACACCCAAACCCATATTTGTCGATGGACAAGTCAAAATAAATATGCTACCATTTGCAATTATAAATAGGTGGAAAGTATAATAGAATAGGCGATAAATGAACTGCAAAATTTAGAGATAGGACAAATGGATGGAGTGAGAGTAGGGTCGAGCAAAAAGAATATGTGTTATGAAATAGTACGCTTTTTATTTTTTTAAATTTTTTATATAATTATTATAAATAATTTATTAATTTTTATTATTATCTTAAATGTAAAGCACGGGTCAAAATTCTGTTAGTGTACCTAGGCAATAATCTATCATATATGTATTGTAGAGCAGGTTTTTAAATTGGTGAAATCATAAGGTTTCTAACTTCCTATTCTTTTTTTCATAGAATATTGAAAATTTGTAATTATCAAATATCCATTCATGCCTTTTGAATTTCAAGTGTAAGAAGTGGCATCATAAATGTAGGAATTTGGATAAAGTTTATTCATAGGAGGGTAAATTAAAATAAAACATCACAACTCCTAATAAAAGTTAAAAGAGTAAATAGCAATATTTTACTGTTTAACTCATTAACGCTAACTAATGGGATAAACTACATAAAAAATAATATTCAATGATCATGGATTTGAAAAATCCATAGTAGTACTAGTCCTAAATGCTATGAAATCAGTAAATTAACAACAAAGTCCTACTGGCGCTTCAAAATGGAAATTATTATTTAAAATCATTATCTTTTATAAATAATAATAACAACAACAACAACAACATCAGTCCTCCAAAAAATAAAAAGTAAGTAACAATATAATTTAAGAAAAATATATAGTACATTTGTTCGTAAACTATATCTACTCAATTGGTATATATGTGATCTAAATTTCATTCTAATTAGGTTTTAAAAAGTGTAAAATCCAACCACTAAGAATAATCTTGAGTATTTTTTATTATTTTTATATTTTTATTATTTTCTTCAATGTAAATATGTAATACTACTATGTCATTTTTAGAAAAATGACTAAATCTTTTTTTTTTTTTTACAATTGTTGGAGGTATTATAATATATTATTAGTTTTTTATTTCATTTTGAGATGCCAATAATAACATGTATTTTGATTATTCTTGCATTTCGAGTTCACATGGCTTGATTTTTCAGGATTTACAAATTATTAAATGCAGTGTAGCCAAAGAATTTTTGAAAACAATTCATGGTGGGAGCTTTCATAAGGACAGTATAGTGTATAGTCAAATAAAAGTAGATTGGACAGGAACTTTGGTACAATAATGGGTAAGAAGGTAAAATAATTTACGGCAGGAGCTTTCATATGATTAGTACAGTGTATAGTCAAATAAACGTAGATTGGACAGGAACTTTAGTAGATGAGTAAGAAGGTCAGTATCGAATTTGATCTGAGTTTCACATGGTTCGATTTTTTTTGGCATTTGCAAATTATTAAATGCGGGAGCTTATGTTCTTGCATTAATGCATATCTATATCTATATCTATATGTATTAGAGGGAGAGTTTTTGATGAAGAGCCTCTCCACAGGCTTCCAAAATCCCAATTCCTTTTTTCTATAATTTACATTTATTTTAATTCAGATATATTAGATAACCATTATCCCTTTTACATTCAAACTAGAATATAAACCCGTGCTATGCACGGGTTTATATTTAAAATAATAATAATAATTAATGAACTATTTGTAATAGTTATATGAAAAATAAGTTGAAAATAAAAAGATTATTATTTTAGTATCTAGTTTATATTATATTTATGTATCTTATCTAAAACTTTAAAATAAACAAAAACATATAAGGAAATGATTATAAAGACATTGAAAGAAATACCAAAAGTACAGCGAACATAGTGTTATACCCCCACCGTCTCTTCAAGTCACTTTTCCCGTTTCACAACTCCGCTCTTCTCGCTATCCCCTTTTTCTCATCTCCTTAATTCAATATTTCCATAATCCTGCAACCCTTTCCCCCGCCTCCAAATCCTATATTCTCTTTACCCTATATTATTCTTGCCTAATTGTCCTTCCTTTAATCTAATTTTATAGCACATTTACCTCCTATTCTACTATACTATCCAACTATTATAATTATAAATGATAACCTATTTACTTTGATTGCTCCATCAACAAATATGAGTTTGGATATGTAATTTAATTGGATTCAAATATGTTTATAATTCAACATCCAAATTAAAACGTTAATATTTGAAGAAAAAAAACTTTCATAACTTCTAGTTTAGTTTTAAACTGTTAAAATATACTTATTGTTTTATCCTTCAAATTGAAAGCTATCACTTGAAACAAAAGGGAAAGAAGAACCGATGAATAGTAACTTTTAGAATATATTTAATTTTACCTCTCAAAATATGAAACTATATAAAACCAAGAATTAATCACAATAGTTGTAATAATTGGCATCTGAAAATGCAAATGAAAAACTAACAATATCTTACAATACGTTCAACAATTACAAAAAAAAAAAAAAATAGATTTAGTCATTTTTCTAAAAATGACATAGTAGTGTTACATATTTACATTGAAGAAAATAACAAAAATATACAAAATAATCAATAATGCCTAAGACTATTCTTAGTGGTTGGGTTTTACATGTTTATTTAAATCCCATTAGAGTAAAATTTAGATTAGATATATATAAATTGAGTAGATATAGTTTACGGATAAATACATTATATCTTTCTCTTAAACTGTATTGTTATTTTTTTTAAAATTTTTGGTAGGACTGATATTGTTGTTATTATTATTATTATTTATCAAAAATAAAGATTTTAAATAATAATTTTCATTTTCAAGTGCCAGTAGGACTTTGTTATTAATTTAGTGATTTCGTAGTTTAACGTTTAGGATTAGTACAACTATTGATTTTTTAAATCCATGGCCATTGAATATTATTTTTTAAATATAATTTATACTTTCAGTTAGGATTATTGCGTTAAATAGTAAAATATTATTATTTGCTCTTTTAACTTTTAATAGGAGATATGATGTTTTATTTTAATTTACCTTCCTATAAATAAACTTTATCCAAATTCCTACATTTATGGTGCCACTTCTTACATTTCAAATTCAAAAGATATGAATGGATATTTGATAATTAAAAAAAATATAAAACTCTATAAACAAAAGAATAGAAAGTTAGAATCTTTATAATTTAACCATTCTAAAAATCTGATTTGCAATACATATATGATAGATGATAGTTAGGCCCTGTTTGATAACCCAATTCAGGTATTAATTTTAATGACTTCAGACCTTAATGGTGTTAAGATTGTTTGATAGCAAAAAATACTACATCTTAATGATTAAGTGGGTCCGAATTATCTAGGCAAAATGGAGCCCAAAAAATAAGTGATAAGTTTATCACTTATCATCACTTAATAAAATGTACGCTCAGATGTTAGGGTTTAAGTACAGTTTTTAGGATATAAATAACCCTTATCAAATAAAATACAATCACCTTATTTTTTCCTCTTCTCTTTCTTCTACCGTCTTTCTTTTCTCTCATTCTTTTCTTTCCATCATTGCTCTTAATTTATCAACCTCTTCTCCATTTTTTTTTTGTCAGCTTTCATTCTAAAGAAGTTTACCCATTGAAGCATTCAATTTTTTAGCATAAAGGTAAGTATTAACTTTATGCATATGCTTTATTCCTACTGTATAGTTGTCGTTCATACTCATATTCAATAAAAATCTATACTTCATCTATGTATTTGATTTATACGTTTAATGGAAAAATAATCTTCCATGATAGAAATAGAAGCGTAGGCAATACAAACTGACTAAAAAAATAATCTTTGAAAATGAAGAAATTGTGGTACAAAATGAGCAACATGCTGAAGATAACTTAGAAAATACAGAACACGGAGGAGAATCTCGACAAGCTAATCAAACTTTTATGATCAACTTACACGAGCAAATTAAAAATCAACATTTTTAGCTTTTTTGATTAATTGTATTTATAACATTTGATAGACTAGCATTTATATTTTATCAAATAAATTTGTTATATTATAATTTTATTTTCATTTTTAGCTCATTATTTTTCTTTTTTTATAATAGTTCATTCTTTTTCTAATAAATAATTCTTATTTTTTAATAATAAGTCATTCATTTTAGTTCATTCTTTTTCTAGTAAATAATTCTTATTTTAAATAAAATTAAATCATATGTACTACTAGTAAAATATACCAATATAGATCATTTATAAACAAGTCAATATAAGGACAAATTGTAAAATATAAGAAATTCAGCATTCAGTCGTCTATAATTATCAAACAGGCATAATACGTTTAGTGTTTAGATTCAAACAAAAGTTATATTAGATTCACCACTTAACAATTCAGTGACTTAATGATTTCAGATTTCAGATTTCAGATTTCAAACTTCAAATTTCAGTTTTACCAAACGGGGCCTTAGTTACATGTGAGTAAGAGTGGAGATAATGCTGATAAGGTAGTTGCATGTGAGTAGGAGTATAGATAGTGCTGATAAGGAGTTACTAACGGTTTTTATCATGACTTATGAGATATTTGAGATATTTAATGAATTAAATTAAATACTAATTCCTACAAAATTGGATTGGGATTTTCTTGACTGTTGGAGGCCTCTAACAGAAAACCCCACCTACAATACATATATGATAGATTTATGTGACCCACTAACCTATAATAGGTTTGTTAAATAGATCTTAAACAGTATAATAACTACTCCACTTACCGACAACACATCTGTCAAATCACATCTTCTACTCTACGATAACTAACACATCACACATTACTCAAATGGAAAGAAAAAATATAAAATATTACATAGATGAATTTAAATGGTAACCATAATAATTTTTAGATTTGTTTCCACTCTACCAAGAATCTAAAAATAATTTAGGGTTAATTCAAGAAATCAATTAACACTAAAGAAGTTTATTAAACTTTCATGGAAGGGATGAAAGAAGTAGGATAAATTTTAAAAAAGAATAAAAGAATGAAAATTGAAAAAGATGAAAAGAATGCTAAATATGTTTTTTACAAAAATTAAAACATAATTATTGGATTGGTATTATTTAAATTTTTACCCAATAACAATTGTGTTTGAATCTACTTCTAATTTAATTAGATTTTAAATAAGCGATCTAAATCTAACATTTAGTACCCACTAATTCATGAATTTAATTGGGCCACCTATTTGAACTCAATTAAATTATACACCCAAACCCATACTTGTCAATGAACAAGTCAAAATAAATATGCTGCCATTTGCAATTATAAATAGGTGGAAAGCATAACAAAATAGGAGATAAATGAACTGCAAAATTAGGTCAGAAATAGGACAAATGGATTGGGTGAGAGTACGGCAGAGCAAAAAGAATGTGGGTTATGAAATAGTACGTTTCTTTATTTTTTTTTGACTTTTTTCATATAATTATTATAAATAATTTATTAATTTTTATTATTCAAAATTCTAGTTCTTTAGTACTGTGGAATTTTTGACATTGTGCAATTCAGATATGAGTTCTGATTTGATCATTGAGAGCGAAGTCACTATCAAGCAGTTTTATTACCTTTTGATTATAGAGTGGTATATGTCACATTTGAAAATTGGTCTGCTTCCATTTATTTGCCCTCTTTTCACTGGTTTTTTTTTCCCTCTTCTTTTTATCTTATCTTATCTTATCTTATCTTATCTTATCTTAAACTACATAAACCGTGGAGGGCTGAGCTACAGTTAATTGTGTCGGTATGGGTGCAATTTTGTGGCTGATTTTGGCTATTTCTGTCTTTTCCCGTGTTCCATTGCCCATCCTGCCGTCCCATGTGCGTTGCTGTTGGGTTGGTTTTGTCTTCTTGTTCCCATAATGCCCTTTGTGCTGGTTTATTTGTAATTTGCTCCTACATTTTGTCCTTTCTTCTGTGGCCTGGGCCCGCTTCCACTCCCCCTTGTTTCCGCCTGGCTCTGCTGTTGTTTGATGTGCTTGGCTCAGTATATGTTTTCCGATTCATTTGTCTAACAGTAAAATGCTACTTTTTTCCGATTGCATGCAATTTCTGATTATTGGTATATTGGTAGATTTTTACATTTTTAGATGGATTGCATACAAGGTGTTATGATATTTTTATAAGAATATTCAGTGTAATGCTTATCCTGTTGCTTGATCCCTACAATTTTAGTAATTAAATGTCTATGTTAATAAATTTGTAAATTAATGTTTGCTCTATAAAATATTAGCATGTGTAGCTAGCTTATTTTTTATTGCTTTATTTTCTGTTGCCTCAAATTAATTTTTGTTCGTTCTCAATCATCATTAAAGATACTATTGCTTCGACGGAGCAATTTCAGCAGTTTAATGCTTTTTTATTACCGACTTATGGATACGCATGCGCTATTAAAAGTATTGAAGGTATAATCTATGTTGCTGTTAATTAATCAATTGCTAAGTATCACTAAAAGTGACAAATTTGCTCTTGCTGCTTTTGATTGCCTCGCAAAATGATCGATTGGACAAGCGAAATGATTGATTAAGCAATAGATAAGTATAAATATATTTTTATCCCATTAGATTCTTCTTATTATTATTATTAGTTTATATATGTGTGCATGTGTGTGTGTGTGTGTGAGAGGAACACACATACACAGACAGAGATATACACGTATATACTTCTTTTCTTCATTACTCTTGTATATACACTCTATCCACTGTCTACCTTTTTTTTTTATCAAATGCATCCATATACTTATTTTGCCTTTGTATATATAAGAGTACCTAATATTTTTATTACTTATTTAAAAAAAATATTTTTAATATTTATTTTTATTAAATCAATCGAGTCACGTATTTGAGTCCAACTTGAGTCATCTTTTTCATGCTCGATAGTTCATGAGTCGACTGAAAAAAGCTCAAATGCATATTTTATTTTTTATTTTAATAACCAAACTACATATATATCCTTAATATTTTTATTAGTTATTAAGAAAAATAATTATTCTTTTTGGTTTTTTAAAAAATAAATTGACTTTTATTCACCTCAAGTGTGACTCCAGTTGCCTTTTCTCATGCTCGATAATTCATGAGCTAACTGCAGTAAGCTCAGATATATATTATTTTTAAATTTTAATAGTAAAATTACATATATATTCCTAATATTTTTATTACTTACTAGCAAATATAGTTATTCTATTTTTTAAAAAAATTATAATAAATTTCCCCTTCCCAGGACTCGAGCAGTCTCGAGTTTTGGCTTGATTAAGCTCGAATCGAAACTTGACTTCGAGTTCAAGTTTCACTTTTTAGAGCTCGTTTAGCTTGGTCTTCAACTTGAATTCGATGAAAAATGAGTCGAGTTTGACTTAATTAAGCACCTTTTTTTTATTATTATCAAATGCATCCAATACTTATTTTCCCTTTGTATATATAAGAGCACCTAATATTTTTATTACTTATTTAAAAAATAATATTTTAATATTTATTTTTATTAAATCAATCAAGTCGCGTATTTGAGCCCAACATGAGTCATCTTTTTTCATGCTTGATAGTTCATACATATTTTATTTTTATTTTAATAACCAAATTACATATATATCCTTAATATTTTTTATTTGTTATTAAGAAAAATAATTATTCTTTTTGGTTTTTTAAAAAATAAATTGACTTTTAATCACCTCATGTGTGACTCGAGTTGCCTTTTCTCATGCTCAATAATTCACAAGCTAACTGCAGGAAGCTCAGATATATATTATTTTTAAATTTTAATAGTAAAATTACATATATATTCCTAATATTTTTATTACTTACTAACAAAAATAATTATTCTATTCCAATCACAATTCAGCTCTACAATTTTTACATATGTTGGTTAATTTTGGGGAAAACATTTTGCTTCTGTTAATGCTTTTCCGACTAGAATTAAATTCCTTATATATTAATCATCTTCATCTTCACTATGCTAATGAAAATTAGCAACCACTTTTTAAAATCACAATACATATTTTATTTATTTGTTTAACCAATCTCCTGCGTAAAGTTAATCAATCCAATATCCAGTTAAAAAGTCATTGCTAATTTTCCTTTATAATTATCAACAAATATTCTCTCATCCTTACTATATATATTCCTCTCATTCCTTTTATTTATGCCACACTTCTTTCCCCATATGTGATTTTTACATCTATTTCCTCCTTTTATTCTTACATTTGTTTCCTACTTTTATTGTTACTTTTTTATGCCTCCATTTTTATCCAAAATACTCCTGAACTCTATTAACAAATAAGTATTCCATTACCATAAAATCCAAACCAATATGATCAGGCATGAGCACCCCGCGGAGTGCGCGGGGCACAATGCCTAGTAGAATTATTAGTGGAGGATGGCCTATATGCAGCGGCCTAAAGTTATCGTTGCTCATCCTCTTACTTGCATACCCATTACTTTCGTGATGGCTAAAAATGCATATTTTTAAGGACGGACTTCTTTAGGTCTTCATTCTCCTAACTCTTTGATGTGCTCCTCCAGCTTTTGCATTGAGAATACTTGGTAAAAGAGTTGAAAGAGGCATTCCGCTATTCGCCTTTTGATGGAGTTTCCAAGCATAGTCGTTTACGCTTGTCGAGCAGTCTCGCTTCATGCATGCACGCTTAACAAACAAAAGTGAATCAACAGCTTAGCTTCCGCCCTTCCACATATACACACACGTACACACAGTCATCCGAGTTAGAGACCGTTTTGCAACAACTTAGATTGGTAAAAATTAATAAACTTAATTTGGGATAGCCAGAACCGATAATGATTCTAGTATACATTAGGTTTGCTTCAAGTGTTGCAGTTAAGCATGAGCAGATGCAATGACGGAGTTAGGATCCTGTGATGAGGGGATGCAGCAATTAACTTCAGCATAAATTATACTCTTAAATTTATATAAGAAATATACCATGTACTTTAATTTAAAAAGCCAAACCTTTTTTCCCATTAGAGTGTCATTAATGCTTAAAATCAATAAAAAAATCTTATTTTTTTTAGAGGGTAAATGTAGAATAAAGGGGGAGTAAATAAAACTTCAAAGGATAATCTATATAGATAAAGGAATTTTCTTAAATGTAAGGAGGGCAATACAACTAAAAGAGAGAATTTTATGAAACTCAAGGAGTGCAAATATGGTGCAAACTTAAAAATCTCAAAAAATTTCAAGATCATAATATAATTTTATTAAATTTGATGGGGGTAGTTGCCTACACTCAATACTATGTGGCTCTGCCATTGAGCAGACATGATATTTACAAAACTCCATTACAAATACTGGAAATGTAGGATCAAAGGTATAAGGAAGATAAAAAGCTGAAACATTACAAATACTAATAAAGGGATGCATTGTACGTTTTACACAGCGAACATTAAAAAGGGATGCATTGCTTGATAAGAAGGGGAAAAAAAGGGGGAAAAAGCCCCACAAAAGTAGAGTGATGTTCATCACATAGTTTATTTTTGGACCAGAATAAGTTCTGATGTCCATTACAGCCTGAAATTGTTGTCACATGGTACTAGGGGTGGCAATTTTCGACACGACACCCGACACGAATCTAACATGAAAATAATGGGTTTGGATCAAAATTTGACGGGTTCGGGTCAGAATCGGATCGAACTCGACTAACCCGAAAAATAAACAGGTCATGTCGGGTCATTAACGGGTTGACCCGTTTGATCCGATTGACCTGTTAAAAGTAAAAAAATTCAGGTCACTTTGGGTCATTTCGGGTCACTTTGGGTTATTTTCGGATCAATTTCTGGTCAACCCGTATCAGGTCGCGTTCGGATTGGGTAGTTTTGGATTGATGGGTCAGGTTCAAGTCAGTGAATTTTATATTATACCAATCTCTCAACCCAACCCGCCAACCCGATTGCCACCCCTACATGGTATGTATCTTTTCAGAGGCCACAACGCAAGCTAAGATAGTTCTGTAGACCAAAATGGCCCATTTAGTAGTTGTAAAAGGGACAAATTTGCATCATTTTGGTAGTAAAGGGACAAAAAATACAAATGCAACATACAAGGGACTGAATGTACAATTTTGTGTTAAAATTTAAACATACTTCTTGGTACATACTTCATTCTGCACAACTTTTACTCCATTACGTGCTAGCATAATGCACTATCATTCAAGAAGAGTCTGGCAGGGCACTTGTTTTTTACCCCTTTTTTTTTTTTTTTTTAACTTTTTCTCTTCCTGCCAGCATTAAACAATGAGAATTTTACGTAAGCTATAAGATTCTCAAAATTTTACAAACCCAAACTGACTTTCCCAGCCAGACCTACTTGCAGGAGGCCATTGACATGTACAGTTGTCTCCTCAAAAGATGATTTACATCGCTACCCCAACATATGTACATCTATAGACCAAGCAGCCTTGCAAGTTTTGTATCCACACAGAATCCAGTTGTACATTGGAAAGTTGAACGTTGCCTCCCCTTTGCTGCTATTCGTGCTTCACTTGGTCAACCCATCGACAATCACCAGCGTAGCTTACCCAGAAAAGGCCCTAATGGTACTCAATTGGACCAAGCACATGCTCTCCTCAGACCAATTGTTTCCTTAGATCCAAAATACTTGAGAATTCCACCAGCTTCAATTAGAACTGTCTACTGCAATAACACTACGAATCAATACTCCATTAGCTCAGATCAAAACCAGCTGCTGCATTAATAGCATATAGCAACTTCTGTTCCATTTGCTCCTTGCTGTATCAAGTCAAATGAACATAAACAACATAAGCAACCAACAAAATTTACAGCTGCAAGGCCAAATTTTGAAAATACTAGGAGTGTGCCCTTTGGACAACTTTTTCAGAGCTAAGATATAAGTTCTCCAGGCATATAGGCTTGATACACTTGTAACACAGAGCAAACATACGCCCTTACAAACAAGAAAAATAGAAGAAAGAATATCATCTACAGACAGGTCAAGTAAAGAAAACCTTCTATATGGAGGAAGCTTTAGAAGATTCATGCAAGTAGCTGCGGTTGGTAATCGGTCGAGAGCTTCTTCAGAAGCACTGCCAGCAGCCCTGTTTCAGTATGAAGGAAATGTCATTAAGGATTTACATGTAAAAAGCAAAGTAACTAGCATGTATAACATTTTACATCATAATCAGAAACCATACCTCTGTATGCAGAATAACGGCTCCAAGTGTTTAAACCCCAGCAAGGGTCCTCGAGAACACCCAGTAACAAACCTGAAGTTACAAGGCACAAGCAATGTTCATTTACCTGAGCTAGCAAAAGTAGTTCATATCTTGAAGAAGCCACAATAATAAAATAGACCACATGGGCATACTGCAACATGTTTGAGTTAGTTCGACATATAAATGTACTTTTCCATGATCTTGAGGAACAAGGCATAAATCACAGTAGAATGTAAAATCTTGACACCAAGAAGGCCAGAAAAAAAATGCAGGAGCACTCTGGTGGTAATTCTTGAACCTATGAAGGTAAACTATTCGCACCGAGCAGACCAAAAAAAATTGCAGGTACAGATGTACACACAGCGCGCATGCATATATTCAAATCCAAGCTAGAGGGCAACTGGTTGGTATTGCTTTTTCCTCAGAGGCAGGGGAGAAGAATGAGGAATAAAGTTAGGAAGAAAGAATCTAGAGAAGTATCTGATATTACTTCTGTATAAAAATTCTTCAAAGTCGAAGCAGAAAAAAAGTGGGAAAATTGCCTATCACCAAAAATAAATGATGCATTGCAGGTAGCTATTGGAGTTCCAGCCCAAACAAGTAAGGACACAACTTACAAGTTGTCAAGTTATGAAGGCAGACTTTCTCCCTGGTGTCACCCTCTGGGAAAAGGATATTGGGAACTAACTTCTTTGTAGATTAAGTAGAAAACTAAATACTGCATTGCAAGCTGACAACTGACAAGTTATGAAGACAAAATTTATCCTGGCATCACCCTTCTGGCCAAGGAGCATTGGCAATTAATTTCACCATAGTTCGAGTAGAAAACTAAAAATTGCATTGACTTTCTAAACAGGGTCATGCCTTAGACATGACCAAGAAGAAGATACAACTAAAGAATAATTCTCTTTAGACAGCCTTCCCCAAGTCGGCTACTTTGCTTCAATATCATTCCCCTTCAGTCTTCATTTAGGAGAGTTAAAGGCTGATGTGTTTACATGGAAAGGGTGGTATAATATTAATACAGCATGTCATTTTCTACCACACATGATGGTACACTCACACCCAGGCATTCTTATATGTTCTTCCTGAAGTCCTAAATCAATGTACCAAGTTGGAAAGTGCATTCAATTTGGAAGGAAGAATTTAAAAAAATGTCCATTAATCCATTGAAACAACTTACTTCAAAAATTTCCTCTGATTTTCCAAAGAGAAGCATTTGATAACCTCCCAGAACATCTCAATCACATAGTGCTCCTGCAGATCAGAAATATAGTCAGGATCAATATTTATCAACAGTGAAATGCAACCAATTTAAAAGCGTGCTTGATAATTTAAAAAAAAATCATTAAGTCTCTGAAAATAAGTAATCAATGACCGGCCATCCAGAGACCACAGGACCTCAACTGATTATGGATAGAGAACTCTCAGATGCCATTAACTTTCATATCCCAAGTTTGGAACTTTACTAACAATGGATGATTGAATATTATTTCATGAAATTGCTGTCCACAGTCGAGTTTACAAGTCCACACGTTCAATACTGAAAATAGCATGCAAACTTTGTGTTCATCCTATACCAATAACTATTTTCTGCTTCACTACTAGAAATTGTCAGATGCAATAGTTATCTAACATCCAAAAATTAAACCAACCAAGGAGTTGATATTAAAACCACACTGAAGTAGTAAATCTTAAGTAGCGTAGAAATTTTAAAGAAAATGTTTCACATCCTCTAACCAAGTAAGACCAGAATGCTCCAATCCAAAGCAGCAGACTTCGTAATCTCAGAACTGGGGAAGGAGGGAGGGAGGGAGGGAGGGAGGGAGAGAGATTTACTTGATGATAGCCCCCTGCATAGTTGGTATGAGCTCGAAGATCATCAAGATCAAAGCCATCAACTGATCCAGATATTAAAAGCTGGGAGGAGAGGAGAAAAAATTTTTAGTCCAATAGAACACCAATGGCATGCCTTTATAAGTTTCAGACTTGAAAATAATAATAATAAATTCATGCAACAGGTTACCATGCTCACAGATATTCTAATTTTCAATCTTATTGTTCACGATCAAATCAAGCGCATGAATTGTGAATACTACGCTACTCAGGCCATCTCTCTCTCTCTCTCTCTCTCACACCTTAACCTAGGTTTTGACACACAAATGACCTGTACATAAAGATAACCTCAGTTGTGAATGAGAATGGAGAGTACAGAAAATCAATGCAGTAATGTAAATACAAGAGAAATTGAATGAGATTATGTTGCACGTAAATGAAAAGTATAAATCTATTGCATGTACGAGGAGACAATACTCGCTCACTAGTTCCTATTAGAGTTTGCTTTTTGGTATTCCATAAAAGCCAAGCTGATGGGTCCTTGAAGAGAGAAGCAAAATTGGCATCCTTTCACATCACTGCTACCACTCATTCCTAACAACAGCAATCAAGCTACTTTGAACATGAGAGTTTTGCCTATTTTGAGGTTCAAGATGATGCCACCACACAAATCCAGTTACTTTCCTACTCATCTTTCATTCTGTTTCAAGTGACAAGACTTCTCCAATTTGGGCACAAACTCATAAAGGATGAACAACAAAATGCTTTAGTCCTTTACACGTAGGATTTTTTATTTTTATTTTTATTTTTATTTTTTTGGGGCTATGAAGCATAACTTCCAGTATATCAAGAATAATACATGAAAATTCTCAATTTATCACACACTGAATGCGTATATATTTATTCCAGATACTCACAAAATTCACAATATTTTCACCATACCCTCAAAAAAATATATTTACTTTCACCATGAACTAGAGCAAACAAAATTAATATCATTAACATCCTGTGCATATCATGTTTTCAGATTCACGTTACATTTCTAAGGGCGACAGACTGCCTTCCCACCTACTGCATATAACTTCTATTTACTATGACCACAAAGGCATAAGCTGTCACTGACAGGTCAGCAAGTGTTTTAACACCCAATATTGCTGATTGTACCATAATTTGGGCCATGATTCTGGACAGGTTTGCTTTCACAAACAACTGGTAAATATAAAAACTTTTGCTACTACACCTTCTTGCTGACCTTGAATTTATATAGTTTTGATAGGTGAAAGGAGAATCATATAACAAGACAGAGAATTGAACACAACAGAAATTTAAGAATTTTAAGGCTTGAAATACCTGAAGTTCATGCTCATTAAACATGCCAATCCATTCTTTCTGTATAAGCTGCTGAAACCCCCTCAAGAAATAAGAACTTTGTTGGCGTATCTGAAAATCACACTGATAATTTTAAACATGGACCTTGGAGAAAGAATTAACAATTAGAGGGAGACCTTCATAGATCAAAGTGGAGAGCCATCTAATGGCCTGCAAATGCAGACGCAGAGATAAACACACAGACACAAAAACCTAAATGTGATAAGATGGATATTCACCTGAAAGTTCAAACGATGGTTGGCTACAAGATGAATAAATGTGATGACGTTTTCATTTGTCACCCGTAAATTCTTCCCCCCAGGAAGCAGCTCTTCTTCTGTTTGCTCCCCATATTCATTATTGACAATCACAAAGTACAACTCTAACCCCGAGATATCACCTTCATAATGCTGCAATTACAAAAGCATAAAAAGACAGTATAAAAAGAATTGCAAAATAAGAGGCACATTTTAACTTTGTAGGCAATAATATCTTTTCTGTTCTTTATCTTCATATACTTAGGGATCTATTTCTTTATCTTCAAAGTTTCAGGGAGTAAGAGAGGACAGCATTCTCTGCTGTATTTTTTTTTTCTTTTAGGCAAACAATAACTTGGACTAAAAGCCTCAAACAACAAAGGAAAAGTTTGCACCAAAGCGGCTTCTATACTAACACAAGATGGAGCATCTTCAGATAACACTCCTCTAATCATTAAGAGAGATTCGAAGACAAACTCTACTTTAGGTAGAAACAATATAATTAAAAGTTGTCATCATCTTTGATGCTATCACACACTCCATTGCCCAATTTTTTGAAATTAATTCTAAAATATGGTTGCTACTGTCATGTACAAAATGAGAGCACAAAATCTCACGAAATGTTTTAGGAAGAGAAGATTGACAAATTTCTACAAAATTTATGAACCTGCAACTATCTTTTCAGCGTAAGTGATCCATGTGAATAATCACAGTGAAGCAGACACAGAGGAGAGGGAACCATCACCTTCAGAAATATCAGATGCCGATATAATTCTGGATCCAAGGAAGGCAAATCATTCAAGTAATTGTACCTGAGTGGCAACATCATCAAGAAGCCCATCTTAGATAAGTACCAAGAGCAAACTAGCATGCCATTAACTATTGTTCCTAGACAGCTATCTTTTTGGCTCCCCATTCTCCATTCTACCCCAAATCAGCCCAAATTATTATACAACTCTTTACCATCAAAGTAGCAACACATCAAATACTGCTGCAATTCTATATGTTTCTAGATTTACTAAGTCAGCTCTATATCACTAAGAGTCCTCTGGTATGCATCAGAAATGTTCCTAATTTAATCTGGCACTGGTCAAACTCATACCATTCTTGACAGAAGTTAATGGTGGACAAAATATGATAACAATTAAAATGCAATTTACCACCAGGTTAGGTCAATTAATCCCATAGCTAGCATGTCACTCAGCCCTTGGGTCCAAGGAGTTTCACAAACACCAGAGACTAGTATATGCTGCAATTTTTGGGTATCAAGATATCACCTTGACTGATAAAAGTTCTTATTTTGTCCTTAAGCTTTTAAGTTCAATACACCTCCGCAAGTATCCTATTTGATAAAACATATTTACACAAGCTTATCATGAAAAGGGAATACTAGAACATGTTAGAAGCAAGAATTAGTGCCTTACTTTTGCTGCAATTTGCTCAGAAAAAAGGTCGCAAATGGTATATCAACAAGAATTCCTTCGAACATTGCCTACAACAAAAACCCACATCATACTTAAGCAATAAAGACAACACAAAACAATCATTCTGACCTAGGAATTACTCAAGCAGATGCAATAACTGGAAATTACAGAAACGACTGATCATAGCAACAAAATAAATAATTGTATAAGATCCATAAATTAGTGAGACTGCAATCAGAATTTAGAGTTAAATGTGCAGTGATATTCAATATTAGTAAAGGAAAATTGCTACCACTTTTTGCATGGACCCTGACATTCCATGTTTCTGTGCTTGGGAAAGAAGAGAATAATTTAATCCATCACACAGAGAATAGAGCAAATTTCTATTGTTGTTTACCTATCATAAAAGATAACAGCAGCTAAGTCTACCAAGTAACTCAGTGACCAATTGAGTACAATGAATATGGTCTAAAAAATGCTCAAGGGTGAATCTTGGTTGATAAATTGCCATCCTGTAACCTGAAGCTCAACTGTATGAACCCAGAGACTATCCCATTAGAAAAGTCTCAACAAGTATTAAGCTTTAGAACTCAGCCTACCTAGGCCAACATACATACAGGCTGGTTTAATGTACTGAAATTTATTGCACATCAATCAAAAGAAAACAGTACTTACTACAATGTATAAAAGATACAGCATATAGAGGACGGTGAGATAAGCTAGACTAGAATTGTAAATCATTAAATCCATTTTCTGCGTCCATGTCCAGAATGAGCTGTAGAATGGAAATGATATCTTTGTAGGTACAGGCAAAAAATTTGAATTGTGTCTGGTGAACTACAGCCAACCAAACATGGAACTGAAATGGGCTCGGTAATGCTATATGACCTGTTTGGCCTTAGTCCTTGAATTGAAAGTCTTAGTATAAGCAGCGGGCAGAGCTAAACTTCCTAAAATTAATATCATATTAACAAGCTTGCATTAGGATGATTTAGCATCCAAATCTTGCATCGTCGGCGATGGTTCCACCAAAGAAAATCTCACAAAAGGGTGATTTTGGGAAGTCACCAGCTTGCAAAAGCTGCTCAGCATGGTGCTCCATGTGACATCACCAAGTACACAACCAGTCAATTGGGAGGTAGATCTGGGTATGAAACCATATAAAAGTTACTTTAAGATTGGGCTTCAGACCTATTCAATGATTCAATTTTCTAGGTTATTCAATGCACCCAGATCCTGTGTCACCATGGACAGGTGGTTTCAATATTTTAAAGCCACCTGTGGTACAAGCACATCCCCTCTAAGGCTCCATCTCCAGTTGTCTGTCATGTCAAGCACCCATTTTATGTTCCAAAGAGGTGATAAACCCAGAAAGATTCAACACTAAGACATCATCATCTTTCCGGTAAAGATTCCCTCAACAAAGAGCAAACAACTTTCTGAAACCTCCCAAAATCTGTCTTCTTCCACAACTACACGCCCGTGCATGCGCGCGCGCACACACACACACACACACTCTCTCTCTCTATAGTCAACACAATCGCGTGACTGACTTGGTTCATCCTGGACAAAATATCATCTCAAAATCACTATACACAGATTAGCTTTAAGAATTCATAAACCCTTTTTTTTTTTTCTTAACAAGACATAAATGTTAGCCATCATTGAATCCTATTAAACCTGGAAAAGAATTCTGCAACCAGAGCTACAGAATATAGTCAAGGAAAATTTTCCACCACATTTTGGATCCATTCCCTAAATGTAGTGTACTCAAATCAATTCTATAATTCACATGTATGATGAGCTGGAAAGCCAGATGCTGTGACATAAAAGACAAGCACTTTTCTCTTAAATGTACAGACGTATCATTACCTTAGCAAGAACAGTTCCAAGAAAGTGAAAAAACTGGAGATGCTGTTCATGTACTAGTCCTGAGCCAGGATTGGGATACAGTAGGTGATCGGCCGTTTCCTTCAAAAAGACCAAAAACATGGTTAGGTAGTGAATTAAATAGGCAAATATTCATAGATGCATATATTGTACATGGGCATTTTCAAGAGAGAGAGAGACAGAGAGAGAGAGTTTTCTCCATTAATGGTCCACTGTGGACTACAAAATGGAAAGGTTCCTCCAGGATGTGCTCACGCATCATCAACTTTAGATGCGTGGTACGTCCACACATAGGCCAACACATGCATAAAACAGATGAAGATAAAAAGCACATTTGTAGCTTAAAGTCACTGCATAGACACAACCTTGAATAATCCGTACTGTACATCAAAGGCTGCTCTGGTAACATTTTCCATAAAATCTTTGAAAATGCCACCACCATCAATTCCAGCCTCCTCTGCTCCAAATTCATTGATAAAAGTAACACGAATCTGGACAAAAACAATGATGATGATCATGTCAACGTAGTAATTTATATAGTTCAGAATTGCTAAATACAAAAAACAACATCATCACCTGTCCTCGAAGATCCTCTTCATTCAAGGCATTCAACTGATTAAAAGCATCTTCCAAGATATGATCTCTTCTTACTCTAAACCTGGTCCTAGCATAGGGAGCATGAGGTGTACTCCTTTCCCTTGCAGCAAGAAGCTGTGACTGGTAGATGGATCCAACAATGAAACACATCAGAAATCAGTCACGTCATGATCAGAGGAAAACAGAATTCCTTATACAACATTTGTTGAGAGAAAAGGACAAAAACCACATTTAATCATTTTCTTTGAAGATAGCAAGCACACAGAAAAACTGACAGAATGAAAAAACCAATGAATAAACAACTCACAGCAAATATTTTAGCTCTGCTCGTAAATGGAACCAAGAAGGGAGCTAGTTTTAGTACATCATTTGCTTTAGTATTTTCTGTGGTCGCCTGGAGAAAATAAAAAGCATAATTAACAACTGGATGTATTTTTAGGGGATTTTTGTTTTTGGGGGAGGGCAATTCTATCAACGTATTGAAAGTTAGCTAATAACCTGAGAGATAAAGTAATCATTGACACCGTCAGCATGAAAATCACTTGGGGGTGTAAATTGCCTTCTGTTATTCCAATCTTGCAACTAAAAGTATTAAACCATATCAGGAGGCGGCAAAATGGAAGATACAATGATAGAGGCATAGATGCATGAGAAATATTCAGAAATGGACAAAACAAACAAAAATATAACCAAGATCATCCAAAAGTTTTGTAAAATATACCTGCGACAAGAGCTCAGAAGCTGTAACACAAACTCTGTGCTGAAGAAATTCCAATCGGTGCTTCTTCATGGCAAAGGTGTCAACAGGGGACTTGGAAAAATTCGGTGGTGCCACAGGATTCAGCCACAGGAGTTGCCACAAGGCCTATACGAAAAGAGAGCGCAAATGCACCAGGATATAACCACTATGTCAGGAATTTCATTCTACTGAGACTTGAGTATAGCAAAGAGCTTAGTTAGTGATCCAGGAAGCAATATCAGACTTTCAAAATCCAAGAGAACTGGTTCAACAAGATTGTGCTTTGACATTGACATGCAAACAAGTGGGCAGCTATTAAAAAATTGTTAATCAGTTTAATATAGTTCTGATTCTGCTATACAAGATAGCTTAAAAGTTAAAACATGAGTTTTTCTTTTTGGTCATTTAAAGTAAAATGAGTTAAGAAAGCAAAAGGTCCTGAATGAATTTAAAGAGATCAAATTCAATAGAGTAGATGCAAAAGCTAAGCCCATGTCAGTTTAATATAGTTCTGATTCTGCTAAACAAGATAGCTTAAAAGTTAAAACACGAGTCTTTTTGGTCATTTAAAGTAAAATGAGTTAAGAAAGAAAAAGGTCCTGAATGAATTTAAAGAGATCAAATTCAATAGAGTAGATGCAAAAGCTAAGCCCATGTCAATTCCATCCCTCAGCAAACACGGACAAGAGTAACAGAGAAGTGGATTGCCTATTAAGTAAATGGACTTGAAAATTTGTTGAACTACTATGTTTGCAAATATATGGAAATAAAACAACATCTATATAATTCGTAGAAGAAGCTATCTATAAGCTGATTAAATCCTGAATGCAATTTTTCCCTGCTGCCTGTTTGTCAGGGACTGGGGGTTTGGAGTGTGCTCAGCTAGCAAAGTCCAAAAAATGAATTCAGATAAAACAGTGAGGCTTCTTTCAACAAGTAAAACATTCCCAAATCAAACCCTTTAAAACTCTAAGTGGTAAACAACAGAATGCTACTAGCCAACCTCTACAAGAATACCTGTCTTATAATAACAATCAAGCATCGGATATCATCCAGCAGCAACGGCTTCTCTTGCTCATAAAACTCTTCATTATCAACAATCATAAGCATGTGCCTGGTCAAGCATTTATACAAACATGAGATGTCAATTAACTCACAATACATGTCATGCAACTAGATGATGTCGAATCACAGATTTCTTACTTGTAAACAGGGCAGAAAACAGCCAAAGGTAGTAACCAACCAGGTGCATCTTCAGGCAAATACGCAGACAGCTTGGACAAGGATGACCATTTATAGTTCTCATGGCAGCATTTCATGAAGTTCCAAAGTACAAGAACTAACTCTGTTCTATAAGCTAGCACAGTCATGATGCGCTCTAGAGGCAGGATGTTGAAAGTAACATGAAGGAAAGCACAAGCAGCACCAACAGCTGCAGCCGGTTTATCATTGGGCCCACCTATATACGAACTATTGGCAAGTGAAAACCCTCCCAATAAAACATTTGTCTGCTCAGCAATGACAAAAAGTGTCAATTAGTATTTGTGAAAGAGAATCTCATAACTCAGCTTAACATGCACATTAAACACTGTTAGACTGTTTAAGTTTCATACCAATTGCAAAAGAAAGCGTGGATCTATTGCATTATAAATCTGGAGCTCCAAATCGCCATTTAGAACTTTTTGGGCTCGTTCATCATCAACAAGCATTTCGTCATCATAAGTATTGGAATCTGAAACAAGCATATGAAATAGAATCAAAATTTAAAAGACGCTATTCTGTTAAAACACTCTGGATAATCGATCCATGATTGTCACATCACGATGCACTCAAATACAAAAATCAAGTCCAGGCTTACTTTGTTTACCTCCTTCATTCAATGTTTTGATGGGTGGAATTGCTTCCAACAAAAATGTTGCAACAGTCGCAAAATCTACAGCCTGATGCAGAAGAAGAAAAAGGGAGGGACAAATTTCAAACCAATTACAAAGAGACTCAAAGTCCATGTAAATAACATACTGATGTAGAGATGGAGCAACATTCTATGAAAGAAAAAGAACTGACAGCCTCTCGCCAATAAATGATAGTCAATCCAGAAAGGAGGGGATGATTCAGCTGAATCCGCCTCAATTCTCATCGACTATGAGAAAAATTAGAGGATAAAGAAACAGAAGCTCAAGAAATAGTAGAAAGTACTGTTTGGAGAAAGGTACAGGGTCAACAGAAGGAACAAGAGGTGGCAAGGTACTTGAATCAAAGAAATGTCTCCAAACAAAGATGCATTACAGGCAAGAAAATAATTGATTTGACTCTTACTCTCCTTTGATTCAGAAATTAACTTTTCTTCAATGATATTATATGAAACAAATCTATAAGGAAAAATATCCAGAGATTTGTAGAACTTTCCGAGTGAAATCATTTCAAAGAAGATTTTTAAAAAAAAATCATGGGAAGCAAATGGTAATGCAAAGCCTCAATGGAACTAAGCCACCCCCATATTGGGAAGTTTGTATCCTCAGATATCCCTGGAATCTACAAAGAGATGGTAAAAATATATTAAGTTGTACCATATCAAATGACTCAGGCTGAGCGAAAGCAACTCCAGCAGCTTCTAATATGTTTCCGAGAAGGCAGGCAAAACCAGGAAAATCACTTGATATATCTTCAGGTAGAACACTCTTATGATTTTTCACACAGAGTGCCATCTGATGGAAATACTGTTGACTCAGCCTAGGAGCTGCAAAAGTCTAGATAAACAATACAAGCAGCTGTCAGATAATCAAAGCATAACACATTCCAAACAATTGAAGAACAGCACAGATCTGTGTAGCAGTACAAGTACAAAGATAAAGTGGATACATGAATCCGGCTACAACAGCATAAAGCTTTTTTAGGAAAATAAAAGCAATACAAAGCAGACAGGGCTATGTACATTTGTGTACTGGATGCAAAACTGACAAAACACTCTACTGCACTGAAGCCCACTTTCCCAACATCTAATCATAACCAAATTCTTGACAAAAAAAGAAGATAATGACACGGATTGTTAATGAATTATCATCAATTGGTCTACCTCTTTTAGATGCGGAAAAAGACGCCACAAGAAAGGAATTGTAAGAAGCTGGGATGAAAAGCTCCAACGTGGGTCCACATTTGGACCAACACAAGGTGTTTGCCCCGCATGAGATATAATGAGGGCCAGAACACGTTCCAAAGAAGATACATCACCAACACGGCCCTGGATAGTTACTTCCTGCATGTAATCCACAGAAATGCAACTATTAATGATACATCTCATAAGAAGGAACTTCAAGGATATGTAACAGAAGACTAGACTCAGTCACATAGAATAAAAAACCAGAGTAAAGAAAAATCCAAACACCAAGAACACTTGAAATCTGGGAGCCACATACGTTAAATACAAAATACAACTTCAAGCTTGAATTCCTGTACGGGTAGTTGGGTACCAAATAAAGCTCATTGCAACTCTAATCTGATGAAAACAAAAAGCAATCGATTCTAAGTATCACCTTGATCTTACCTTCAGCGTCAGAATGATATTTCTAAACATGGAAAATACATTTCTTTGCAAGAGATAGCTGACTGTGTCACAAGCCCAGGGAAGCCTGTGATCAATCAATAGATGTAATGCATCTAACAGGAGAATCACTGGAGCACCAGAATGTTCAGATGCCATTAGTTGGTCTCTCAACTGGATCCTGCAAAAGTCACAACTGACATCAGCAATTTACCGTTTCAAGAACTAACTAATATGATTTTTTAAAGGTCACTAGCTTACGCAAAGCTCCTACATTTATTTCAGCACTACATTTCACTAGTAAAGATGGAAGAATGTGTTTAGCTGTTCCCAGAAAATGAACAATTATATATGATTAAAGAAATAAATCAGCTACAGGCTGACCAGTGCACGAAATTATGCAGCTTAACAAGACATCGAGGAACGTCCATGCACAAACAATACTAAAACATAGTCTTTGCACAGTAAACCAACAATACTTGAAGCATTTAAAGAGAACTAACAATTTTTAAGAGAGAGACTACTGCAATAAGGGTGTCTTAACAAACCTATTCTCATAAAGTGCCTGAATACATGCCAAAGCAAATTTCTTAACCCTGTACTCCACCAAGGCTTTATCGGATGGATAGTCAGCACCAGCAAAGAGGCTTAGAATATCTAGCACTGCAGATAAACACTGCTAGCATTAGCATAAAAAAGAAGCAGACGTAGACAAATAAATAGACAGATAAATAAAAGAGAAATAGGAAGAGAAAGAAAATAATATTGCAAATAGATTAAGATAATTTGCAAATAAATCCAAAAGAATATGCTAACAAGACACACATCAAAATGCATCTGCTTATTGAAAAGATGCTTCTTGTGTTGATCTAGTTGGTGACCACTATGCCCTTATTTTACCATCCTAGAGGAGATTTGTTAGTACTTCATAGGTATGCCCTGATCTTACCATCCTAGAGGAGATACGTCAGTAGGTTTTGCGAATTCTAATATGAAGATGCACTATATTAGCATTTTATTCATCACATGTGAGATAATCACTGAAGCAAAAAGTTGAGTATTGAGTGAAAAGGACATACCACTTCATGCCCACAGCTACCAATGGAGTATGGCCAAAAACAATTAGGATAGCATACTACCAATTAATGCGTGCTTACCAGTTAGTCAAAATTATATTTACTGATGTTTTGTATGATTCAACAGACTTGAAGACATAACATGATAGGTCATTAGTTGACTGGTCAAAAATCTTGTCAGAAGTTACTTATTGACTTACCATTATCTTGATCCAACTTTTGAAGGAACCGACAAACTTCCACAAGGGCAGAAAAATCAGCCACATTTTTGGGGTTAAAAAAGAAAAGTAGCTGGCGGAGAAAATCAGAATCTGGACCAAAGCATTGCCTGGACATTGGAACTAAGAAGAATCAAACCATGTTGAAAAAGACTACAAATAATTTGAGCCTCACAAAGGGAACAGGAGCTATATGAAAGAACAGTTAAAGAAGGGGGGGACACAATAAGTCCTTACTTATTAAACTACAAAAACAGAGACCTCAATAAGGCAATCTCGCAACTAATAAAATCAAAATGAGGAAACAACAGCATACCTGTCCACAGTCTGGAAGTGCTTGCCAAAACTGGTAAAAAACCTCTCTCGTACTTTGGAACGTTCGGCCTCCACAAGCTTTCTCCCTCTAAAGCATTTCTGTAACAAGAAACAAGTCAAAGCTCAGCAACAAACCGATAAAGCCTCTGTCATCGAGTTTTCAAGCTCCCTATAGACCTAGTTTTGCAGAAATTAAAAAGAAATCAATTTAATCCAATTGAGAGATGCTAGAGATGGTCCAATTGAAGCTTTATTACCTATGAAAAGTGACGTTTTACCCAGTTGCACTAACTGTATTTGAGTTCAGAACAGAACACAGAACCAGAAAATACAAAACAAAGTCTTTTCATCAAACCGGGACGCTCATCATCCCAGTGAAATTTCAAAACTTTAGAAGCAGTAACAAACTCCTAGAAAGCTAGGAAATTGAGTCATGGCTCCACACCGAATACAATGAAAGTTTGTCTACAGAGTATATAATGTTCAAGGAAGTTTGTCTTTTGAATATGTTTAACATGCAAAAGCCAGTTCTCACCATGACCATAGATCATGAGACAAATTTTACATGATTTCAAAAATTTGTTGAATATAGGAAAGGTTTCTGGGAGCCAGTATCGCTAGAAGGTGAGATAAAGGAATAGAAACTATCCTTTACATGTTTGTTTGACTAGAAAAGTTTTCAAGGAAAAAGAACTTTTATGTTAGTTACCAGAATTTTGTGTCTAACATTTCCCATGAAATCTTTCAACTTCTGCAGGAAACAAAATTCAGCAAAGTGCAGAAAATTGTGGGAGAAATTTAGAATTTTCTTCCAAACAATTCATACAAACAAGAAAAAGCAACAAACTTTGCCTCCCTTCCTAGACTTTTCCTGGAAATCCAACAGGATGAAAGAAATCATATTTTTACTTCTTTTTCCTCTTAAACAGAAAGGAAATTCTTCCCAGATGAATAATTATGATCTAAATATACTTTCATGCATCAACATTTCTTTCCATCTCTCTGCCCAATAAATGATATGGTTTTGATATGATAGGCCAAGTAAAAATCAAAATCCATCCTGTGTAACTTTGACTTGCAATCTAGGTTTACAAATAACCTCTCTCAAACTTTCATCAATTAAACTTTGCAGATTTCGTCATGTTTCACTGTTTGATATTAACATTTCAGATTTTGTAATGTTGCAATACGTACTAGTTTGTACTGCATTGTTGTTCTAGGTTTATAAATGAAAGACAAAGATGATCCAAAATTAAAAAGTGTTCAAATTTACCTCAAAACCAGAAGAAACATTCCATCTTTCTCGGAGCTTTCTAGTTATTATCTTTAGTAATACAATATATACTTCTGTTAATACATTAAACAAAAAATAGGAGCCTTTAGTTCCAAGAGCTTACCAGCCTCTCCCATGCCAAGAGTTCTTAAGAGCAATTTTACTGTATAACACATTCATGTCACAAAGCTTAGCTGAACTTACTGTGACATTCTCTAATGAAATAGGTAAATGATTCTACTAACAACTTGAGGAATGGGATAATGGAGCTTAAACATATAGGTAAATCTTCTCATTATTAGAGAACTGAACAAGCAACCATGCTTATCTTTCAACACTAAAATGATGCTGGTAACAATATGAAATCCAAATGAGCACTTGGTCTATTAGGAAGTGTCAAGGCAATTCCACAATTATTAATACCAAAATGTTTCAAATCTTTCTGTCTGCTTAGTTCAAAAACCTGTCTACCACCAAAAGAAAAGTTTCAAGGCCAGCACAACACATGCAGAATAACAATGTCAACACTAGCTAAGCTTAACCATGGGGAGCTTAAGTAACATAATAAATATCATGAGTAGTTATAAGGAATTTAGGAGGCCAGATGATGATATTAACCATAAACATGTGATGATTGTTAAAGTAGTTTTCATATATTTCCTTAAGTTAATCAATTCTACTCAACTGACCACTTAAGTTTTCATATACTTCCTTACGTTAATCAATTCTACTCAACTGACCACTTAAGGACTGTTAATGATAACCTTTAACATAAAGTATGAAAAAGCAGATAAAATAGGCTTTCCCCAGCTGCCAATTTTAGGTGCAGAGACTATCCGAGTCAACTTATCACTTCAAATCATTTGGAGTCAAATGTTGAAAAAGGGTCTAAGTATCATCATCCCATCCAAGACTAATTCTTCCTATCTAACACTTGGATCCTTCTTTTTCAATTGAACATTCATAGCCTCAAATTAAAAGCCTTTGATTTTTTCCAGCAAACAAACGTGCTCACCAATTCTAGCACATGATTGGCCAACAATTATGTGATGGATGAAAGATTAAAGGACAATGCACTATTTAAGTCACACAAAATGCAAGTCCTGTAGACTAAATGATGCGATGATCGTCAATCAAAATTCTAGATAACAATCAGGTAAAATGAAAAATGCAACTCAGCTGGTTGCAAGAAAATCTTGTATTTAGAGTGCATATATTATTCATTTCCATATGCCACAGAAACATGGGCATGCCATCCAGCCTTGGTGGTATGAGGAACAAGATCAACCTTGAGTGAACTAAGGATGAAACAGGATTTTATAACTGAAGAGACAACTTTCTTCATTCCTACATGATACGTAATAAAGAGTGTGGATAAACAGATGCCAACAGGCACATCACCTACATGAATTGTTCTTTTCAAATGGAGTAATTATCATAATCCCCTTGTGTTTATTATTTTAAATGCTCAATGCACTTGCCACAAGTACGAAGTAGATCATACATTATAATCCACACTACCATGATTTATTCATCAAAAACGATTAGAACACTAATCTCAATCCTGTAAATGCTCAGCTACCTGCTTGGGTATCAATGTTATGCTTTTGTCTTTGTTTCCTGATTCTACTCAATCCTGCTACCTGATAATAATAGACCTGATCATGCTTAAATTAAATAGCAACCTATACAGAAATGTCAATCCCTTTTTGCTATTTCGTTTATGACATAAAAACCAGAAGTCACAGAAACCATTTTCCCAGATACATCCCAATCAAAGGTGGGTGGCCTTTTCACATCGATTAACAGCTTCCTGTAAAAATGCACACTGTTTTCGTTAACCTAAGGCACACTAGTGCAACCAACCATATGTTTCTGCCCTGGCCCCTCATTAACAGAATTCAACCTAAAATACCCTCTAAAAACATGATCTTTAAGCTTAGTTAAGATAAATAAATAAATAGCTAAAATCCCTAGTTTAACTGCAATCTTATACTCGCATCCAGCATGTATTTCATATACTCTTCTAAACCCAACATAAATATCACCCAATAGCCACATGTCCAGTGTAAATAACGATAACAAGTTAATGAAACATAAATATCCTCAACGGGCTAGTCTAGCTCCCTATCTAAGGCATCATACTACATAAATTCAAACACTAAACAGATTTCCCCAAAAAAAAAAAAAATCAAGAGACAAAATGTACTAAACAAGCTAATACCAACTTCGGAAATTACCCTAGAGCATGTCAAAATTTCACAAACTCATAGCTTTCGAATCATATGAACCCGCTAAGTTACCAAAAGAAATCAAAACCAAAAAGATTTGGTACTGCTCATCAAACCATATATATTCAAAGATAAAATTCTAACACAACGTTGAGCCTGAATTTTGAAGGTTTTTCGAGACCTGAATTTTGAGAGCAGCAGAGTTGTGCTGACGCAGCTGGAGGCGGCGATTCCTCTCGAACCTAGTTTGCTCCACAAGCTTCTTCCGGTCTCTTTCTTTGGAACTCCGTCCGCCTAAATCCACTCGCTTCCTCGTCGATGAATCGCCGGAGAAAAACATCTTCCTTTTCTTCTTTCCCACCCAAAAAAGATCAATTGAACCCCAAAAAAGAAAATTATAAGAACTAAAATCGAGACAAGGAAAATTAAAAAAGCTCCAATCTAACTAGCCTATTAGATAGGAGTGTCAATTATTAATGTAATGAAATTGCAAAAGAGGGGGGAAAATAGAAAAAAGAAAGAAAAACTATGAGCTCAGTGACTTAACAGAAAGAGGAATGAAGGCTCTTAAAATACTTTTTTTTCTTCTTAGCTTTTTTTCCTGAGTTAATATTAAGTAGTAGTAGTGATAATAATACCACCGTGGAAGGGAAAAGAGGAGAAGACTGCTATTCCATGAGTCCGGTAGTTTAAGGAGTTCTTCCATAACTTTTTTTTTTCCTCGTTTTACGTTTTTCTGTCATAAATACGTGTGCAGGGACGTCTGCTAACCAGTAGTACAATCGGATAGTTTAAAAAAGGGGTTAATGCCCACCTGAAATTAGGGGATAGTCACGCTTTACCCCTCAATCTTAAATATATGTGGACTTTACTCCCCATGAAAACTACTCAAAGTTAGGAGGGGAAAAAAAAAGAGTGCAATGACATTACTGTCGTATTATTCATGAAATTATTTATAACTTAATATCATTTTCTTTCATTATTAAAAAGATTTATATCTTTTCTATTGTATCAATTATACAAAAATATTAAACTGAAAAATTAAAGAAACTTAATATTTAGTTGGAAAAATCATCAAATTGGTCCCCCACATTTCCCAAAAAAACTTTTTTAGTCCCTAACATTTAAAATCAGCCACTTTAGTCCCTAACATTTAAAAATATTAGCCTGAATGGTCCTAGAACTCATTTTCGCTCATTTCTCCGGTCAAAACGTGCATGTACCTATCACATGCCTATTTTTTCAAGGGCAAAAAGGGCAACACAGGTCACTCCTATTAAGATTCCCAAAAAACACATCCGATAAAAAAAAAAACCCTAATCTACAACCACCATTACAAATTTCTTCTCCTACAATTTTACCCGAATGTGAACGGGCCGGCGTCGACGGCCTGCTTCCCTCTTCAATAGCACTATCGAGTTGCTACGAATGAAATTGTCGCAAAGATGGCAGCCGAAGGGAAGTGGAGTTTCACAACTAATTACAATGAGTTTTTCTTTTACTAGTTTGATAAATGAAATAATTACCATATCAATTGTTTTTTAAATACTGCATCATGATAATTTGTTGCACAAGTTTTGTACTATTCGAAGAAACTGTATGTTATTTAATTATGAATGGATGCTATGGTCCCGCACATGATAGTAGTGATATCAATTGTAATTGAAAATGGCTCCACCTTTGAGCAAAAGACTCCATCTTAAGCTTTTTGTCATGGTCCCCAAAATAAATGTCATTTTAATGGATGACAGGAGCTGCTGAATTGTATTTTTCTATTCGTATCCACTTCGGAGATGAACTTAGGGATTCGCAAAACAGAGAATACATAGGGGGGTTTACTGATATAGTTGATGGTTGTGATCTTGAAAGATGGTCTTTATGTAAATTGGACGAAATAGCTAAACAACTAGGATATGACCCACTTACTGTAGGGTATTATTACCTGATGCCTGGTAGGAGCATGAGAAATGGGTTGGTATACATGCTATGTGAGGATGATGCTGTTGATTTAGTTAGACTTGGGATGAACTATAGGTTAATTGATGTGTTCTTTATTCACTGAATGTTGTACAATGCTATTGATGCTACAACTGAAAGTCAGAGTCATACACAATTTATTGATGTTGAAAAGGGAAAAGAAGGAATGAGAAGGTTCAAGAATAGACACGTGGTAATAACTGCAATGATGGCCTTGGGGATAGTAAGGTAGTGAGGGGAGAAACCTCTTCAGGTAAAGGAGAAACACACAAGATAGGTGAAAGGGTAAGAGAATAAAGATAATAGCAAAGAAGAAAACCTCACCTGCTAAAAGACCTAAACTTCAACCAAGGAGGCAGCATGTGAGCCTTGAAGATGTTATAGAGGATCCTAATTGTACTGTGAATGGAGCAAGCATTGGAACTGATGCTGAAAGTGGTCATGGTACTAGTAATGGTTCTTCGCAGGCTTCAGCTGATGCTAAAACTAGTGCAAATTCAGCTGGTTTTGATGCTGAAAATGATGCAACTCCAGTAAGGGGCAGTGCTGAAAATGCTGGTTATGAAACTGCACCTCAAACTGGGGATCAATTGACTAAATTTGGGACTGATGGACACCCTATCCATAGAGATACTGGCAGCCAAGTTAATCAAGATACAACTGCTACTGTTCCTGGTGAACAAGCAAAACAGGGGTATACAAGTAAGCAACGAATAGTTGGGAGTAGGACAACAAAGAAGTTCTGCAAAAAGGGACCTAAACTGAAAATTTCCAAGAGCAAAACAAAGCAGGCTAATGAAGATGGACAATCAAGTGAGAGTGAGAGTCTCTATGACAGTGAATATGTTGTGAATGATGAAAATATAATGGAATCCGTAAGTGAAGTACCAGCAACATGGGCTGGTGTAACTAAATAGTTCAAGGCAACGAATAAAAGTAAAGAAAAAGTGTAGAACACTTCAATTGTTGAAGCGGAAAATGATCATAGTATGGAGGAATCAGATCATTCATCACATGATGAGTTACACGGTAATGCAAGTTCTGAAGATGAAAATGGAGGCATACCAAAAGACAGGGAAAAGTATAAGGTGTTCAATCTTGCATCAGAGATAGATACCCAAAATTTGAGATTGGACTGTTATTTGTTTGTAAAACCGACTTCATGAATGCTGCAAAATCTCATGGGGTGAAGTATGGCAGAAAAATCAGATTTAAGAAAAATGATAGTACAAGGTGCAAGGCTGTATGCAAAGGCAATAGATGCAAGTGGTATATATACTGCTCAGTGAAGAGTGATAATATCACTTTTCAAATCAAGAGTATGCTGCTCAAGCACACGTGGTAGGACCACCTATCATGGCCTAGCAAGCATCACATACCTGGCCAAAAGGTATTGGGAGAATATTAGATTCAACCAAAATTTTAACATTGGTGAGTTTATCATGAAGGTCCATAAGGATTTGGGAGTTACCATTTCTTCCAATGTAACATACAAGGTGAAAGCAAAAGCAAAACAAATGATACAAGGAGATTCTATGGCACAATATAGTAAACTATGGAGCTATTGTGAGGAACTTGAACAGGCAAATCCTGATTCCACTGTGATATTGACTACAACTAAAAATGATGAGGGTGATGATGAGTTTCAGAGGTTCTATGTCTGCCTAGATGGTTGTAGAAGAGGGTTTCTCCAATTTTGTAGATGTGTTATAGGCCTAGACGGTTGTCACCTACAAGGCCAACATAAAGGAGTTCTCCTCACTTTGTTGGAATTGATCCTAATGACAACTGTTTCCTATTGTGTATGCTGTTGTCGAAACTGAAAATAAGAGTTCATGGAAATGGTTTGTTGAATAGCTGCAATAGGACCTTGGAATCCTTGATGAGAGCAAGTGGACATTTATAACTGACAAGCAAAAGATATATCTGAATATGCTTTAAGCCTTGTTATTTATTTAGGATGGTTCTACTGATAACATTATTAATTTGTTTAATTATTTTTTCACCTTAGTTGTGGTGTAGGGATTAGTCCAAGCAATTTATGAGCTGTTGCCAAATGCTGAGCATCGCATGTGTGTGAGGCACATGTATAGCAACTTTAAGAAACAACATCCTAGACTAACCCTCAAGGATAGGATATGGGTTGCAGCAAGGGCATCTTATCCTAACAGATTTGCTGGGCTAATGGAATCACTGAAGGAGTTCGATGAAAGTGCATACAAGTGGTTGCTGAATCATACATATCCTAAGGAATGGACAAGATCACACTTCCGAACAACCCCAAAGTGTGACATCTTATTGAATAATCTTTGTGAGAGTTTTAACTCTACCATTCTAGATGCTAGGCAGAAGCCTATACTTGACATGCTGGAAATCATTAGATTTTACTTAATGGTTAGAATGGAAAAAAAGAGAGAGGGGATTAAGAAATACCCTGGAGATATATGTCCCAAAATTTTGAAGAAGTTAGAGAAAAACAAGGTTGCTGCCAATGATTGCATTGCAAGCTACGCAAATGGAAATATGAGATTAGATGTATGTATGGTGATAGATACACAGTGGACCTTGTGCTTAGATCTTGTGGTTGTAAAAAGTGGGATCTCAATGGAATTCCATGTGCTTATGTCATTGCTGCAATCTGTGATACTGGGGAAGAACCTGAGATGTTTGTGCATGAATGCTACTCTAGAGAAGCTTTTATGAAGGCATATGAACCAATGATAAGCCCAAAGAATGGTCAAGAAATGTGGCAAAATGTTAATAAGCCACTCTTGCTGCCTGCTGAGAATAGAAACCTGCCTGGTCGACCAAAAAAAGTTAGAAGAAGGGAAGTGGATGAACCACCAGCTGGTAAGAAGAATCCAAATAAAGTTCAAAAGTTATCTAGAGTGGGGCAGATGGTGTACAAGTGTCGCAAGTGTAACCAACCTGGCCACAACACTCGGAAGTGTCCAGTCGAAGGAAGTACACCTTCTGGAGCACATGATACAGTTGAGTCACAAACTCATACAACAGAGAATGTTATGGCAGATGCATCGCCTCATAGTCAGCAATCCACCTCAGTCCCTCTTGCTATCTCAAGTATTCCTATGGGTATTTCATTTCAGAATGTGCTTTATAGTCTTTAAATTTTACATTTCTATTGTGTAACATGCATTCTTTGAATTTGTCAAAGCTGAGAAGATTGGCAAGTACAGGTGTGGTATTTGTCAACAACATGGCCATACCAGAGGCAGGTGTCGTCTACTATTGCTGAACTTTATCAAGATCTAGAACAGGACTTCACAACTGGGGTCAAGTGAAGACTGCCTAGTTGCAAAACTTTTGTTGTCTTGAAAGACTTTATTTTGGTTGTATTTGGGGCTATTTTGGCTGTAGTTGGGACTATTTTGGCTGTAGTTGGGACTACTTTGGCTGTAGTTGGGACTACTTTGGCTGTATTTAGGACTATTTTGGCTAAAGTTGGGACTATTTTGGCTGTATTTGGGACTTCATGTACCTTTTTGCTTTATGTAGTCTTTTGGATGGTGTAATTAATGCTCTACTTTATCAGTTAATTAGCAGTCTATAAACTGTAATTGGCACTTTATAATGACTAGAGGATACTTTGAAAGTGCATCTGATAATGACTTTATTTATTTTGGGTATAGACTTGCAACTTCTACAACTTACTTTGCTTTGTGTATACTTTAATAGACTTGACTTTCCCATGATTTTGTTGTTTTCTGGTCTGGTAATTGATTATTTGTTAATCATACACTACGGCAAGATCATACAATAAAAGCTACAATTCATTCATTCATTCGTAGTTGCTCAATAATACACTTAAGACAGCATCTAACTGCACATTCCCATTGTCAAAATTTGCAACATTGAGGAACCATTTGCATATATAGACATAGCTACATACTAATTCTAATATCATACTTCTGACGACTCTGAAAATAGCAGCCCCACGGTTAACAGCCCACGGTTAACAGCAGCCCCAGCCACAGTTATATGCTATGCTTTCTTTATGTTGCAGTTGAACACTTGTTCAACAAAATCAACAAAATGAATATCCAAGAAGCAAACACAGCAGCCTAAAGCAATTTCTCTCTTCGAATTCTTCTTTCTTGCTTGGTTTCCAACCGATTGATACTCTTTAGCAAACCAGGTATTATTGACACCGATCTTGCACACATTGGGGGATCATACCACTTGAAATAGCCACAAGCACGACTCACCTAAAATGCAAGAACATTACATGAGCTGAACCAATATTTTTACCTCATTTCAATGACCCATTTTTTCTAAGTCAACCCAGATGAAATGTGCTTACACTTACTCCATAGTTTGGGCAACCAAAGAACCTCCTTCTGGATTTGCAAGTTTCCAAGAAGTCACAAGGCTGAATTCTTTGCCACAATGACACTGATTGTTATTCACTTCCATTGTGCCCTTCACTGAGTGAGTTTCTTGGATCTCTTTCCTTCTTTTCTTCTACTACTTGCCTCCTAATTGTGCTTTTGTTTCCTGCTTCGATTTGGAATGTTGGTGGCTTTCAATTAGGGTTCTCTCAGTTAGAATTGGGGAAATGGGAGAAATGGTAGATCCCTTCTTTTTCCTTTGATTTGCATTTTTTTAAACAGACAGAGCGACCTGTGTTGCCCTTTATTGAAAAAATAGGCATATGATAGGCACATGCACGTTTTGACCGGAGAAATGAGCAAAAATGAGCTCCAGGACCAATCGGGCTAATATTTTTAAATGTTAGGAACTAAAGTGGCAGATTTTAAATGTTAGGGACTAAAAAAGTCTTTTTGGGAAATGTGGGGGACCAATTTGGCAATTTTTCCTATTTTATATCCTTTAAATTTTTCATGTTGGATTAGTGTTTGCTTCTATATATAGGTGTGTTTGGCAAGTGTGTTTTTTGGGCTGTATGTATAATACTTGTTTTTCCCTACTTTACCTACAAGAACCCTCTAAAAACTCCCAAAATTTTTAACATACATATCCAAAAACACTACACAAAGAACTTTTTTCCTTCATTCCTTTCCTTTTCTTACACAAAAAATACACACCAAAATTTATTTTTCCTCCTTCCTCTTCACCCTCCAAACCAGCTATTGGTACCAAACATACATTTACTGCTAGCACCAGTCATCATCTCCGGTGCCGACGACTTCTTTCTTTTTTTCCCCTCTTCTCTCTCTCCTCACAGCCCTCAGACCGGATCTTGTCCGAGGAGAGGTGGAGGGGAGAGGAGGAGGGAGGAGTGGAGGAGGAGGAGAGGAGAGGAGGAGGTGGAGAGGGAGAGAGGAGAGAAGGGAGAGGAAAGAAAGAAAGGAAAAAAGAAGAAGAAGAAGAAGAAACCAATCAGAGGTCTGGTGGTCAAAAGAAGAAGAAAGAAAGAAAAAGGAAAAGGAAAAGAAAAAAGGAAAAAAATAAAAATAATGAAAGTTTTTACACATCCCAAAAACTTTTCTACAACTTCTACAAAAAGTTACAAGAGAGTTTTAGACAAATACCCAAAAACTCACTTGCCAAACCGGCCCTATGTTTTGTTGAACTCATTAGACTTTAAGTCAAACAAAATGGATACATAACACAATACTAAAAATAAATACAATTATCAAAATTTGTATCCAAAAAGATAATACCAAACTCATTTTTTAAAGTAAATATAATCATTTTAATTTTTTAAAATTTCTAGACTAAGATCAACATCATTTTTTTAGTTTATTAAATTAGTCCAAAAGGAAATTCTTAATCAAATTTGCTAAAAAATTGTTTATATGCCTCATTTTTAAACTTAGAGAAGGGAATTAGAGACTAAATCAAATTTTAATTTTCAGAGAAGAAAAGGCAATGATAATAAACTATAAGTACATCAATAGAAAATGACAATAGTATTAACCTAAAATTTCACATAAACTAAAATAATAAAAAAATGCTTTTTTTTAAACCAAAAGAAGTTTATTATTACTTATTTTTTAAGAAGAAATTTGGTATCTATGTTTATTTTAGTATTGTGTTGTTTTTTTTATTTAAGTTATAATAAATTAAACAAAGCATATATAAAAGCGAGTACTAATCGATAAGGAAATTTTAAAGATATAAACTAAACTTAAGACTTTATTTCACTTTTTTCTAATTGATATTGTGGTACAGTTAATCTGATAGAAAAGATTTATATTTTTTTAGTAATAAAAGGAAATAATATTATGTTATGAATAATTTTATGAATAAATGGGCCAAAACGTCATTGCACTCATTTTTTTTTTCTTCTGTATTTGTAACTTTCACTAGTCTCTGTGGGGGGGATAAAGTATGGCTCCCCTAAATTCAGAGAGGCAAAGTGTTATTAACTCTAAAAAGAAAAATCCTAATAGATTTTGAGATCTAAATAGAGTGATGATGAGTCGAGCTCGAGTATAGCTACTCGAGCTCGAATACGACAATAAGCAAACCTACTCGAGCTCAAGTTTGATTCAAGTGAACAGAAATTTATGTATTTCGACTCAATTCAATGAAAGAATATTTAAAACTTGAACTCGACTTGAAAATGTTCGATATTGTTCTTGAGCCTTACCGAGCTTGAGTACTTGAAAACTCAAAATACAAAATTTCATGTGAATTATCTAAAATATAAATCCTTATTGGTCATTTCATAATCAAAATAAATATATTATATAAATAATAAAATTAGCCAAGCTACTTGACAAGCATTCGAGTAGCACAAAGAGAGATTCAAACTCAACTTTGTTCCTGTCTCATGTTACTCCAACTCGAGTTTAAATTTGGTCAAATCGAGTTCGAGCCGAGCATTTAAGCGAGTCGCTTGAGTGGCTTGGCTCGCTAACACCCCTAAGTCTAAAATACATATTTTGTTTCAAGAAAAAAAGAAAAACATTTATTAGAGATAGTTGTTCTATGTTTTTATTAAAGATAATTTAGATTAAAGACTTCCCATTTTGCTTTTCTGCGTTTTGTATGAGAGATCCAGTGTTGTTCATAAATAAAAAAAAAATAGAAAGATCATTGACTTTTTAAAGATTAAGATTTATGTTGTAGTAGTATGCTTGAGTTAAAAATGGGAGGAAGGTTCAAAGGTATTTGACCCTACTTTTCTTCAAGGTGCAAGATGGATTCTCCGGTTTTTTTTTTCTTTTTAATCTAGATCGAGTTTCATTGGATTGCAATCTTAAAGACACTTTTTAGTAACATATAACTGTGATAATTTATTAGAAAGAATATAGCTGAGATAAAATGGTAAAAAAAATGTTAAAAGGAATTTAAATAAAACTCTAACCAAATAAAGCATTGCATCTATTTGAAAACCTAGGAGCCTCGGACTAATGTAAATGAGAGCTGAACTTAGATGTTAATTGTCTCTATTTGAAAAAGGGGAAAAACATTGTAACAATCAAATGGGAATTTTTTATTTGTTCCATTAAAATTTAAAATAAATCAAATAATACATTGAATGCACAATTTGGATTGGTTTACTGTTATACATGGGCCAAGTTGGATTATCAAGCCCAACAATAGGGGACAAAAATTTGTAAGAGGTTTGCTGTTTTCGACCAAATTGATCTTGGGCCATGGAAAAACCGTTTCATGGTCCAACAGAAAGGATATTTTTGCACAAGAAATTTTTTATTTGAAATCTCTCGGGTCAGGTCTCAATTGTCAGATCTCCTAGTCTAGTATCATTGGTTGAAGTTAAGCAGGTAGTGCAACCCTATTTACTGTTTATCTAAAGTTCTTTCTTCTTCTAATCCAAGGGTTTTTATCGCCTTTTCTTTTTCACTCCTTGTCAGGTGTGTAACGACTAACAACTGATGCCCTACTAATCCCAGCTTTATATCTGCATAAAATCCGAGCCCACACCTACTTGGAAAATTTAAATGAGATTGCATATTCAGAATAAAAATAAAGCAACAAACCATAACACAGTAACATAGAAAACATAGAAGAATAATTAGTATCAAACACAGAAGAATATCAAAATATTGAATAAAACTAACAGAGACCATCCATTTCTTAGAAATATCTACTGCCCAAAATAGGGTATAAGACTAGAAGTCCATAAGGCCTTTTTCTTTCCTACTATAAACAACAGAAAAATTTTCTTTTGATTTATTTTTTAGATCTGAAACAAATCAAAAAGAAAAATTTTCTTTTCATCTCATTTTAGATCTGAAAACAAATCAAACAGAAAATTTTTCTTTTCATCTCATTTTCAGATCTGAAAACAAAATAAGAGAGACTAGTTCAATCAAGAGGCGCGGGGCCTCGTGGAGTGGCGGTAGCATGACAGTAGCAGTTGAGCAGCAACTGCATTGAGATCCCTGCAACTGTGCTAAGTGGGGGTATTCATATTTCAGAAAAAACCAAAAAACCAGCTGATCCAATTCAAATCAGATTTCAAAATTTGGTAAAATTGAAACATAATGTTCGATAAAATGGTTTGGAAACAGATATTAAAAATATATTACTGAATTACCCCATATATATATACACACACACACATACACACATTTGTACTAAATATAAGAGTAAATCTTAATCCTAACTAAATATAAGAGTAAATCTTAATCCTACCACCAAAACTAATTAGTCATTTCTAAATAACTAAGTTAATTATAACTATATTTGGAGGTCAAATTTTAATGGAAGTTGACGTGTTGGAGTTTAGTTTGACAATTAAATTTGGAGTTCTTGTTTATTTCAGTATTGTTTAAGAATTGAGATTATAAGTTAAAAATTAGGACTATGAACCTAATTTTCTTTTTGTTCCATATCATATTTGTTTGAGTTAATTTTGATTGGATTTTGTTTTTAAAGCATATGAGATATTATTTTTCATAACAATTTTTTAGAGAAAATTAAAATATTTTAACTCACTGTTGACATTTTAGATTTCAGATATTATTGAATTATCGGTTGTCCAATCCAATTTACTAGACTAAAATTTGAATGGTAATCAGATATTGATTTTAAAAAATTGACCCTAATTTACTGGAATTTTTTTTACCAAATTCCCGATTATTGGTAGATGGACACCCTTGGCATCGGATTCTTACATAATAATAGATGAGTTGTGTGAGTTGTGCCCTAAGAATAGCTTTGGAGATCAATCTCAAAAGCACAATAAAAAAAAGCGATCAAAGATGCGGTTGAGATGGATGCTACTCACAAGATCGCAGAATAATCTTCTCCTTCTTCATCCAAGCATCAGCAAAGCTATACTCAAAACAAAGATGGAAAGGAATCATGAACAAAGATAAAGGAATAATAAACAAATGTTATTTGTGTGTGTTCAAGAAATGGGTTAGGTATAACTATCATGCCGATGGTAGCTCCAGCAACAATTTGTGAGACAATTCGGCTCATTAATCCTAAAAACATTTTGTTGCTTGATGGTTATAGAGGTTACTTGATCTACGAGAAGATTAGGAGAAAAAGCAACTAGGCATTTTAGTTAAGATTACATGTTGTCGGCGTGGTGAGGTTTTAGATGCTATTGCAGTGGTAGTGGAAGAGACTAAGACCATCATCGGAATGGACAATTGAGTGAGTTGGACATATTTTTTTAATTTTTAATTTTATTTTATACTTAGCAAACAAGATGACGTCCAAACAATTTGGACCCTCTTTACATATTTGTACTCTCTTTTACATATATTCTTGCAAAGCAGACAATTGAGAGATTTGGACATATTTTTTATTTTTTATTTTTTTATAATATTTGCAATCTTGACATAAACAGGAATCAAGTCTCAGACCACATGAGAGAAGGCACAGAGCTCAATCTCTCGGCTCACAATTCATTCCTTTATAAACAAATTGCGGTGACAATGATATCTCAAAATCTAAAAGAGTTTCGTGCTTTCCTAGTGTTAATTGGTTAAATCCAACCAGACCAAATAATTCAAGTGATCAAAACAGAGTGATAATATTAGTTGAGATGGATGTTACGGTTATTTTGTACTTGTATTTTATTTTGAATTTTATTTTTTAATTATAAGTTATTAAGCCTAGTCATTTAAAACACTATATAGATACGTACAACAATAAGGTTTGGTATAAGAATTTTAGAGTTTCATGCTAATTATCTCACGTTAACATCAACATCTCCTAGGTGTGGAGTTCGACGATCATTAACAAAAGGAGGATTAATGAGGGTAGATCTTGAGTTTAGTTTAAAAGATTTTAGTTTGCTTCTCTTTAATAACTTGAGATAGCATTATCGAACAACTATTATAGTTTGGTTATCTAATTTTTTTAAAGGCAAACTTTCGCATGCGAGAGATGGATGTCAACCTTATTTTATTAATGTTCAAATCTAATGGTGGAGGGGGATGTAAAACCTTACCTCCAATACAACGAGCTATAGCATAAAAAGTATAAAGAAATAAAGATGCAAAAAGCTAAAAATAAACAAGGCGCATTACTACCTTACAGCTGATAGTCTAAGTATTAGAATCCCCCAAGCATCTGATTTTACTAAAGTTTGGTTATCTAGTGTACTGGGCCGTGCATTGCAAATTTTAGTTCTCTTGGATATTTGATTAAAGAATTGATTTTTTAATTATTTACTGAGATTTTAGCTTGCCATGATTGGTTTGAATACCTGTTATTTCTATATTAAATTGTGTGACATTCAACCAATTATGTGGGATAAACTAAAAGTTTTTCTAAAACCTAATACCTAACACGAACAATTTCTTCTGGCCAATTCAGGCACATGTACAAAAATTTTATTAGGAATAATATAGGTGAGATAAAATGGTAAACAAAAAATGTAAAAAGGAATTTAAATAAAAAAATAACCAAATAAAAGCATAACATCCATTTAAAAACCTAGAAGCCTTGGGCTAATATACATGAGAGCTGAACTTAAATGTTAATGGTCTCTATTTGAAGAAGGAAAAAAAATTAAAAAGTCAAATGAGAATCTTTTATTTTTTCCGTTAAAATTTAAAATAAATCAAATAATACGTTGAATACACAATTTAGATTGGATTACTATTAGACATGGGCGACGTTGGCACTTGAAAGGAAACGTCAAAATTCCAACTTCAAATCCAGTGATAGTGCAAGATTCTTTCAAGCGCATGCAGTAAAAATAGAGGGCCTAAGCTTGCAGGCTAAGAGGTTGATCAAATATCTAAGGAATATATTATCAGCCCAACAATAGAGAGCCGAAGATTTGTACAAGGTTTGCCGTTTTCGACCAAATTACTCTTGGGCCACGGGAAAAGCTTTTTCTTGGTCCAACAGAAATGAATTTTTGTGTTCACAAGAAAATTTTGCTCTGAAACCTCCCACGCCCGGTCTCAATTCTCAACTGTCTTAGCCTAGTACCGTTGGTCAAAGCCTAAGCAGCTAGCGCAGCCCTGTTTATCTACAGTTCTTCTTCTTCTTCTTCTAATCTGAGATTTTTATTTTTATTTTTATTTTTTTCTGGGTGTAGCAACTAGCAACTGATGCCCTATTGGGATTACAATTTTTCTTCAAAAATTTTTAGATCTTTCGTAAACATATTTCCTAACTACTTTTTTATTTTACACACATTAAATCGTTTACAATACATTTGTCTATAAAAACGCTAGAAAGCAATTCAAACGGTTTAGAGCAGAGCCATCAAATCATTACAATAGAATTAAGTTATACATCCAATCGCCAGTAGGGGTGTGCATTCGGTGATTTTTCGGTAATTCGGTTTAATGAATTTGGTTTTTTCGGTTAGTTCACTAATGAAAATCTAAACCGATTCCAATTCCGAATTCATTCGGTTCTCGAATTGAATTCGGATTCGGTAATGAATTCGGTTATAACTGAATTGGTACAAATAAAAAGTGATTATTGATTAATTCAAATCTAATTACAACTTACTGTTACTCATACAGATACAATTTACAACAATTAATGATAAGTGATATTGGTTATAAGTTATAGCTCATACTAATGCCTTCGAGTTTCGAGTATGGTTGACAAAATTATAAGTTATACCAAATCCTACATTTGTTATACTAATGCTCATATGAGCCTCATAGTATCACAATCTACAAATTTATGATTTATAATGAATCAAATCAACAATTATTAATTTTGTGATATGTCATTTAGTCAGTTATAATTTACAAATTATATAATGCATAATGCATTACATAGTTACTCTTACATTTAGCCTTATTTATTATATAGAGGTTAAATGCTTAATTTCTAAAAGACTTGATTGTTTTCAATTGTGAAAACTAATATATTAATATGCTATACTCATTATCTAATTCTAGTTATGTATAAAAGAATAATTCTTATGGTTACGTAATATTATATATTTGTAGTATTATAGTCATATTACAATTTTACAAAACTAAAATAGTATATTATTCGAGGTACATGATAATATTATACAAGTATATTTCTACTTATTATGTAATTCTAGTTATGTATAAAAGGATAAGTATCATAATTATGTATGATTATATATTTGTATGATTATAATATTATGGACATATTCCAAATACTAAGATGATCATGACATATCGCTATATTGTAAATAATTATGTATTATTATTATTATAGGTACATGATAAGACTATATACTATCTATTATTAAATAGCCTATTAGCTTTTATCTATATAAATATATAATATATTCATAGTATATATATTATATACCTATATAATATATAATTTTATAAATTAATTTGGTAATTCGAATTGATAAATCGGTACCCTATTTCGTTACCGAATTCCGAATTCGAAATCGGTTATTACCAAATTGAAAATTTCATTGCCTATTTTATACCATATTCAAATTCGGTGAATTCGGTATATACCGATTATGTACAAAATTACCAAATATCAATTCGAAATCGGTTATGAATTCGGTTCGAACCGAATTTGCACACCCCTAATCGCCAGACTACTACATCGAATGGTGCCGAGTTGAGTCATATTTAGACCACCAGAAGGTATAGACGAGGAGAAGCATCAAGTTGACAGTTTATAGTTGTCCACGAGTTGCAGAAATTCCAACGCATGGTAGTACTACTAGTAGTTTACTTGAGTAATTGACGCAAGTTGTTAAATTCTCACTTGAAGATGAACACCCCCACCCCTCCCCCCTCTCCCAGCCCCACATTTTTTCAATATTCAATTAGGCAGCTAGGCAGAGTCAAAGGGCAGGCAGCTCTAGTAAACGTACTGAGTACTAGGACGATACGTAATGGTTTTTGATCATCATCAGAATTCAGAGGCAAGAACAAATTATTTTCCTTAGATAGATATGATTAGGGGCTGTTGGCGTTGAATAATCAATCCCCTCCGCTCTCAATTTCAAAGACACTTAAGTTTACAAGCAGTAGACCTTATCTGGGGAGTCCGCAACGGTTCAGCAGTGCATTTCTGGTACCGATGGCCTTATGCTCGGATATTCAAAAAGTTATCCCCCCATAGCGGTAGTGGTGCTTCCCCTGCTCCAAAACAAGAAACACGACCAGCCTCTAGAATTCCATCCAGCATCTCGGATTTACTAACTTACTCTCAAATTACAATGGTCAAATCAAACTTATTTATTCCTTCAATCCCTATAACATAGTACCTGCTATATAGCTATTAGCTAAGTAAGTAAGCTGTCAAATCCATTGATCTTTGTTACATTTATGAATAAGGAAAATTGTCTTACATTGGTTTAAGAGGTAAGTTTCTGACTTGTATATTAGACTCTTTGGTGGATTCTCTTGAGATATTTCTCTCCAACAATCTTTGCAGTAAGAGGTTAATTTGCAAGTTCACCCAATCTCAGCCTATATATTACTACCTTGGTAGGAATTTTTAACTTATTAGTACATTTGAATGGGCTTCTTGATAAACTCTATGACATCCAATACGTGCAACAGTCTAAAAAACCACCTAATTGGAACTAAGTCATCTCATGTTAACATATATGGTAACTTTTTTTTTTTTTTTGTCATTTTTAACTTGTTTATGTTAATGTGTTGCATGCATGATTAATCCTACTCTGCTGTGGGAGCATGCTAGAGCTGACCCAACGTCATGTAATTCTTCTCCACCTTTTCTTGTGTTGAAATGGATCGTAGTATAAAGCTAGGCCTGTTTCTGTCCTTTTGAAAAGAAAAACATACTAATAGATAATAATATCAATCCATCTTCACAAATTCAACTCTTGGGGGGATGCATGATTTCTATTCTTGGTACTTGGTACATCACTCAACTAAACCTCTAAAGCATTTGACTTTGAAACATTTCAATTTTGAGAGCCGCTGGGATGACAAAGTTGGACTCGTCGAAGCAAACAAATCAAACGAAGAGCAAAACAGAAAAATCACGTGAACAGGCTAGGAAGCATCTATAATGGGGGTTTGATACATGTCCACTCCTGAATTTCTATACAAACGTCAAACGGCAATTAGGTTTCCTGCAAATTAGCTCTGACTACTGCTGCAACTTGCAAATTACTAGGAATATTATAGGCGATACTAGTCAAATAGCAATAGACCATCGTACTATAAGAATAGTATACTATATTGCATGTCCTGTGTGTCCTTTATATTTTTGTACTGCTACTGTTCAAGATAATCTAATCTATGTATGCAAGGCTCGTAAAAACTGAGACATCCTTGCGAAAGCCGTCCTAGGTTGGGTTTGACCAGCCGGATGAATGTTTAGTGAACTTGTGTTGAATGTCGTCTGTTTTGACTTTTGTTCTTATGACCGACATGGTCTTCTCCAAGCAATTCAAATGTTTTCCGTGGTGATTGATGCTGTGGTGATTTAACGGCATAAACTAGACCCCTTTTAGTCTGAGGGTCTCGAACCCCCGACTGCGTTTCCTTTACCGAATATTTTTAAAGAATGGCAAAAGGTTATATAACTTCCTTCGAACCTCTCAATTGATTAGATAGGTCCATCTCCCTCTCCCTCTCCCTCAGTTTAGGATTAATTGTAACAATATTGTACTCAAAAAAGTCTCAGCGCCCAACTTGCTTTGCCAGCTTTTCAAGTAGTATAAACATGTTAACCAATTTTTAAATGTGGTAATTGAACATCATAAACAAGATAATCTGTTTTTTCTTGTTATTTATGTTAAAATCCTTCTTTGTTCTCTCTAACTCTTTTCTTTTCTCCCTAAATAAACAAAGACTATCATAGCTTGGCCCGGTCATATATTTGTTATAGGTGTGTAGGAAAATTTGTATATGGCAAAATGAAATCTATAATTAAGGCTATCTGACTTTTAGACAAATTGTCTAAGTTGCTAGGATTTAGCTACATATGAAATAATTTTCCAATTCATTTTTGAAGGAATTTCATCATATGGGACTAAATGATTAATAGAAAAGATAAATATACCAAACTAGCAAAATGAAACATCCTTAATATTGTAGATAGTATCCTAAAGACAATGGAAACGCAACTGTTGGGCGTGTCACAAACTTGACGAAGGGAGGGTGAAATGAACCTTTTTTTTTTGGGGGGAGGGGGTCAGAGGCTTCCTTTGTTGACAAGTAAAACAAGTATGGTCAACTACGTACATGGCGTCTGCTACTTTGTAGACTTACCTTAACATTTCAGCATAGATGTGTCAAAAAGCTTAAGGTTGCCGCAGACAAAAAGCAGAATAATGGTTAAAGTACTGCTAAAGTACTGCTTATTAGAAAATTATGCATAACTAATACACTACCACTAGTGTGCTTTGTTTAAAGACATTATTGTCAACTGTGGAAAAACTTCTGCATATGCTATAATTTTTATTCGATCAATTAGAAAAACTAATCGGCCCTCGGAATGTGCTACCGCAGTCTGAAGATCAATGGTGCGTGTTTCATTTCATACCGATTGGATAAGATCCATTAAATTACATATCAGTATCGGTACTGTTCCTAAAACGACTTGGAGGCTAATTCTTTTTCTAATTAGATGCATGATTAAGATTACTGTTTGAGCTTCTGGCTTACTAATCAAACAGCAATTATCTTTATAAGAAGGACACACGCGGTTCTAATTGAGTTTAATGGAACAGAATGTTGGGCCTTTTGGCAACCGAATGTCCCCCCTTAGGACTAATTATGGGGCAACAAGAGTTTCATAAATACTTTAATTGGTGTTCTTGTAGGGAAGGATTGTTGAGTTCACACTTGACAGCTTCTTTCTTTTATAATGAGTTCTCGGCTTTTATTGGATCACTCATTATTCCCATGCATGCACGATTATTATTACTTAGCTGATGGTGCTGTTAATTTGCTGGACACAAAGTTAAATCGCAAGGGCTTTGTCCATTAAGAACTACTCCAACTCCATTTGTTTTTACCCGACAACAGCTAGAAAGTTAATTTACAATTGTATTGGCACCTTTGCGTGATTATTACCTTGGCTTTACCGGCCGGACAAAATTACAAAGTCACCAAGTCGTCTCCCGTCTTAATTAGAATTTTCTTGTACTGATCATGGCTTGGACTTGGGGTGATTTTCATGATAAGACTGATGCACATAATACAAGTATTTTGCAATAATATTAATCATATGACTTTTTCGTAGTTATCTAATGCCCTAGAGAATATATATGCACACACACACACACACACACACACACTCTCTCTCTCTCTCTCTCTCTCTAAACGGGGGAAGAATGATGAAAACAAGTTTAATTTACTCTAATACAATGAAGTGAATGTGACATGCTGATTTTTCTGCAGAAAGAAAGGGTTACAAAGATGATAGAAATGAGAGACTTTACAAATTATCATAATCAGGATTACCACTTTGATCATGTTATTGAGGAAAGGGCACTTTGGGTTTCCTTTCCTTTTCCTTTCTCTTTTCCTGCTGTTGCTCCAAAAAGCAGAAAGAGAGAACGTTGGCACGTCGTTTTAGAGAATGGACCTACTCTAACACGAACAGGTGCTAATGACATTGAATCTGGACCTATGCATTTCCCTTTCTTTGTCACAATTTCTCACCATTGAGTTTGAATATACATATACATATCTAGTTGTTGTATCCATTCCATCCATCAACATCTGATCAATTCGATTGCTTTCCCTTCCACTGTACAAACCAATTCCCATCTAGATGACTAGTCATCTTAATCGTCACCATTTCATGTAACATTCCAAAAACAACACCACTTAGGCAGCTCTAGTTTTGAAATTCAAAGGCTATTCGTATGTTCAACCTACCAGTCTAGCAAGCTGCTGTCAAAATTAAGAACGCTGTTGGTGATGAGCTGTCACGGTTTCATTAAACATGAAAATTTATAGATGAATTTCATGACATTCAACGGTTCATGTTTCGGGGATTTTCAACCATTTCATCAATTCCTATCACCAAAATCTTTGCCGCAGGTCGCTGCTAGTTTGCTTCTATAAGAATGCAAGATTACAATAAACTCACCCAAGAAGAAAAGATTATAATAAACTCAATGAACCTTGTTAGGATCAATATTAACAAAGCACGTTTGATCAATATATATACAAGTAGTGAGGACAATAACCCATGAATAGTGAGAGAAATACTAACATATTGATACTAGAACATTGGTTCGATGATGCAGCCATAAGGTGTGAATCTCAATTTTGTAGAAAATTAAAATTAGAGAATTGAACTCAGGACTTAGAGTTAATGGGTTCCATTAGTATTATTATTGAGTTGTAATTCTCATCATATATGAGTTAATTGGTTGACAGTATTATTCGTATTATTGTGAGTTTTTTTTGTAATTTTTCAGAAACTAAAAGACGGAAAAAGTGATAAAGATAACAACTATATATTCGAGACTTTGAGCTGTAGAAAGCCTGTGAAGGATTAATGGTCCCCCACTAACAGCAATTTACCTCTTCCAAATGTCATAAACACACGAGTTTCAATTCGAAATGGCATTTGGTAATCATAAAATTGGCCTTTTGCTGATAGCAAAAGAATTGTCTTTTCTGGCAGAATGGAAACGTAACCTTGGACGGTCAACAAAAAAGATACGGTCATATCTACTCTTCAGATTTTTCTTCCCAACCAAAAAAATCAAGTTATGCTAAAGATGGTTGCAAACATGCATGAGGTACCATTTTTGTGCTAAAATTTGACTGATAATGCAAAGATTACTTGGCGAAATGGGAGTATTTTAAGATTTCAACGCCCAGACAATCGTGGGCAAATTCAGACCATTCCCTCCTCCTGAAGTTGGCCAGTCGACAAGTGTCCTTTCCCGTTCAACAAAGAGACTATTGGACATGCTAAGGTGATTCTACTACCCGGCAGCGTACGTCCATTTTGGATTGTTATTTTCTCAAATTTCTGTATAAAAATATATCGTAACGATCTAATGTATGTTAGTAAAAAGGTGATTAAAAATATGTTTACAAAAAAAGCATTAAAATTTTTTGTTAAAAAAAAATAGCATTCTGAACAAGGCTATCTTACAATCATGTTTTGGCCAAATTATTAGTATATTGTGATAGAAAATGCTGAAAGACCTAATGAATAATGATACGTGTCTAGCAATACAGAGGTAAATTGATTTAATCAAGTCAAGATTAACCCCAGATTTCTTCCTTCTTTTTTCTTTTCTTTTTTCAGAGAACACTAAACAGAAGAAGATGGTTCATTTCATGATCATGACTTGGAATCAAGATATAATGCCGCCAGAGTACTCCTCCAGGAAGCAGCCAAGTTCAAGTCATCCGTCCACAAGCAGTGCGGGTCAATAATTTTCCACATCAATCAGTAGTGTGAAGCGCGATTGAGAGAGATGGGGGCCGGGAAGGGTCCAAAGTGTCCCTTTAATCTAGTCGGAATCAATACAAAGTTTGTCATGGACCGTGGCTATTGGTGCATCAGAACGCACGCTTATTCGGACAAAGAAATTTGCAGCAGCAGCAGCAGCAGGAGGAGTAGTAATTAATTAGCTAAGGAAAGATGTGTCGACTATGCGCAATTAATCACAAACATCTACACTAAAAAGGAATGAAGTGTGGAGCTGGAGAGCAACATTGTTACGTATACTCAACTTAGATAGCCATGGATTGGGGGAACATCGACTCATATTTTAGTAGTACTTTTTAAATCAAAAGCGTGCGTCTAAGTCTTCTCTTTTAAGAGATAAGACAGTGCGTGGTCTTTGATCATCGGATTTGGTTAAACTTAAATTTGCTTTTGGCGGCTTGCTTCTACTTTATATCAATGCCACCACCATGAAATGAAACAGCTCCCTTTAACCTTTGTTTGATGCACGTGAAGTGAGAATAATTGTCTAATGTCGATTTATATGGTACATCGAGAAACATGAATAGTAGCAAGTACATTGAAATGGAGCTCGATCATTGAAAGGCTGTGCTGACACAAGTTGGTTTAATTGGCACGAACAGACTATTTTTTTTTCTTTTATAAAAGATCATATTTTCGAATCTTGTTGTTGGTGTGAAAACTGTATTAGTGGACAATCTGTAAGAATCCTGTAAGTGATGTATGATTCTAATAAGAACTGTATTGGTAAATAATCCGTATGAATCATGTAAGCAATGTATGGTTCTAAAGGCATGTTTTGATCCATGGTGGTGACCAAAATCGAATTTAATTAAACTTTTTTCTACTTGAAAAAAAAAGGATCCAAAGGTGGTTCGAGTCACGTAGTATAAACTCATACTAGCTCCTAGTATTTGATAACTGTTCTTGCTGTGAAAAACAGTGAGGAAAGAAATAGAAATTTAGAAAAAAAAAGAAAGGAAAGAAAGAAAACATTAACGTCTAGTTTTCTCGTATGCACCTAATAAAAAAAACTACAACAAAGGGGAGGAAAAACGTTAAAGATTGCCAGGGACCGTAAACTAACATTAAGAAAAGCTGCAAGTCGAGAAGAAGATAATTGATAACCATAATGCTTCGTGCCAATGAGATACTGCTTAAGTATTATAGTAGTCTGCGAGAATTACTACGTTTTTAAAACAATTAAGATCTAAAAATATATAATTGTGTGACAAACAGTCGTAGGATGTTTACAATCCAAGGAAAATGCTAGTTATGTTCTTCATTGATTAAAAAGACATATTCCGGTTTTTTCTTTTAAGAAGTAATTTTGTTCTTAATTTCTTGAGCTAAGAAAGCACTACAAAGAGTGATGACGTGAGCAATATGTAGCTCAAGGCTACCATTTGTGACAATATTATTACTAATGTTGTGAGCGTCATGAAAGATACGTATATAGCAGCGTTCGTTTACTGCTATTATGATTCTCTGTATTTTCTGTTGTCATTCATTTAATTTCCTTTCCCCTTTGGGGTGAAATTTGGGTGCATATTCGTATTAATTATTAGCAATGGCTCTCTCTTTTTTCATATATCATTATTCATTTCTTATTCGTAAGTTTCTTGAGAGACGCGGCATTATATTTTTTCTGCGCTCATATCCCCTTTTTTTTTTTTTTTTTTTTTTTGGGGAGGGGATTGGGTTCGAAAATTTTGGTGCAGATTATTGTAATGATCAACGATGGTTTCGCTATTTGCATACATCATTAGTTACTGGTCAAAGGAAATCTTTATTTTCAATATCGTGAAAATCGTTATCTCTTTTCCTTTCCCAATTTTAGCATTCGTTATTATCTGCAGGGACCAGGTTGCAAAAGTTTGGTTTATTTCCACACCAATTTCACCATTTCAGGGTTGACACAATAGTCGCATGCATTCACAACCAACTGATCATGGTGGACTTGAATTCTGCTGTGAAAGAATCTCGTCGAATTTTTCTGAATGATACCACCTTATACCCGGCCGGCCGGCTGCCATTCTAACCATTATAATCAAGTTTTCTCTACCAACTTCACACAGAGATGTTGACCTGGCCACCTAGGTGATTGTTGGAAATATCTAGCCTTATTATTATTATTTTTTGGTAATCAAGTTTTAATTAATTTTTGCGACCTGAACATGGACTGCTGTTGTTAAACAGGCAAGGCGAAAGACGTATTGTACAATTTGCCAGGTTTCATAGCCAGCCGTGTCTTTCTTTTCTTTTTCCTTTTTTCTCCTTGGAGAAGATATGAAATTCTTTATGCCTTCGTCTGGATCGAAGAATTTGATGAAATATTTGAAATCTTTTCAAATTCCTCTAATTATTTAGTTTATTTAAGAGGCATTTGAATTTATAAATCACTGATTGATGAATTCCGAAAGGAAAAAAGGCTTAGAATGGAGGGGGGTGGGGGAGAATCAAAGTAACATAATGCTTAGTTCGTTGGATTAGTTTTTAAAGCAGTAAGTGAGTAATTAAGTCCACAGACGTGCAACAAACAACATTAATTAGAGGTTTGTTGAAGACAGTCATGATGGCATACTTTTTAGCATTCATATTTGTAAAATCATTGGTGCGAGAGTACTTAGGTCCATGTATTTATCGATTCCAAAATCAAAACCGAAACCATTGAAGATTTTGAGTCTTGAATGCCTTTCCATTTATGCTAAGACTTCCCATAGCTTGATCCGAAGAGAAGATAAGGTGACCTTTGAAGATTTTACCAGAAGAATACCTAGTTTGGTAAAGATTCACATGAGCTCACCTTCATAAGTTCAATTGTGCTTCCTCCTCCCTTTTGGTTGATGACCATTTTTCTTTCCCCAGCAAGCTAGCTTTCATACTGCCAGGATAGGGATACTTGTGTACCATTTTTTATTCATTTCTTTTTGGAGTTTTTATGTATGTCAATCCTCGAGCCACCATTATTTTTTTCCTACTTCACATTAATTACCAACCCAATTTTTCTATTTCCTTTTGGGCTCAACACTAAATTGCTACACCCCAATTCAGTACATGCAGGAGCATTCACAATAGCAAGAAATTTCAAAATTTACTTCCATCAACGTGCTAATATTTGCCCTGAACTCTACTTAATTAGTGGGAACCACTCCCTTTAACATTATCTGATTAATTTAAATTATACTATTTGAAAGGCCATGAATGTAGAAGATAAGCTTAAGCTAGTCAGAAAATTCTATACCTAACGTATACTGATGGAAATACGCATGCTGTGGGGTGGTCAACAAACTGCGTGAGACGAAAAAAATGGCAGCCTATGCATATATGTTCAGGTCAAAGACGCTTCGTAGATATGACAAAGAAGAGAATGATTACAACATCAAATATTGTTAACGACCCTGGATAAACAATTTGCATCTGTACAAAATATCCATTGCACTGATGGAGGGTGGGGGGGTATCATTAATTATAGAGAATTTTTACCATCTCTTTTGACTACTATTACAGATGATTATAATTTAACAAATTCTTGTCATATTATTCAACAATTTAAACATCTAAAATCATCTTATAGTCGACATCTCTTTTTATATATCCAACAATGAATTAATACTGATGAGTCGTGAACATGGTGCCCAAAAGATACGGTAAAATTCCCCATTATTATATTACATATCTTCTACTTGTCTCAAGAGTTTGTGTGTGTGTGCGTGTGTGAGGAAGAAAGAGAGGGTACGAATTGAATGGAAAAATAATTTGTAAAACCGTCCACTGGAAAACTGAAGCGCATAAATCCTGAAAATCCGGGGCCATCTTTTTGACAATTAAGCAAGTTAGAAACGAGAAAGCGGGGGTCGCTCTCATCTCATGTATATATTCTTCATCAGAATTCTACTAATCCACAATTCCAACGCTTTCTACTCATTGCCTTCCCCCACCCGGGTGACTGTTTTTCTACTACCTAGCCAGCCGCTCGAAAAATTCTACTGCTGTTAGATTCCTTTGATTTATATATTGAGTTGAACCCGGCATTTCAACTATTTCTTTCAATATTGCACCTTTCATGATCAAGAAAATTGGGAACACGAAAACACGCTTACAAGTAAGCGATATGGCGTTAGTATTACCCCAATGCAAACCAACAAGAACACACAAGCGTCGTGTTCTATAGAAAGTCTTAGTACTAACACTTGCTGTAACTGACTATCATAACCAAAGAAAAATAGTTAAGTGCTAGAGAGGGAGGACAAATTGGGGACTGTGATGTGAAAAATTAAGGAAGAGGTTGGTGCAACATTTATGTTGACATTTGACAATTGTGAGGCAAGTTAATGCCCGTAGAAATTAACTTGCTCTGACCTTAGAATGATGATGTCGATCTTAGGACATCCTTGTTGGGATTGCAATTTTTCATAGAAAAATTTTTACATTATCCGTGATCACATTTTTCAATCATCTTTTATTTCACATGTATCAAATCATTATAGTAAAATTTTCTACAAAAACTCCTAAAAATAGAAATCCAGCTGGGCTCTCAGTATTTTAATTTGTTTTCTTTAAAATAGCATGGACAAATCAAGATGTGATCTCTCTCATTAGATTTGTACAATATTGATGATGAAATGAAGGCTGCGTTAATACTAGAGTACTCTAAGCTCTATATGACTTCAAAATAAATAAGAAGTTAAGAGAAATTATTTCTTATCTACAATAAAATCAGAACAGACTATCAAGTCAATCTCGTGTGCAAAGAAAATCCCAAAAAAGAAAAATCAATCTTCTGCATGTGGGGTTTGATAAGAGCTGAGTTTCAAGCACATTGAGTTTTCTTATAAATTTCAAAGCTGAATTTTTTTGGGGGGGTGGGGTGGGTTGTGTATTAACCTCTCAAACAGATGGAAAATGGACACTTTGCTGAAAAATTTGACGCTGGGAGCACACGCTGGTCAAAGCGGGATGAGTCTTAATCAATTATAATTGCTGTACTTGTACTGCTACTAGTGAAACTGATGAGGAGATTAATTGAAAACCCAATCCTCATCACTTAACATTCAAAGTTGAATCACATAAACAAGATTAAGTAGTAGGTGACGCACTGACTAGACACACACACACACCCCAAAAAAAATAAAGAAAGAGAAGGAAAGAGAAAGGAGATGATGATGCATATCAATTCTGCAAGAGGAATCAGCCAATAATCCTAATAGAGAGTGATCAATGGCGAGGCAATCGCAACCAACCCCTCCCCTGGCAGGTGATGGTGGAGTTTAAGTCTTGGAAGAAAGGGATTTTATTTGTGACTGGGCACGTGTCCTCATGAGTGACTAATTGTTTTCTTCTTGGTTAATACTACTACTATTTTTTCTTTATTTGATTTGATTTCTCTTAGAATATAGTATAATTTTTTTTTTTGGGGTTGCTTTTTTGCCCGGCCCCTCCCAGGGTTCAGTCTCCTTTTGGGGAGTAAGGAACCATATATTCCTTAATGGAATCCTTCTAGAAAGCTGCTCACAATTATTTTGCCCCCGCTTTTGCAAATAATCTCCTTTCACACCATGCTTTATTATAATAATGCCGATTATTATACGCACGAACACATTCTCCAGCCTTTCTCTCTCTCTCTTTTTTTTTTGTTCCTTAAACATTGTCTTTTCCATCTAATAAATAAATGACTGGCTGGATAATATGGAATCTTACAGGGGGTAATTAAATGTTTATGGTGATGCATCATCCACGTCTACCTTTTACATCAGCCCATTTGCATTACTATTTTTAGGAGTTTTTGTAGAAAAATATACTGATGTGATTTAATACATATAAGATAAAAAGGTGAATAAAAAAATGTATCCTTGAAAAACGTAAAAGAATCCCTAGATTAATTGTCATTAAGTAATTAATTAAAGCATGAGATCATATACAAAAGCAAGGCAGGAGGAGTTTTAAATTTTAATCCCTCTGCTGGATTAACATTTCAAGTGCTACTCGGTTATTATACTTCTATATATAATCCAGACTGAAAAGTAGAGATTTTTTTGGTAACACGCAAAATTCTTCTAATAACATCAATTAACTTTTACCTACTTGGAAAAAGTAACGACTATCTTCATCGTTCCTCTGCAGCTTTCGTTACAAATTACTTAATTATGCAGACACGGATTAAGGGAGCAGCAATTGTTAGTGAAACGAAGAGGAGCAAGGAATTTAAGCATGGAAAAATGATAATTAGAGAATCATCCTGGAAAGCCAAATGGTGCGTGCAAAAAGTTAACCAACAAAGGACTAAATATTCATTGAAATATAAACTTGTACAACTTTTTTCAAGTAACAGGGGGACACCCTTTAATTCGAGCATACATCTGACCCTTTTTTAATTGATCACGAAGGGATTAGGGAACCTTCCCCCTGCCCCCTGTCCTCTCAAACCCTCCTTCTTCCAGAAAAAGAGAAAGAAAGAAAGAAAAAAAAACACGCGCACACACACACAGACAGTAAACAAAAATTTTTGTGTGAGGATTCGAATTGGTACACTTGGAAGTAGTCTGAGTGCAAATGCATTGGCTCCAAAAGGATGTCGAGAAGGGCGACAGCGATTGGCAAATTATGAAGATATGTGGAGTTATCCATTAACCAGGAGTGGAGGTAGGGGCCGATACTTGGCCCCTTTTGATCTTTAGATACATGCATATAAAAGGCAAAAAAAAAAAAAAACCCCTTTAAAAGCTAAAGGCATTTGATACTCTTCCACCATATAAGATACCTTATTGCGAATGAAATCATAAGGTGATGAGAAAATGACAATGCTAATTAATGCTACAAACACAAAAGAGATGTCCCTGTAGCCATATGCAATTCTTTAGTCCACTATATATAAGGACAAACAAGTTTTTATAAAGTATTGTTTAAGAAATGGAGGAAAAACTTAAGTGGACGAATTTACAAGGGATAATATGTTTTGGCTGCTGGTCACGTGATCATCATGCTTGCTACAATTTATAAATTCTCCTGTGTGTTTCTCACTATTGTGTCGGTAATATCTACCTTGTTCCATGATCATCGTACGAGTAAAATTATACATCTCTACTTTATTGGATATCACAGGCCTATAGAAATATTTTGGTTTTTGTTGCCTTTTTGTTGCCCATAAAATGAATAAGTATAGCATCCTCTAACATAGATTTATGTGAAAGGATAATATAAAGTTGCAGTCTATTATTTGAGAAGGGTCTAGGTATAATTCTTAGTGCCCATTTGCAAAGATATTCATACGTGTCTTGCACCTCAAATATTATGCCAGAGTTTCTAAAATAATAATAATAATAATAAAATGCTACTTCTTAGTTTAAAAGTTGATAATCACGTATCTCCAACAGTCCTTTTGGTGAATTTTTGCTCCGTGCAAGATTGCTGGATATTGGATCACAACATTAATTAAAGACCTTAACAAAAATCCCACATCCCGTGCATGAGAGATACAATGATTCTCTATTTTATAAAAACTGAACCAAAAGAGATTCTTGAACTCTTTTTGTTTAAACAAAAAAAGAGATTCTTAAACAATAACTAAATGCACTCAAAAGACTAATGGATTGACATGGAACAGAATCAATCATGTTCCCTCCCCTCCCACCTCCCCCCCCCCCCACCCCACAAACAAAAAAAACCACCACCCAAGAAAAAAAAAAAAATCTGGCAGGTTAATTTAGAATTGGTTTATTTGAACAAGGAGATTTAGAGGAATGATAATGTCACGTTCTATCATCTATGGGTGAATCTTGTCATATCAAAGAGATGCTTAGAATATGGGGCATTTCGCTGCTGGTTAGATGCTTCACCAACCAACAACAAAGTACCACTCAGATTTAACCCCAAAAGCAACACAAGTAAGCATATCACAAGTGAAACTAACAAAGTGACGAGACTCGATTTTATTTCAATGCGTCAAATCTAACTTGTTTAGAACGCATTTCTTCTGTAAAATTTTTTTATATTTTTCTATAAACATATTTCTCATTCATCTTTTTATCTCATATATATCAAACCATCATAGATTCGGCTGGACAGGAAGCCTCAATTGGCAGAGTAGGCAAGTATTTGTGAAATTGGTGAAACTTCATATATATACACATTTTATTCATATAGCTAGATACTCATGTAGGACGCATTTGATTCATACCCTTGCGTTCTAATTGCACAGTTTGTTCTAGCCTCAATGCTAATTTATGGACGTAAGCATGCAAAATCACAATGTGGTCCTAAGATAATAAAAATGGAAGTGCCTGCTACACCAATCTACATGCTGCCTTCTATTGTAAATAAATTGCCCTCAAGATTTGGTCCCCTCCAGCAGTACGTCCAAAGTCGAGTCCAGACTACAAAGGTCCCAATTTTCCTTTTTCTTCTTCTTCTTCTTCTCTTTTTCTCCCTCTCTTGGGGAGGGGATTGGGGAGTTGGACTTGGGGAGGTTGACTGAATGGAAATGAATTAGAGTGAGTTCACGTAATTTGATTCTCAAGAAGAAATCAGGCTGCTCTACCTTCGTGTTTTCTTTTCTGCGAACTGATTTTGTTGCCTATTAATCAGTAATTACAGTACTGATCAAACACAAGATTGTAATTAAGCAAGAGTACTGATTTCTTTTCCGGGCGGTAAATGCGAATTACAGTACTTATAAGCAAAAGTGTACTTTCACTTTTACAACCAAACGCATTGCATGTAATTAAAAACAACAATTGAACAAGGACATCCAAAACAACGGGAAGGAAAGATATTTCAACGTTATTATAAGTGCTATTAGAAATCTCTCATACAGTGAACCAAGTCTCTATTTCTTCTGAAAGTACAGTTTGATTTTTAAGCAATATTCATTGAGCTTGGAACAAATTCCCAATTTTTTTTTTTTTTTTTGCGGGGAGTACTTGGTAACAAATGTATTAATTATGGTAATAAATCTCTTGCATGGAGTATGGACTTTTATGCGGAAAACAGAATAAAAGAATTTATTGTCCTCTCAGGTTGTTCCACACCCTCGAAAGGGCAGGGTCCGCCACCCTTTGATAGAATTATATGTAGCTGTGAGCATGAGTAGATTGGGGTCACATTTGCCTAGCCACATAGAAGAAAGAAAAAAACTTGAAATTTTTGGAAGTAGGTGGAACAATTGCTAACTATCAACTATGAAGTTTACACATATATGAGACTAAAACCATTAATTCGAATCTTTTCATCACTTAATTCATAGTCTTCCAATGTGCCAAACCCATTCCATCCAGATACAATTCAAGGGTGAGCTGCAGTGCATGCCCTCTAAATAAGTCTTTGTGCCAAATGGCAGTGTATTTGAATAGTAGATTATTTAGAGTAATTTTTTGAAAGAAAAAGATACTGTAGTACATTTTGGATGTGATGTATGTAAAATAAAAAAAATGAATGAAAATTGTGTCAATAATACAAGTAAAAGAATTTTGGACAAATAATGACAATCCAAACAAAACATTCATGCAGCTATTGATCATTAAAACATATGTAACCTTACCAAGGGTTTTGTAAAGAAGATAATTTCTTATATCCTCTACAGTGCTGATATCCAGGAAGTAGAATATTGACACTAATTCAGTAGTAAGAGTTCACTAAAATATGAGGAACTCTAATTATGTGAACTAACTCTTGCCACAAAAGAAAAAGAAAGAACAAGAAAGAAAGAAAGAAAGAAAGAAGAAAAACAAAACATCTCTTTTGCTATATATTACCAACACATCAATCCTGGTCTATAAATGTAATTTAAAAAAGGAAAAGAACTGTGAGGAAGTCAAAAATTCCATGACAAGTTGTTTGGAAGGAAAAAATAGAATAAAGGAGAAGGGAACTGTCATTTCCGCGGAACTGCTTTTATTACAAGTAGGTGTGGCAAGCACAAACGAACACAAGGGAGAAGAGGGGAGAAAGTCAAAGTGTCAAAGTTCTCAAAGCCCCCCACAATGGCCAATGGCCAAGCTAAGTAGTAGAATAATAATTGCAAACAAGTTTAAGTGAAGATTTAATTAAGAAACCGAGTCCTATTGCGGCTTGGGCTACTTGGTTCTTGTTTCTCTCACATGGGCACCTTTTTCACCAATTTCAAACCTCTCTATCAATCTATATAAAGCCTAACCTTCTCTATCCTAATGTGTATTAATCCAATCTTAACTCTCCTCTTCATTCATTCTTTCTTTCTTTCTCTACCGAGTTTAGTGGCGCTTGTCACCATTCTTTCTCTTACTCCTTCTTCGTCTCTCTCCCCCTCTTTCTCTAAAGCGTATAACAGATATATCCAATCCGACCACCCCAACTCCAAGTCCGTCCATCAACACCTTTTGCACCAATCAATCAGTCTCTCCATTTGCGGTAATAGATGGATCACGTTAAAGGCGGTGGCAGAGTCTGCAACCAGCAGCAGATTAGCTCCAGCAGTACTACTGCTGCTGACCAAGAAGACATGATGATGATGACGGACCTCAGAAGAGGGCCGTGGACTGTCGAGGAAGACTTCACCCTCATCAACTACATCGCCCATCATGGCGAAGGTCGCTGGAATTCTCTTGCTCGCTGTGCCGGTAATTACCATATATGCCATCCCCATCTCTTTCTCATGATATGCAAGCAAATTATCTTCTCATGAGTCATGAGCCATCCATCCCAGATTTTCTATTTTTCTTTTGTCCCCTCGATCAAGTCTGTTGAAACTTGAAATGGGATTTTGTCAATTTTGCTTCCTCTGATCTCTTTCATCCCATGATCAGCTCGGTTTTGGTGTTCTCCTGTTTATGTTGAAAGATATTTCTCGACATATGATATTGTACCAAGTACATTTTTAGCTGTGCAGCCGTGCGACATGATCTCGAGAAGCCGGCTTAAGAACTCATCCCACTATAACTTAATAAAGTTAAAGCGCAAGAAAGGAGAGAGAAAAAAAAAACGAAAAGAAAAAGTTTTAATGGCATGACAAGTAGCAAAGAACAAAAGCAAAGAGAAAATGGATCCTTCCCTTCTTTCCTTCTCTAGTAAAACTTTTGTTCTCAGAAACTGACGTATCAGCTTTACTCATCGTTGTTTAATTCGATATGGCCACGTCTCTTCTGATGATGATTTTCATTTTTCCTTTTGTTCTTTTAGGTCTGAAGAGAACTGGAAAAAGCTGCAGACTAAGATGGCTAAATTATCTGCGCCCTGATGTTCGTCGTGGAAACATCACTCTTGAAGAACAGCTCCTGATTCTTGAACTCCATTCTCGTTGGGGAAATAGGTATGATACCTACATATTCATATCTATATGTACATGCTCAATTCCCTTATTATGCACGATACGATATTCTTAGTTTTAATTCCTCTTTCCTTTTTTTACCTTGGTTAGTGTTATTTGATGTGGGAATTCTAACGACATTAAAAATCTGTTGCAAATTGTTATAGGTGGTCGAAAATTGCTCAACATTTGCCTGGTAGAACTGATAATGAAATAAAAAACTACTGGAGAACCAGGGTTCAGAAGCATGCCAAGCAGCTCAAATGTGACGTGAACAGCAAGCAATTCAAGGACACCATGCGCTATCTGTGGATGCCAAGATTAGTTGAGAGAATTCAGGCAGCTGCAGCAGCCGGAGCTAACTCCTCCCCACCGCCAGGGCCACGGCAGCCACCAACAACAACTCTAACTACCACCAAGGAAACACCAGCATGGTGGCGGATATGGGCTCCGGCCAAGTGATTCTGCCACAGGCCAACTTGGCCAGCCCCTACGGCGCCCATGTTACCATGAATCCCAGCAGGAGCACCAGTTATACGCCAGAAAACTCCAGCACGCCTGCCTCATCAGACTCATTTACAGCACAATTCTCGCCTGTTTCAGACTTGACCGATTGCTACAATTATCCAGTCAACCAGAGCAGTAACCAAGATTATTATCAAGCCAACAACCAGCTATCTTATGGAGAGACCTTGACTAGCCCCAACGGTTACTTTAACCAAGCTCTGGACTTCCAGCCCATGGAGCAAAACAACCCATGGATGGACGGTGGTGATGTATCCGACAATCTGTGGAATGTTGAGGATGGTTGGTTCTTCCAACAGTAGCTCAACAGTAACACATTTAATTGAAAAGACAAAATTATTGGATTTACTCATTGGAGCTCGGCTTCAGGATTACTGTTTCAGGGGAAAATAATTGGAAATCAAAGTACTGATCAGTAAAAGCAAAACATACAAGTACTGTGTAGAGGTAGAGAGATTGTTGGTGATACATATCAGAGGAATTGAAGAGCTGTCAAATCCTCCAAGAATATAACGTGTAGGACACAAGTAAAGCTTGTAGCTAGGCAGGGACAAGTTTAATTAATTGTTGATTATCATCTTTTGTAATCTTTTGTATTATGTAATTTTTTTGGTTTAATAGTAATAATTTTTTTCTTTACATTTTTCTCTTTTGGGATCGACTGATGGATCAAGAAAAAAAAGAAGAAAGAAAATAAATTGTAAGCTTGATCGGGTCTTTTTTTCAACACCATCAATCATTCTTTGAAATCGACCCTTGTAAAACAGTTCCACATTAGCATTTTAATTATCTATGTTTCTTTAAGTTACAACTGATAATTTAATGGCATATGATTACATTATAGAAGACGGGTGTTGGGGTATTAGTGTGTGTATGTGTCTATACATATATAAAATAGTGTTTGTAGAAGTGCATAATTGGTTCCACTATCTTTCCAGGAATGTCTTTGTTGCTTGTTATTTTAATCCTGTTCATAGTCATGGGATTTGTGAAGCATAGTCTATGGGGCCTGAACCAGATTAGAGAGCATAGACCCTTGTCCTTGTTCTAGATTAAATTAGGAAGAAAAGGGAAGAAGCAATGATTTAGAGACGTGGCATAATTCTAAATTAAAGATATACACATCAAAATTCTCATTCTTACTGTAGCAAGTCATCAATTACTGTGCTGTGGTGTAATGTCTAATGTTATTATAATGGGAATACCACGTGAGTGACTTCCGATGTCACTCATACATTACCCGACTAGACATCCGGCCAACGGTGCTAATTAATCAAGACCAGCCTATGATTCTATACATTTCCCCAAACCTCACTAGTCACTCCCTCCCCTTCGTCCTTCTTCTTGTCTTGTTTGCCTTCTCTCGGACAAAGTGACTTGAACCCCATCCAACTTGATATCTACTTTATAACACAAAAAATATATATATTGCTCATGATCAATTTCTCAAATTCTATTACCAATATAGAAGAAAATGGAAAATCCTGTACTAAACAACATATGATTCAAGCGATAGAAACAAACTAATGAATAATCCACATATATATTTATCATTTACTAATATCGTGATTTAGATTTGTTTTTCTATAGGTAGACTCGAAAAAAAAACCTCACAAATTTTCAATTAAGAAGAGATGAGGATTTTTAGCATGTGTCACAGGCAATATATGTGTGTGTGTAATGGAAATAGCATATTGCCTGTGAGGAATCTCTCCTTGGGAAAAAGAGAAAAAGGGAAAAAAACAAAAAACAAAAAGCAATTGAAGGTACCTAAACCATAAAACATAAGAGGTTATGTATAGTTTATATAAATCTACGCCCCCAAGGTATGCATAAATCTTACAAACTGGAATATATCTAGTGGGATTTAAATATATTTCTGTTGCTGATTCTTTTTTTTTTTTTTTTGGGGTTCTAACTCATGTGATTTCTGTCAGATTTTTGAAATTCGGTAGTATACTGAAGTGAAATTACATGAGATTTAGTAGATGAAGAGAGCAAATATTGTTGGTCGTCAATTGGTCAAGCAAATCTGGAGTCCCCGCCCTGCCAGTGAAAACGCAGAATTATTTTATAGCGACGGATGAAGAAAACTGAGGCCGAGAAAATGGAAATGGTGGCGGAGGTGGAGGCGGAGGCCGTCCGTCAGCAGCTGCATGGCCCACAGATGGAGATACAGTCATACAGGGAGGTAGTATAACAATTGTTGGAAAGAAGATGAAGTCCTCTAGTGCGTGTGGTGTGTGAGAGAGAAAGACACGGACAGAATGAAAACGTGATGGAATAGTGTAGAGAGAGAGAGAGAGAGAGGAGTTGGCGGCTGCAGGAATTTTTGTAGGCCGCGTGCCTCGTATTGAAGCCAGCAAAGCGGTCCCCCAGAGTGGAAGTGCTGTGTTGTGGATCTTCCACGTGTGCACCCAAAAGCGTAAAAATTTATGGTCAAGCTTCAAGTCTGAAACTATATTATAAAAAAATTACTCTTACACATAAAAAAAAATTCCAATTATTATACTCATAGAGTTAATTATTTATACAGTGATATTGTGCATATTATAATAATTCTATGCACGATACATATGCAAAATTTTAATTTAGATTAATTATGATGCATCCAACAATAATAATATCTATTAACAACATAAATTTATAGGCACAAGTTAAAACACTAATTTTAATTTTTAAGATTGCACTAATAAAAATTTTGAAACTACATGTTATTTTCTATCTGAATTTTGTCACAAAAGATTTTCACTTTATGTTAAAAGAAAAAGAAAAAAAAACGTATGCAGCTCACCTTTCCGTGCGAAAGCAAGCTTTATTCAAGCAAAAGAAGTATGAAAGCCGCAACTCTTGAAACAAAACCATCATTTCAATTGCAAAGCCTTCCCCAAATTCTTCCTTTCTTCCTTGCCACGTAGGTTCCCGGTCATCTTTTGTTTTTTGTTTTTTACTTTTTTTGAAGGGAAGAGAGGGGGCCGGGGGGGGGGGGGAATAAATTTGGAGTAGCAACAAAAGGTGCAATTCAAGTTCAACCACACCCGTCGTGATCTTGCTTCAACAGCTATCTAGCTTAACTTCTTAGGATTCAAGAGTCATGGACTGCCATCTTTGTGAGGTCAAACGTAAAATGCATGTATTTGCCATTAAAAGTGGGTTTTAGGTTTTAAATCTCACCGAGTTGAAGGGATAAAATTTATCAAATCAAGGGCTTGCAAAAGCATCACTTGAATACCGACAAGTGGAGTACTAGTTCCTTTTTAGGAAGTCATAAGACTTGTTCTCACTGTGCTGAGGCAGCTCTTGCAAGCTTTATAGAGCTGCTCTTCACCTGGCCTTAGATCTTCAGTTGGCGCGATCAACATTTTTTGATTGTAAAGTGGTGGTGGATGCTATCAATAGGGATGCATGATGAATCTTGCTTTATAATCATTAATGATATTAGAAAGTTATCATTCCTTTTGGAGCTGCCATTTTAGTTTTATTAGTAGATGTTTTAATTAGTTAGTGCAAAAATTTGCCACTAAATTGATCCAGGAAGTTAGGTGGGAAAACTCTTTCCCTTTGTGGCTTGCTAATAGGTCACTACAATCTAACAGGGTAGTTACCCTATAAGTGTAATATCTGTACTGGTCCCCTTTTCTACATATATATATCTAAAGCATCTTGTTTGACAAAATAAGACTTGTTCTCGATTGATTATTTTAACTGATTATAGATTTTAATCCTGGATAATCAGTTTTTCCGATATTTTTGATTACTTTTGTATTCTGATTATAGAGTTTCTAACGACTAAAAAAGTTAAAATTTATAATCATTCAAAGAGTAGCGTTTGTTGATTACGTTCTCTATAATTAGTTTCCATAATCAGATTTTGTAAAATTTAAAACAAGAGTAAGGCGATATATTACATGATCGATGAATGTTAAAATTTTCATATATTTATCAGTATGGAACTAATTTAGACTGCTTTAGTTGGAACGAAGTTGAATTTTTTTTTATTATAAGTACTTATCCACTTCATCAGTTGAGCTGAGATACTATGGGCTGTTGGAACTAGCATCAAATATAGACAAACTACAGGCGCAGGTTGAGTAAGCAGGCATTCCATCATTTTTAAGTGCAGATATTAGCATGCCTCTACCTTCAAATTAATATTAGGAAGATTTCAACGATATTTATGTAATCCAAAAGGAGCAGACGCAAGGTCCTTAGTTGTTTTGGATTTTAGGAACTGATAAAGAATATTCAGATCATCACACCCCATTTCTTGACACAAGTCCAAGTATCCTTTTAATTGGTGACTGCTTTTTGTTTCATTTCTTGCAAAAAATTAGTCATACCAAGAATAAATTCAGCACAAAATTCCTTGTGCATGGTGGTCTCATGCCTAACAAATTAATATTTTAGCTAAAATTAGTTAATTTCAACTTTGAAAAGGCATAAATCATAATATAGTTTTGCTAAATATGGACGAACATTAGTCTGGGGTTTCTCCAAAAAAAAAAAAAACATTATATGGACTAAGTAAACAAATTACAAAGAAAAAGAAAAGCAAATCAGTCCATAGCAATGTCGTTCTACAAGAATTTCACTGCACAAAATAGCACCATTTTTTTTTGTCCGTAGCTTTTCTTTGTACATAGTTTTTAACTTTTTATAGCATGATACGCGGAATATTTACATCCTTAACCAAACTATTTCATTTGGAATCAATAAATTACCATCATATTTGGATTAATATTAAGTTTAGGAGTTTTTAATTATCATTATCTTCAAAAATTGGATAAATTTTCGATTAAATGAGTTGATTAACAGATAAGCCAAATAAGTATTCATGCTCTAAATTTAACAAAGTTTCTATGCTTATGGACTTATCAATTAAATTAAGTTGCCTTATACGGTTGGAAAGAAAACAGTTCAAATGAAGTAATAATTGTTGTTAGAAGACAGAAATGGTGAGACTGTATTCACTCATATTTGAATTGGTTTCTCGAGAGAAAACTGAATACAAGGTGAGCAACTCCAATTACATAATTGACTCAAAAATTGTTTTTTAATCGTCTAGAGAGAATTCACATGAAATATATGGGTATGCAGTTATGCACATGTATGATATTAGTTCACCCAAACATGTTAGAAGGGGAGCTTTCTTGCTATTATCAATGACTCACTTATATAGACTAAAGTGAAAGGGAAGACTCACGGATTAACACATGATATCAGAACTTCATTATTCCGTAACAAGTAGCAACTAACCATCAGCTCATCTTCTTCACTGTTATATTCAGAGTTTGAATGTTAAATCTAGTAATTAGGGGACGAGAAGGATGTGAGGAGAGAAAGGGGAGGAAAGATTTGAAAACAAAAAAAAAAAAAAAACAAAAGTCAGTCCACCACAAATCAAATCTTATACAGTACATATTGTACGTATCCAAGTCCGTATGTAGTCTAAGTATCTAATATTCCGAAGTACAACTGGAGTCCACTAGAAATTCTGAGATTATTTTCTTTGAGCCACGTCGGCTTTCCCTTTAAAAATTTTATTCATTCTTCCCTTCACTTCTTCAAAGTCTTCCTCTTTCGTGGGCAGTTGAAAGTTTGACATGACAGTTTAGGATGGTGAGAAGGTAAAGTTCATTACATTGTGTTGTATTGGTAAATGTATAAATCAGTATATTTCACCCCAGGTCACATTTGGTAAATATATAAATTTATTACGTTGTGATTGTATTGGTAACTTTAAATGGCAATTACATCTTGGCACATCTATTTAAAAAAAAAAAAATCTTAGTCTATATCACATTGAATGAGAACTTTCATCGGTGATACGATAGGATAACAGAAGAAACATATTTGCTTTGCTACAATTCTTCTTGGTTTCGGTCCAGTTGGTTGTTCTTTCCTTATGAAACCCTCTATTACATCGGAAATATCTTCCATATATCCTTTATCACGATACCCACAACTGATAGATTATTCATGAATTGGCAAAATTTACCATGAAACTTTGCAAGGATGCTAGGTGGAATCTAGGCATCCCCTTGTGGCCTGTGAGGAAAAGCACAAAATCTAGGGAAAGTTGCCATCGATCGAAGTGAGGAAAACGATTACCAATTGGGAAAGAAAGAATGGCACTCTCCAATTAGTTGAAGTGATGTGAAAAGATCAAATAATACAGAACCCTTCACCAAACAATATAGCAGATCATTTTACCTAGACAATAATCACTCCTCAGAGTTGCTCCAAAATGTTCATCATACAGAAGTCAAAACTTAGAGGGTCGCTCTCTCGATGACAAGACAGTTCCCCGGGCTCATGAACAATCGAAGAATGCTACGTGGGGGTTGATTCTGCAGTTGATGGAGAGAAGGTGGGGTCGAAATTTAATTTGGTCCACCTGTAGAGGACCACTAAGTGGTCGGTTCCGGTCAATCAAATCCATTAGTATCCATAAAAAGTAATTTTGGAATGATTTGGGGACGCTCGAAACGTATTAGTCTCATATTCCCTCGCATTCTCTCCCCCCTTCCCCCACCCGCTTGGGTGTCCTTGTTCCTCAACATAATCAAAATAATTCCCGCTCCCAAAAGGTGGGGATTTTTTTGGAAAGAGTTCTCTGAAGCTCATTTGGATTGTTATTTTGTAGAGTTTTTTTTTAATAAAAAAATATACTATAGCGACTTTATGTATATGACATGAAAAGGTGATTGAAAGGATTTGTTTGAAATTTGGATTGATATTATTTGGTCAAATTTTTTTTGTTTATATCATTTACACAATTTCCAACCACATTTTTATCTTATGTACATCACATCAAAAAAAGTGTTACAGTATTTTTTCACAATATTATTCCAAATAATCTACTATCTATTTTTAGAGGAAAAAAAACTCTCCAAACAAGGCGGATTTGAAAAACGTATTTTATGCAACTTTTAGGAATAATTGCCTAGAAAAATAAAAAATAGAATACAATTTTTGAGAAAACCATATTTTGTTTTCAGTGCTCTTTGAGAAGAGAGTTGGAAATTACAACGCTTCGGAAATTTTTTTTTAAAATCACACACCTTTGGAAATTTTGCTCCATACACCTACTCCTAAAATACTTTAAAGTTTAAAAAAGAAAGTTGTACTTATATCCTAGAATGCTAAGAAAAAGCACCCGTGCTAATATGACTAAACGATGTGATGAACCTCACAAGTCACAACCTAACATCATCATTTCCATATCTTTATCTCTAAATTATGGGTGTAGCTTCACTCAGAAGCTGACATGATTTTTTTTTTTCTTTTTAAATCTCTAGTATTCAAAAGTAGTATTTCTCAGTTTATATTGTGTCTGTAATTTTCAAAATCGTATTTTCCGTCATGTTCCGACTATATCTTTCAGGTGCTTTATCTTGTAAGCCTGATTATTCATGTGCTTTGCTTATGGTTTCTAAGTTCCTTCTTGATTGATACTTGCGTTCCTCCTTGATTAATCCTTTGCTTAGCAATCAATAACGAAAGCGAAGTTCCAATGATGCCTCTTTTAGCTTTCACAACCTCCGAGCCACGAGTTTAGTAATGGGGACGCATAACAAAGAGGTATCTGATGTCACCTCTTGCAGATTATTTCTGAACTATCCCTATTCAGGAAGAGTGTCTTTCCAACCCGTAAGAAATACGAGAAAGTTTGTCATGCTATTCCACGATGAGAAGCTACAATTTGTATCCATTCTTGCATGCTTATCCACGTTCTTCAACTCCAAGTTTGTTTTGGTGGGAATTGTGTTTCTAGGTTGTGGTTAAGCAATGCTTATTTGAAATTATTTTGTCTTTTTTAGTTACTACTGTTGGATATGAATAATTATTGAGAAGTCCAACAGTTTATAAGCTGACAGCGTATTGAAGATCAATGCATAAAATATGATATTCATAATTCTTTTATTAATTATAGAAATTGTTGAACAATTTTAAGAAGAAACTTGCACGATTAATAATTTCATGAAGGCATTGTCACTTATCAATCAGTATATTTGTTGAGCTTCATAAAACATGTATATTACTGAGATCCTGAGAATGAACCTACACATGTTTCGTGCTTGGCTAAGACTTCCATGTAAGAGGGTTTGCATAATTGCATCAAAATGTTAATTGCATTTTTAAGATATAATTGCTTCGTCTGGGCAGCTAACCTTTCAAACTCCACATAACATGGGATAAAAGCTAGTGATGGAGATTAGTTACGTGCATAGTCCGCAATGCACTTTTCTCCATAGTGACATGCTACTCATCATCAGTGGAACGGCATTTTCAATCCACAACTTCGACGTATCATTTTCATCTCTAATTAAATACATGCTAAATTAAGCAAAATTTGATGCTTCAATTTGATCCTTAGTCTCGATCATCACTCGTAGCTAAGGTTAGAACAACTATAAAGCAAGCATGGAATGGCACATTTATAAGCTCCTTTGGTTAATAAACCACTTGCTTATGTCTGAGTTCTTGATTATTCGGTTGATCGAGAAAAGAACGTACAACCAAAGTACACTTTCCTAATACTCTAAATGTTTATTATACACATATGTGGAGGAGGATTGATGAGTTAGAAAACATTGCTGATTTAGGACAAAAATAATGAAGGAGAAGAAAGGTAGAGTGCACTTAGTCAAAAACTAATTTATAGACTACCCCAAAAAAAAATATAAAGAAAAAAAAGAAAAAAAACTAATGGATAGAATCTTACCTTCCAAGGACCCTAAAACGAAATGATATCCAATACATACATTTCAAAGTGTGTACGTTTGGTTAAGATGAAGAGTTTTATGATTTATTACTCTATGACATAAGAGTAACTCTGTGGCTTATAGGCAAGTAATGATTTCTCAAATTTAAACTTTAAAAACTGATAAACCGAATTCACTGGTCTAAATTGTGCATCGTCTATATGCTGATTTGATCATGAAGCATCTTACAAAACAAAAATTCATCTTTAAATAGTTCTCTCTTATTCAGCCTACTCAATTGATACCAACATTACAATTCCGAAAATGAATGAATATATGTATATATATATTTATTTATATATTTTAGCGTCACAAATATTGACTGTTGAAATCAATGAGCATTAAGTTGCCTAGGTATAATAACAATAATGTACGTAATTTTCAGAGAAATGTAGATAGGTTGAATGGGAGTACGAACTAATATTTTGGTACATGGGAAATTTGGTGCAGAATTTGCATATTCCTCGGTGCTAGTTGACAAGAATGAAAAGAAGACAAAATTCAGCGGGAGGTCCAACCGTGCTTTTAAGTTGTAAAACGTCGAATGCAGATGATGAGCTTCCAGAAGTCATGAAAGCGGGTAGTCAAATTACAATAACATTCGTCTTCATCCTATATTTAATTAATTAGCTTAAGTAGCCAGGTCAATTTTGATTTTTGTACTTTTATTTTAAAAAAAAGATTTTGTATGCCTCGTCCATTGCTTTTTGTCTTCCAATATTGTCAAAAGGGCAACGTTAATTGGCAGGAATACATTCTCCACATTGAGATGATTATCCATAGATGGAGTAGCCTAGCTAGCTGTATATCTTTAGGGTCAGAAACTTAATGCTGAAAATTTCTGTTTGTTAATAGTAAACTTTAACTTAGTGGAACGTTCAACACAATTAGCTGCTAGCACCCGGATAAAAAACACTTGTGTACTTAATGCACAATACTTATTGAGCAAGATGGAGGATATTTAAATGCCGAATGAGTGAATTAGCTATAGTTTTCTTGTAGCACCGGCAAGAATGATAAAAAACTTGTGTGTGTTTTGAAACGTGGTTCACTAAAATAAACAATATGAAATAGTGGTCTTAGCAGCCTAGTAGTTTGACTGTCTTCCCAGAAAAAAATTGAGAGTCAGATATGTGTATACACACACACACATCTATACATGTAGTAGCATAAAACTATTAAAAAAACCACATATATCTAACTCGGGGTCAATGCGTCAAAGCTAAAGAAAAGAAGCTGCGGTATGTAATTAAATTAAAATATCGAATAGTTGTAATAATAAATGGTTTGTTTGGATAAGGAATTATTTGTCAAATTTATTTGTTTATATTATCAATACAATCAATCGTCTTTTTATTTTACACACATCACATCATAAAGTACTTCTGATAATATTTTTTCAAAATATTATTCTAAATAATCTACTATCCAGACACATTCCATACATATGTCTAGTACTAGTTAGCAGAAGTAGTACAAGTTAGAAGTGGAAATGTGAGTGGGAACAGTGGTGGGATCACTGCTTACGTTTAATTATCAAGACGGTATTTCCAGCTTCTGCCCTTTTGTCATTATCACTAAACCCAGCTACATTATCTTTTGAGTAAGTTGACTTAAAACGCCAAAAAAGAAAGGGGAAAAGAAAAAGGATTCTGGAAGCCTGCAGTTTCCGTTGTTGATAATCGATTTTAGCAGTATTGAGAAAGTTATACCCACTTAGCAAGTTGCCTAGTGTTGTGGCCTCAAAATCAAATGGCCAAATCTTTAATTTCAATTTTACCAAGTGAATTTTCCCATATTTGGCAAAAGGCAGACATTGGTCAGAACTCATGACCCCGTGAATTTGTTTTCAATTGGAAATAACAAGAGGTGATAAGGATTAAAGAGGTGGGAGTCAGCCTCATGCCTCATTATTTTTCGAAATGGGTATCAACTCACTACTCTTCTCCTCTTCTATTTGTTGTAGCTTTGAATTTGATTACTCTTCCCCTTTGACTTTTTTAGTATCCTTTTTGGGCTCTTTATTTGGTGAATTTTGCAAGAATAGTACTCCTTGTGCAATTCCAATTAGCTTCCTTCCATTTGTATCTTGGAAGATTGCATGATAATTAATCATTATGTTAAACAATCAAATATAACAACATTCAAAATGTTGAAACATCACTTTCTTTTTTTTTTTCTTAAACTGGAAGGTCTTGAGTTTAAAATCTTTTATTTACAATTCCTCCCACCTTAATAGTTGCCACCCAACCCAAAATCAATCTTCCCTAATGTTGAAGTTCACTTTGGATTAAGTAATGATAGCCAAAATCGCATTTGGATTCCTTAACTAGTTATCAACTAACATTCAAAAGAAGAGCTCCTTTCCAAGCCTATATATGTACATACTGTTGGAATGTATGCCCAAAAACAATTGACTTGTTGAAATACATTCCTAATTAAAGTTTTGTATTTTATGAACTTCCAATTTTATCATTTAATATATGATATGGCGGTAAAGTCCTTAGAATATTTATTAATGTGATGATAGTCACAAGAGTTCTTGACTATGAGATATCAATCACATTTATAATAAATATTCTTAAATGTCCTAGTCATAGTATTAATGAGGCAGGGACATCATTATCTGGACGGAACTAGTACATTAGCCCTACTTAATGTAAGTAGTGGTTGTTCTCATCAACCATGGTATAGGGATACCTAGGCTAATGTGTAGATGAATTATAGAGTAATAATTCATTGGGTGATCCACGAGATCCCATTGGGATATTTGGTGCTAATGGTTGAATCTCTTATGGAAATTGTGTAAGTGATCCCTAGACTTGAGATCACCATAGTATCTTGAGTGTGAATCACTACCTTTTGATTGTTTCTTGTTACTCACCGTGAGTGACTTAAAGAATAAAATGGGGGGTAGTGTGAAGCATGGAAAGATAGTGAGTGATCGAGAGAATTCACCACTCAGATAGTGGGAGCGATATCGGTAAGCACTTGGTTGGAATGTAGTAGTACTACATTAGATTAATGAAGAGTGTTTTCAAGTTAATCTAATCTAAGGTTAATTAGGAACTAGAAAATTAGTCACAAAGGGAATTGGCACTTGTTCCTTATTCCGACTAGTGGATATCAATGGTGAAAGGATAATAATTACACGGTAATTTTCCATGGAAAAGGTTAGGTCGGATTTTCCTTGATCAATTCAGAATACACTGGTAGTTGTGATGTGTTGCTAGACACGCTCACAATTTATAATTATGAATGATTAATTATTGTAATTGATGATAAAATAAAAGTGTTTATTTTATCTAATTCTTTTAAGAATTATAATTCATAATTATTACATGTATTTGGGACCTATTGAATCACGCATAGAGATTGGGTTACGGATTAAATTGTGTGTCCAAGTAGGGACTTGGAAATAAATTCTTACGGGTTTAATTATAAAGATAAATAAATCACGGGTCATCGGCGATAAGATAAAAGTGTTATCCTTTGTTTGTGGATAGCAGAAAGAAGATAAGAGGAGATGTTACGGTGGTTTGATTTTTGAATCAAGCCACGACTCTATCCCTCTCTTTACATTTCTCTTCTTCTCTCTCTATTAATATTGGATGTTACGATAGGAGAGGTGATCTTGATAGTCGAGAATAGAGGAAAAATTCTCCAGAGAAAACTAACGTGAAAATACTTCAGGAGCGGTGTGAGTGAAAGTGCCAGCACCTCATTCTCTCTCACACACACACAGAGGCGGTCAGAAGTGATCCGAAGCACTTCTGCCGGTGGATTACAGGTGGAGGCGGGACATCGGGCTGCGCACAGATCGCCTCGACCTTTCCGGCAAGTCGAGACACCATCTACGGATTAAGGTAATTCTCGAACCCTTGCATGAAGTCATCACATTAGAACTAGGGTGATTCACGGTGGGAATTGGGCTTAAAATTTTAATTTTCATCATGCCCCGTTCTAACACATACATATATACATGCATATCTATATATATATACACACACACATACATGTACACACACACAAATATATATTTGCATGTGTACGTTAAAATTGATTCATTAAATACTAGTTAATCGGCCATGTAAAAGCTTAATTAAAGATGTGTAGAAGAATACATTTTTTGGATGTATATAAGAATTTACTCACCCATTCACCAAAATGAGCCTCGTTCGATTAATACGCATCAAATGAAGCTAATAAATATTTCATATTGAGTATGGAAAACATCTAAATTTGCTTTTTATTTTTTTTTTCCACTTGATGATGCACTAGTAGCACAAGATTGCCAGAAACTTTACACAGAGTAGTATTTGGTAATTGCTCATTGTACGAGGGAATTAAAAAGCTTTACTGAGGGACGGTAATTTGCACTGCCCTCAATTCTTCGTTTTCTTTTCCAGCATTACGTGGGCCAAATTATTGCTTTTCAAAAAGAGTAATGAGAAGAAAAAGAAAAGAAAGAAATGATGCTATAGTCTTACCGAGCAAGATTTAATCTATTGAGTAAGGTTAAGCTCAGAAATTTCCTTAATCACTCTTTAAATCTCAACCCTTTCTTACTATGAATAAATAAATAAATAAATGAATATACAGTCCCTTTTAACGTGTGACGTGCGTAAATTGGACCGCAAAACACTTCTCTTTTTTTTTGTGTTTTTGTGTTTTTCTGCTTTTTTTTTGTTTTTCTTTTTGTTGCGTGGGGGCGCGGGGGGTGGGGTGGTGTTTGGGGTGTTGGACAGGGCCAGACTTCTAGATGGAATAAGAATTGGGCTTTGTGATCTGTTTGTCTAAAGCAGTTTGTTTAAGACATTTTGGTAACGCTTCAGATTGATCAGGCGAGCAAAACGGGCCCCCAATTTAATTTTTCAGATTTCAGTGGGAACCAAATATATTGGTGCTAGGCCGTTACACCGCTGGTTTCAATCTCAAGCATTCAACCCACCTCAAAACCACTCCTATGGAGCCTTTTTCTTCGGCACACTATCACACAAAGAATTGAACAGACCCCAACTACACGTAATTTTCAAACCAACAAGAAATGAAATTAATTGCTATAATTCCTCCAACAAGACTCATCCGAGAAAGCTACAAGTGGGATCCGAAAATCTGAGATACCCAATCCACTCAGCTCCAAGAATTAGGATCCAAAATTTAGAGTCGGGTATCCACAAAATTTGGATACAAATACGGATCATAAAAATAAAAAACTATGGCTACCCAATCTGCAAGTATATTGTATAAATATAAAAAATATAGGGACCATTTTATAATTTTCTTAAGTTTTACAGGCGCATCTCTCTCTCTGTCTCTCTCAGTCCCCTTCTCATCTTCCTTCTAATCTCCTCTATAACAATTGATTTTCTTTTGCTTCTCTTCTAATCACAATCTATCTCTAAATTTCTGGTGCTCCTCAAAACAAACTGATACGAACCCAACCACAAGTGGTAGAACTCATAATTCTCAAGTTCGAGATCTAGACAACGAGCCAAGGTTTGAACACGCAGCGGAAACTCAATCCCTCAACATTCCTTTTGGTGTGAACTAGCAACGATTCTAACCCACAAAGAACGACAATGAAAGAAATTCGAGTTATGGTAGAAAGGTGCCACAACAAGGGTGATTTCTTACTGATAACGCTAGTTGAACTCCTAGATTAAGACGTTCAAGAGATACTCAATAGACTTGAGAACAAAACTCACGAAATTTTTCTGAATTCAATTGATTAACAAACGTGAGTTTGCAGGCTTTAAATAGACAATACAATAAAATCCTAAGAAAATGATGTTTTTGCCCTTACTAAACACTAAGCTAATTTTTGGTTCAAATGAAGCTTAATCTGGCCAAAAATTTAACTAGAAATTAACCCAAAATAAGAGTCTAAAAATAGCTAATAAAATGTGGACATAGTGATGGCTGGCCGTTTATTACACTTAGCACAAATTATGAGAATAACGTAACTAATTAACACGATTGACACAAATTGCTAGACTTGATCACTCATCTATCACTTGGATAACAATGATCATCCTTGGATCATTATTCTTGGAGTCTTACAATGTTTGACAAGTCTCGACTTGATCACAAACTCCTCGAACAAATCCTTGAATTGAGTCTCACAACGTCCTAGTTCAAACTCGTGTCATCGGCACTTGCGGCACTTGAAGCACGTCTTGGCGATCCATCCCCGTGCTCACATAAGTCAACTGATACAAACCCAACTACACGTGGTAGAACTCGTAATCCTCAAACCCGAGATCTAGACGACAAACCAAGGTTTGAACACGTGGCGGAAACTCAATCCCTCGGAATTCCTTTCGGTGTGAATTATCAACAATTCTAACCCACAAAGAACAAAAATGCAAGAAATTCAAGTTATGGTAGAAAGATGCCACAACAAGGGTGATTTCTTGTTGATAAACTTAGTTGAATTCCTAGATTCCAATCTAAGACGTTCAAGAGATGCTCAATAGACTTGAGAACAAAACTCACGAAATTTTTCTGAATTCAATTGATTAACAAACGTGAGTTTGCTAGCTTTAAATAGACAATACAAGAAAACCCTAAGAAAATGATGTTTTTGCCCTTACTAAGCCCTAAGCTAATTTTCGGTCCAAACGAGGCTTAAGCTGGCTGAAAGTTTAACTAAAAATTAACCCAAAATAAATGGCTAAAAATAGCTAATAAAATGCGAATATATTGATGGCTGGTCACTTATTACACTTAGCACAAATCACAATAATAACGTAACTAATTAACACAATCGACACAAATTGCTAGACTTGATCACTCGTCTATCACTTGGATAACAATGATCATCCTTGGACCATTATTCTTGGAGTCTTCCAATGCTTGACAAGTCTCGACTTGCTCACAAACTCCTTGAACAAATGCTTGAATTGAGTCTCACAATGTCCTAGTTCGAACTCGTGTCATTGGCCTTTGCGGCACTTGAAGCACGTCTTGGCGATCCATCCCCGTGCTCACATCAGTTCCCTCCTCTTAAGAAGGATTTGTCCTCAAATCCAGGGAATCGCCTAGATCAAAAGGCCATAGGTCAGAAACATTGAAAGTTGTACTGACACCATACTCACCTGACAGGTCTAATTTATAAGGATTATCATTTATCCGCTCGAGCACTTGGAATGGTCCATCTCTACATGGAAGTAACTTGTTTCGCCGTTGGACGGGAAATCGTTTCTTGCGCATGTGAAGGCAAACTCAATCACTAGATTAAAACACAACTTTCATTCAACCTTTGTTGGCTTGGGTAGCATATTGCTCGGTCCTCTTAACTATGTTCAGTCGGGCCTTCTCATGAAGCCGCTTAACAAATTTAGTTTTCTTTATTCCATCTAGATTAGCATGCTCACTCAAAGGTAAAGGTGTTAGATCCATAAGAGTTAAGGGATTAAAACTATATACAATTTCAAATGGAAAAAACTAAGTAGTAGAATGCACAGAGTGATTATAAGCAAACTCTACACGAGGTAAACATTCCTCCCAAGTATGAATGTTCTTTTTAATTAAGGCATATAGCAATATAGACATAGTGCAATTGTGAGGGTTTTAAAATCTGAATTTTAATTTTAAAATCCATAATAGTATTTATATTATGATTATTCACTAAAATATTAGTGAAAATATGTTTTGAGTGATTATTTTCTAATTTAGAGAATTTTCTGAGAATTAATTGCCAGTGTGTGATTTCGGTCAGTTTAAACATTAATTTCTGTTCCGAAGTGCAAATAGTGACTATAAGACGAACTCAAGCATATGTAGAGATATTACAGAGATCTATTTAAGGTTGGACAGTGTCGGAATGAGATAAACCAATAAAAGTTAGCGTGTCGCGCGTCGACGCGACAAAAAGTGGTCTTTTGACCACTTTTCCTTAAATTGAGGAAAGAGCACCTTTTTGTTCCCTTAAAGCTTTACCTCTTGCTTTTGTTGCTCCATTTTCAGCCACACTAAGGCCAAAGAGAGGAAAACCGTGAGCTAGAGAGAAAAAAGAGAGGAAAACTTGAGAGAAATTCTTCTTCATTTCTTCATCTTCTTCATCCTCCATCTCTTGGAGCTTGAAGATCCCATTGAAATAATCCTCTTGAGCCTTCATCCTTACTTGGCAGGTGAGAGAAAGAGAAAGAGAGAGGGGGTCCAGTTGGGAGAAAGAAAAGGAAGAGAATTTAAGCTTTGATCTTCAACTTCTTCTTCCTCAAATTCCTTGAAGCTTCAAGACTTCCTTGAGGGCTTTGATCTTGTTCCATCTTCATTCCTTGGCAACCGTGTAGGAGTGAGAAAAAGAGGAGGGTGATCCGAGCTTGAGGAGAGAGAAAAGAAGAGAAAGAAAGCTTGTGGGAGTTGTTTGCTTCTTGTTCTTGAGCTTGAAGACGGAAGCAAATCATCTAAACACTGGATCTTAGCTTAAGGTTGGAGATTTTTGGAGTGCTAAGCTTGGAGAAAACATTCTTGAGGAGAGCTCACAAGATCTTGCTAGATCTTGTTAGATCTGGACAGATCTGAAGGTATAAGACTCAAATCTCTTAGATCTACCTTGATTAGTGTTAGATATTGTAGATCTACGGTTTATTTGGTTAGAAATGTTAATATTTGGAATTTTGAGTTGGGCTCTTGAATTCCCAACTTAGGTAGTTGACTTGAGGTGACTTTTAGGTAGCGGACTTGAGGATCTGAATGTGGTTGTGTTTGTTATTTATGAAATGAGATTATTTTTTGGTTAGAATGTGGATTTGATGCTTGAAAATTTTAAAGGAAAAGAGTGAGAGCTGGCCGAACCACTTTCTGGAAATTTTGACTTGTGATTTCAAAATTTTATAATGTTACTTGGCTAGATTTGCCTAAATAAATGTGTTATGTTCATTTGTAAGTATATGTTTGAATGGAGTGAAAATCTTGAATTTTAATGGAGAAGAGTTGAGTTTTGCTATCTTTTGGGTAAATGTATTTTTTGGGCAAATTGGAGGGTTTGAAATGTTTTATCTGATTTTTCATGACTTTTGTGCATTGAGATTTGGTTAAAACAGTTGTAAATATGTGTTATAATCTTTGTTAAAGTTGAGTGTTGAGTTAAACTTGAATGGGTAATTTTTGAGGTGAAATACCTCACTTTATGTATTTGTACTAAGAAATTTAGAAGTTGCCTAAATGTAGTACGTCGATAGTATGAATTGGTTATTTGATGTCTTAATTTGAAAATGGAACCTTTTGAGATGATTTTTGACTCGAATGATTACTTTTCATTGGAGTAAAGTTAAAAAGCTTCTTGTGAAGAATTTTGATAAAACAAATGATTAAACTTTGAGTTTAGTTTCTCTAATTGTGGGGCGAAACTTATTTGCTTTTTTTATTTGATTATAGGAAGTAGGGAAAGATTTGAACCAGCTCCTAACTTGGAAACCGAACCTCGCTATTTTGGTGAGTTTCCATGCTTGTTACTTGGTTATGTGAATTTGATTTGGAATATGATTGAATATATGATTTGATGTGAAAATTTGATTTTTATCCATCAAATGGAGTAGTGTGTACTTTATCGCACTTACTCCTATTTGAATGGCAAATTTAGTAAAAAGTGCTATTGTGACATTTCAAGTAAGTTTTGAACCTTTTGACTTGAGATATGACGTGAATTATGTTTTGAGTATATGATGTGATGTGATGTGTTCTGTAATTATTATTCTCGAGAATACTTAATCCCCTTGGTAAGTTATCAACTCGAGCCGTTGGAAGGTCCTAGGTCGAGGCGATTTAACAACCTTGGGCTACGTGATATGTTGTGTGCTCTGGACTTGGCAAATGGCCTTGTCCTTGTTGGAGAGCAATACACACACATATATAAATTATGTGAGGTGGGCGGGCCCGTGCGGGGGTTTTGGTGGAGAAAGGAGTAAGTGGTTGTCTACTTGGTTGTATGTGAAAGTTGACGGAGTGTCAACTAGGTGATTTGTGCACCAAACAGTGAACATGCTCTAGCTTTGAGGACTATAGCCCCTGAGGGCTATCCATATCCTACCTATGTGTTGTTAATCACTTTCTTTATTTTGTTTATTTATAAATACGAATTTTGATGTGAAATCTCATAAGTGTTATGTGCTTTACATGCTTTTTGGAACTCACTGGACTTTTAGCTCATCATTTCAAATTTGTTTTCCTTAGCAGGGACTGAGAACCCAAGCGGAGGCGCCAACCGTTAGAATTAGGGTTTTCTTTTTGTGCTTGGTTGGTGAAACTTGAGTTGTGAATTTGGGATATTATAATGTGGAACTTTGAATGTGTATTTTAAGTACTCTATGTATTTTGGGATTTTAAGGTTTGATGAATGAATTGTGAATTATCGTTTAGTTTAAATTGTTATCTACATTTTGGGTTTGTGAGATTGAAGTAGTTTAATTATGAGTTGGTTGTAAAGTTTGGGATTGATGTTGAAATTGTTCCTTTGAGGAATTAGTAATCATTTGTGTGAGTGAGTCCTGGCGAGAGCTAGGCAGGTGGTCCACTGATACCTTAGGGTACGCCCTAGGGAGAGGTGGGGCTGTCACAGCAATTGACTACCTCAGTCTGTCCATCAATCTGAGGATGGCTAGTGGTAGAAAATAATACTTTAGTACCCAACTTAGACCAAAGTCTTTTTCAGAAATAACTAAGAAATTTAATGTCTTGATCAGACACAATGGTTCAAGGAATGTCGTGCAATCTCACAACTTTGTTAAAGAATAGATTAGCAATATGTGAAGTATCGTCAGTTTTGTGACAAGTAATGAAATGTCTCATCTTAGAAAATCTATTAAAGACGACAAATATGGAATCATGGCCATTTCTAGTCCATGTAAACTAAGTATGAAATCTATAGATAAATCAACCCATGGTTCACTAGGAATTGGTAAAGATGTGTACAAGTTATAAGGATTTACCTTTGACTTAACTCGTAGGCATTGCATGCATCTCTCTATTTCACGCGTCACATCCCGCGTCATGCGTGGCCAATAGAAATGGTCCTATAAAATAGCAAGGATCTTAGTAATGTCAAAATGACTCATGAGACCGTCACTATGCGATTTCTTCACAAGTAGCTCATGGATAGAACCATTAGGAATGCATAGCTTATCGACTGGAAATAAATATCCATTGGAAAGGTAAAACTTTCCTTGAGCAGATGTGGAACAAGTGGAGTAAATCTCCTCAAAGTCAGAATCGGTTGCATATAACTCTTTCATTAACTCAAAACCAAGTAACTTAGCATATAGAGAAGCAAGTAGAGCATACCTTCTCGACAATGCATCAGCAACTATGTTGGTCTTACCAGTCTTATACTTTATGACATAGGGAAATGTTTCAATGAACAGGATATACAGCACGTGTCTCTTACTTAACTTATGCTGAGCCTTAGTATACTTCAAAGACTCGTGATTTGTATGGATGATGAACTCCTTAGGTCGTAAATAGTGCTGCCATTGCTGAAATGCTCGAACTAAGGCATACAGCTTCTTGTCATAAGTACAGTAGTTCTCCATTCAGCTTCTCACTAAAGTAGGCAACTGGTCAGTGTCCTTGAATCAACACTGCTTCAATCCCGATACCTGAAGTGTCATATTCAGTTTCAAATGTTTTAGTGAAGTCAGGTAAAGACAAAATAGGTGCACGTGTGAGACAGTGTTTTAGAGTATTGAAAGCTTTCTCTTGTGCTACCTCCCTTGGAACGATACATCATTTTTAATGATAGCAGTTAGGGGTGCTGCAATAGTGCTAAAGTCTTTCACAAACTGGTGGTAGAAACTCGTAAGATCGTGAAAACTGCGGACTTCGCCCACACTCTTTGGCATTGGCCATTCTTGGATGGATTTGACTTTACTTTCATCCACCTGGAGACCCTGTGAACTAACTACAAACCCTAGGAACACAAATTGGTCAGTACAAAAGGTGCATTTCTTGAGATTAGTATAAAGCTTCTCCCTTCGAAGTACTTCAAGAACAAGTCAAACATGCTCAATATGTTCATCTAGATTTTTACCATAAATAAGAATATCATCAAAATACACAACAAACTTTCCTAAGTATTCAAGTAAGACATGATTCATTAAGCGCATAAATGTACTAGGTGCATCAGTTAAGTTAAATTTGAATTGGTATTGGGGCTTAAGGATAAGGCCTCATTTCGTGCTTTGGAACCTCCTTCCAAAAGTCTAGTAGGGGTGGGGTGTCAGGTTGTGCTTGACTAACCACTCATACAAGCCATACTTAGTTTTGAAAGTTGTTTTCTATTCGTCTCCCTCTTTAATTCTTATATGATGACATCCATTTTTTAGATCAATTTTAGTAAAAATTACTGCACCATAAATTCATCCAACATATCATCAAATCTGGGTATGGGATACTGATATTTTACTGTAGTTGCATTGATGGCTCTACAGTCGGTGCACATCCTCCAAGACCTGTCCTTTTTAGGGACTAGGATGACTGGTACAGCATAGGGGCTTAGGCTCTCTCTCGCCCATCCTTTGCTTAGCAGCTCCTCAACTTGCCGTTGAAGCTCCTTAGTCTTATTTGAATTACTTCTGTAGGCTAGTCAATTAGGCAGTTGCGCTCCAGGAGTGAAGTCGATTTGGTGCTCGATACCTCTCAAAGGAGGTAAGCCACTCGAGATATCCTTTGGGAAGACATCCTCAAATTCCTGCAAAAGACACACAAAAGCACTTGGCAAAGAAAGGTCAAGTTCGTTAATGGAAAACAAAACTTCTTTGTATACACATATCAACAAGTTGTGGCCTTCACAAAGCCCTTGCCGAATATCTTTGGCTTTTGCGCTTTCCCTCTTTTCTTTCCTCTCAAACTAGCTTATGTTCATTTGCCTTTTTCTCATTTTTAAGGCTGATTGCATTCTTATTATTCCGCTCACTCTTTTGTTCTTCTTCCTTTCTTGGTTAATGTCACATTCTCTTTGAATCCGGACCTGGTCTTCATACAGTTGCTTAGGAGTCAGTGGTGCAAGTGTAATCTTCTTTCCTAAATGCATAAACTGGTACTTGTTGGAGTGACCATCATGTGTTGTACCCTTGTCGAATTGCCATGGTCTTCCGAGAAACAAGTGACTAGCTTGCATAGGAGCAACATTATAAAGTATTTCGTCTTCATATGTCCCAACTTTGAATGGCACTAGTACTTGACACGTTACTTGAATTTTCCTACAGTTACTAAGCCATTGAAGCTTATATGGCCTGGGGTGATCTTGGGTAGGCAATTGTGGCGTTTCGACCATCAATAGGCTGGCAACATTTGTGCTACTACCGGGGTCGATCACCATGCCACACACCCGGTCCTTGATACGACACCTCATGTAGAAGATGTTTTCTCACTGCATGTCATCTTCCTTGACATGTGCAGCTAATTGTCACCTTGCCATGAGCCCCAATCCTACTTGATCATTAGTAGGATACACCTCTTCTTCCTCGATTTCATCTTCCTCTTCTATCAAAGGCGGCATGTCTTTGTACTCGTCCTCATCATCAGTGAAACTTTGCCATTTGAGAGCACAATCATGGTTCGTTGGTTAGGACATTGGCTTGCAATATGACCTAGCCCTTGGCACCAGAAGCACTTAATATGCCGGTTGCATGACTGAGGTACTGTACTAAAGAAGGAGTTGATTTCTCAATTTTCTTAGAAGATGCTTGCTTCGATTCCTCTAACTTAGGAAATGATGATTTGGCCTTGCTGGACTGTTGGTGTTGTTCGAATGCTGATCATCCCTCCTAGGTAGATTTGCTTGTGAAAAAGGTGTTGAATAAGTTGAGGTCATCCGGAGTTGACTCTTCCTTTTAAACCTCCTCTCAGCCTTGATAGTTTTCTTGAGCATGTCACCAAACTCGACGTTGTGATACATCTCCACTTGGTCAGCTATTTCAGGTCTCAATCCGCTTAAGAAACGCGCCATTGTAGTCTCATAGTCCTCTACGATATTAGCTCGGAGCATTGCTATTTCCATCTCCTTATAGTAATCTTTGACACTTTTAGTCTCTTGTGACAAGTTTTGAAGCTTCTGGTACAAGTCACGGTGATAGTAACTAGGGATGAAGCGCTTTCTCATCATAACCTTCAACTCGGTCCAAGTGGTGATGGGGTAATCGCCACTTCTCCTCCTGCTTGTTGTGATTTGGTCCCACCAGATTATGGCATATTCAGTGAATTGCATTACAGCAAGTTTCATTTTTTGCTCGTCCAAGTAGTCATTGTAATTGAAGATGAGGTCCACACTTTTCTCCCACTCCAGGTAGGTATTGGGGTCGGATTTGGCTTGGAAGGTAGGCAACTGCATCTTTATGCCCTTTATATCTTCTCCTGATTTTGTTTGCCTTCAATTCCTTCGAGATTTTAAACTAGTTTCCTCATTTGAACTTGAGCTTTCAGATTCATGTGAAGGTGTTTTGGCTCGACCTCCTTTAGTTAGGTTTCGGGAGTTTTCGAGACCGTCTATACGTGTATCAGCAGTTTCCAATTTCTGGTCCAAAATACGTCCAATATCCCCTTTCAAAGATTCAGCAAATAATTTGAAGTCGAAAGTTTGAGAGCTTGCTTCACTACCTCCATTCGACATGCTTAGATAAACCTGCAAGAAAGGATTAGTAGAAAAAAATTTCCTCACTCACTCCCTTATGTGTTTACTCTCACACTCTTTATTGATCACTCGAATCACTCTTAATGAACTCACCAATTTATTCTCAAGCCTTTGATTTTACTCTTGAAGAAATTAGATCAAACTCGATAGGAATTCACAAATTGAACTTATCTAACAAAGCACAATTTCGTGGCTTGAAGACTCTAGGACAGTATGGTCTAATTTGGAGCAGAAAATAGGTTGAAAATGATTCAAGAAAATAACCTAAATACTGCTAGAAACTTCAGATTTAATGAGGGAAAAGAACGACACAAGGCAGAAATTTGGAATCCTAGAAAAGAACTTGTACCCATACCTATTTGCTGGATTATTTGACTGCTATTTGGAATGTTTTGGGTAATGTTTGGTTGCTATTTTAGGTCTCAAAAGGTGCAAAAGATGGGGTGTTTATGCTCTGGAAAAGATGGCTAAAGAGTGGTGAAATTTGAGCTTCAAATTCAACTTCAAATTGAAGTTCAATCGGGACAATTTCTGGACAGGTTCGGACTTAACCTGTTTTCCCTTTAATCAACTAATCTGGTGCAGCAAAACAGCAATTTAAAAGCGGTGAAGGATGCTCAGATCAGGTTAGGATGAGTTACTTCAAAGGCCAATTAATTTTGGAATAGGTTTCTTGGTTAACAAAGTAGAAACAGATTTCTGGAACTTTGGGGGCTAAGTTTCTGGTTTGGCAGATTTGAACTTAATACCATGCTCAGATTTGGAGGCTGATTTCACTTGATCTGGTACAGGAAAAGATGGTTTAGATAGTGGAAAAAGTGGTCAAAAGCATGGTGAAGTTGGTGGTTTAAATCAAAAGGTTTTAGGTTTGATTTTTGTGTCAAGAAGGGACTTGGGTTTTTCCTTGTCCAAGTTGGAATCGGATTTGCAGCAATTCTGATTCCAATTTGAATCAGATTTTTGTGGGCTGTTCCCCCTTTTATATCCCACGTTGAATTCCAGGTTCCCAAACAAGTTTTGAGGTCTAGCACAAGCTGATTTTTGGATCAAGTAACAAGCTTTGCATGCTGAACAATTCGGATCAGGTTTATGTTCAAGAAACCAAAAATTTTTGCATGCAACCAGTTCTTGTTTCAAAGCAGAATTTCCTTTTGATTCAAAGCTGTTTGAGGTCGTGAGATTTATGTTCCAAGTTGTTCTCAGGTTTCCCAACAGGTTTAGAGCACAACACAACTGAAATTTTGGATCAAACAACTGGTTTAAGGGCTGGACAAAAAGCAACAAAGCTGTTTTGGCAGCAACCAAAATTTCGGAGCTTCTAGTTCTCATTTGTTGTTCAAGAACTTCAAAAATCAACCAAGATAATCAATGAAATTCCAGGTTTAGTTCAAGGTTTCAAGACTTTTCAAGAATATGGTCAAGAAACACAAGAATTTTCAACAATAATTCGCAAGAATCAAGAAAAGAAGGTTAGACAGCTTTCTGAATTTTTTTTCCAGCAACTTCGTATGCAAGACAAGGTACGTACTACTATTTTCTTTTTTTTTATACGGCTCGACTAACACAAGAACTAGCAAGAATCTATGACTCAACAGCACAGAAATCATGAAGGAACAAAGTCCAATTGTTTAGATTACCTATATGACGTAGTAGAATTAGAAAAAATCAACCCAACTTCACTTCCCCTAATAAACCCTTATTCAACATTTACTAAAGCTACATCTTCCCCCTTAAGAACCGTAAAATCCTTCATTAAATTCCATCCTAGAGGAGTCAATGAATAATATGCTTAGATTACTGGGAGTTTGATGTATTTAATAAATTTTACAAGACCTAATATAGTTTATATTGTGTGTAGGTTGAATAGATATACCCACAATCCTAATCGTGAGCATTGGTTTGCGTTAGTTAGACTAATGAAATATTTCAGAGGTACCATAAATTATGATATCCTTTATAGTAGATTTTCAAGTGAAACAAAATCCACTAGCATTAGAAGGTTACAGTGATACTAATTGCGTCTCTGATTCAAATGAAACAAAATCCACTAGTTGTTTTGTGTCAAGTGGAGATTGTAAAAGTCGACACATGAAATTAAGACATGATGTCATAAAGCAACTACTTAGAGATGGAATAATTTCCATTGATTTTGTAAAGTCAGAGTTGAACTTGGTTGATCGTCTAACTAGGAAGAAAGTTAATTCTTCAAACTATAAGGGAAATGGGACTTGGACAAAAAATAGTCAATAGAGATGGTACCTCAACCTATGTGATTCATGATTCCATGAAGTAGGTTCATATGGGTAATAAGAAGTCAATATTGACTATAAAGCACTTCAAATTTAAGTCCTTTTTGAGGCGAGTGCTTTGACTCTGAGTAATTGTGAGGTTGAGTTTAAAATTCTTAATGAATTCATATTTATTTTGGATAGTATATTTAAAGCAGGATACACTATGAATTCACCTATATGAGAGTGTAGTGAAGCCGCTCTTATAAGATTTTTGGCCAATCTTTAGAGCTCTCATGAACAACCAAACAAGCGCACAACCTAATTGTGTGAGGACCCATCACATCATTTTTATTTTATTTTTCTAATTTCCATATCATTTTAATTTGTTTTATTTAATTATTTCATGTCAAATGCATTGACACGAAAAATTTCAAAATTTGTCGCACGTGTTTAAAATTTTTCATTTCTTGTACTGTATGAGTGTTTAAATTTTGCATACGAGTCTAGAGTCAATTATTAGATGTAAGATTCGAGTGTTAGGATATGCATTTGAGGTACATAAGTGAGAGAAATCGGGATCGTAGTGTCGCGTCGCGTGAATCGACCCCGACGTGACAAAAAGTGGCTTTATGTTAAATCGATTGAACTCCCTTTCATTTCTTCCATTTTCCTAACAAACACCAAAAGTCAACACAACACACTCACACTCTTCTTCTTCCTCTCCTTGGCCGAAACCCCCTTCCCCTTCTTCCTCTTCATCTTGTCTTTAAAACTCCATTTCCATCCTTCATCAAATCAACCAAGAAACTTGAGCAATCTTGCTAGCTTACCTTGGAGCTTTGAGGGACCATCAAGGAGTGAGAGAGAGCCGAGCTAGAAGCTGAAAGAGAGGGGCTATTTTGGGAGCTTAGACACACCACAAATGAGGGTTTCTTCTTGAGCAATTAGAGGTAATTTGGCTTCAATAAAACCTTGTTTCCTTGTTTCCATTTTATGGCTTTGAAGCTTGTAGCTCCTTGTTTTTATTTTTGTTGGCTTTGGATGGTTGTGTGAGCTCTATGAACTCCTACATTTCTTGATTGTTGGGTTGTTGTGATGTATATATATGTGATGGAGTGAGTTTGTGTTGAATTCTTGGAGTTAGAAAGCTAGGAAGAAAGGAAGGAAAAAAAAAAAAAAACCGAGAGAGGAAGAAAATGCAAGCTGCCGATTCATTTTTGCTGATTTTCTGCCCTATTTTAGCTCCCATTTTTTGTGAGTTTCTTAGCTGTTTTGAGAGCTGAAATGTTGAGCTTTAAGTGGACATTTTCCTAGCAAAGAAACCCTCTCATTTGGTGCTTCAAAAGTTCATGAAAAGATGGCAAAAAATCTGGAAAAATTCTGCCTCTATTCTGCCCGAAATTTTCTGCCCTATTTTGGGTGTTGTTTGGTCTAGATTTTGCTACCATTTTACCACCATTTGCACAAAAATGTTGCTAGAGTCTTGGTTTCAAAAATGGAATGGAATGGGGGGCTGTTTTGGATGAACTAAATGTTGCAAAAGAAAAGAAATGCTGCTGGGCTGTATTGAGTTCAAAATTTCAGTTAACTTTGGTCATTTTGATCACTGCCTTCCCGTGTGTTTTTTTAGCTAAATTTTGGTAAAAGCGTAGATCACATACTGAGGTTTATGTGCGCAAAAATTGGTATTTTTCTAGTACCATTTTGTTGCCCAAATGATGCTCCAAAGTTGATCTTCAAATCTGGAAATTTCAATGACAGGACAGCTTTATACCATCTGTTCAAATGGCTATATTTTCTTGCTCGGGAGTTGAAATCGAGCGCTGTTTGTGGCGTTTGAAACTAGACTTTAAGGGCTTTCCAATGGTATATGGATTGCATGCTAACTCATTTTCTATCAATCCCAGAAAATCTAGAAAGAAGGTTGTTTCTCGAGACTATTTTCCCTATCTTTTGTTCATTGTGGTATCTTGCAGCTCAGTTTAGCCTACTTTACAAAATGAATCTTAGAACGAGTCCTTCTGGTGAATTGTAGTACTCCGAGTTTAGTTTTCATAGCCGTAATTTCGATGAGTGTAGTCTTAGATATGGTTCCTTGCAAGAAACAGTGGCAGTGTGGCCTTTGATGATTTTAAGTAGTTTGGGTTAAGTTTTGAGTTCTAGTTGTTTGGCTAGTGTTTGATAGCTAAACTTTGGCTCAAGTGACCAAAACTTTGTCGAGAGAGAACTAACTACCGAAACTTTGCTATCTTGCTTGCCTGCTCGCTTAAGTGAATCGCGGTGAGTGTTCAAGTGCTTGTTAATTATGTCTAATTTGATACAAGTGATATGTGAAGCATGTTATGAATTGATTTGGCAAGCGTGTACTTTATCGCGTTCGCCCTCATTGAATTGGAAATTTTGCTCTACTACACTTGAACGATTGTTATTTGAATTATGGTTACCTGAATGATTGTTATTGCTATTGAAATTATGGGGACACCCAAACCTCATTGGGGAACCTTTCACTTCGACCCATCAATAGGGGCTTGGTCGAGGGATTGGTGAACCATGGGTCTTGATATTGTTTATGTCTGTTGGAGTGCACTCGCCGATCAAGGTATACTTGAGTATTATCGACTATCGATTGTTTGACGAGCGGGCCAGGTACAGGGGGTGTAAGTAGACGGGTGAGGGTTTCAAGTGGTGTCTACAGGTTGTGAGAATGTGGTTGACGAGTGTCAAGATTTTTGATTGGAGGTTAGAGCTCTTGAAGCGGACCAGTTATGATTGTGGCAAACGCAGAAATTTGGAGCGGGGGTACGCTACATCCCAGAGAACGGTAGTCATCTTTACCTCCTGTGTCCACCTGTATCCTTTTATATTGTGTTGTCTACTTGCTCTACATGAAATATTGTTAGTTTTACTTTTTTGATTGTTTTAATTGTTAGAGTATCGCTTTGACTTGCTTGCGTGCATGCTTTCTTGACCTCACTGAGCGTTAGCTCACCTTACTCTCAAACTCCCCCTTACTGTTAGCCTTACTTTTCTCCCCCTTTTGGCATCAATCAAAAATTTACAAGGTGAGCCAAAGATATTGTTCCAATAAACATATTAATCCAATAAACATATTGATCCGATAACACTGTAAAAAGATTGAACACAAAATTTTGGCATTCAATAAATATGAAATAGAGTCAATAAACATAACATAGGTTCAGTCAACAAAGTTTAACAAGGCCAACAAGACCAAGGCCAATCAAAAAACAACCAAAGCCAATGAGCATTTTTGGCTCAACAAAAACAACTGAGGCCATCAAGACTAGCAAAAGAAGCCAATAAACAAGTCATATACAAAAATGATGTTGGTCTAGGAAATGCTTAAGTGCATGGTCCTAATGGATGCATAGGTGAAGTTAAAATTGTGGATGAGATGAGCCTCGACGCCTTCAGACAAGTCTAAATTCCTTGTTGGTACTTTCTTTTGATTCACTGGCTTGTTGTGTAGGAGAAGTATTGACTCTTGAAGGGCCAACTTCTGGAGTATGCTCTTGATGATGTGATTCTTGTGCATGAGATTGCTCATGCTCTTGGCATCCTTGTGCTTGTTCATCTTGAGCTTGAGAAGGCGGGAGTGTCTCTTTCAACTTTAGAAAAGCATCTTGTTGCTCCCAAATCATCAGCATTTGAAGTCCTTGCTCTACAAGAAGGCTTCGTTGTTTGAGTTCAAGGAGCAGACTAAGAATAGGATTAGAAGAGGTTGTAGGTTGGAAGGAGAGAGGAGTGGAAGAGTCAATTCTAGGACGTTTAAACCGAGGAGTGAGAAGTGTAAGAGGAGTGGAGATCGGATCATGGGATTGTTTGGTGCGAGTTTCCAAGGCAATTTCTTTGTATACCCATTCACCACCAACAAAACGAATGTTTTTCTTTTCAAAATAGGCTTTGGTCAAAAAACAATTAGGATTTTTAGTGGTTGGTGCACCAATTAGGGGAATGTTAAAGTGATTGAAAATTGATGTTAAGAATTTGCCATAAGAAATTTTTCTACGACTGTCAAATTTAACTTTGTTCATGAATCGACACATTACAAAGCCAAAATCAACCCTGATAGTTTCCATAAAGCAGTAAAATAGATAAAGTTCCATTTTTTTTTGCAGTGGTACAATAACCAGAAGTAGGAACTAAAGGATTTGCAATCATTACCCAAAGAATTTGTTGCAAAGGAATGGTGGCTGTCAAACTACCAAAAATAAAAATAAAAAAATTAGCCTAATTGCCAACAAAACTATTCTCAAATTAATTCTAGTACTGGAGCAGTGACTTTGGATGTGCAATGGGTTACTTGCTTTACCCTGTTTCTGAAGAGTTTGTTGAACCCGATATACCAGAATTTATTCCAGAGAATCTTATTAATTTGTGTATAGGGCAAGTAGGGTCGTCTCCACAGGGAACTAGTAGATTTATCACACAGGAAAATTGGGGGGTTTTTAGGAGAAGGAAACAAATAATTAAAGATGTAAAAGTACTGAAATTCTAATTTACAAAGAACGCAATAATTAAAGAATGCAAGAAACAATTAAATAGCACAACCTAGTCAAGGAATTGATGTTGGCACCGGTGCACACAACTGATCATAGATACCTTGAATAATTCATACGTTTAAAAATAAATTGGTTACAGTAGCCCGGCGACGCGCCCAATCACCAATCTCTCTTTAATTATACGGTAGTCTAGAGATGCTCTTAAACTACCCCCTTGTGAACTAGACAACCCTAGAGACTCTCGTAGGATTTAATGTAGTCACACCTTTAGGAATTAGAGAGACCCAATTCTAGTTAACATACATACACGCGGGTTTCATTCAAACTAGATTAATTATTCCCATGACACAGATTAAACCACATGCGAGGCGAAGTAATTGTGTTGTATGCCACTAGTTAAGATGCTTAAAGGCGACGCGCCAACATCTTAATTGGTTATATATTATTCAGACAATTGAACAATTGGCCAAATCAATCCAAAATATCCAAACAATAATAACCCACTAAAACAGAGAATAACTAAATACCTATGAATACAGAATTTAAAATAGACAAATTAGAAAGATCTCACAATTGTTGTGCAATCGAGCCTTGATTATTCCTCAACTAGAAAATTGATTTAGCCTTGCCTCATCTTGACAAAGCAATCCAAACTCTTCATGCAATTCGGATGTAAGCAACAACAATAATTGGCTAATGGGAAATCTTCAATTGCAAGAGTAATTACTGGAAAAAGAAAAACAAAGCAAGTACTAGTCTATCTTGGTGGCTGCGGTAAAGGAAGAAAACAAAAACTATCACTACTAATTGCCTAACGATAGATGTCTCCCCCCAAGGGAAATAAGAGACACCAACTACTGCTCCTAATTGCCTAACGAAAAAGATGTCCCCCGGAAAAGGCAAAGATCCCTCCTATTAGTCTGCGTCTTTGGGCCTAAGGAAATAGAAGATACTAATCCCGTGTGATTCGGGAATCCCACAAAACAAGGAAATAGATTTGGACTTTTCCTAAAAAAAACTCTTTATTTCCAACCAATCGCGCCTTCCATATCTCTAAAAGATATCTTCCCTTTTTCTTCTCCTAATTTGTTGCCAAATCATTCTCTGAAGATATTTAGAAATTCACCCTTAAATCCTGCTTTAAGCTCAAAGTGCCCGCAATGGACACAAAAACCAAATATGAGTAGAAAGCCCAATTCTTTGCACAATAAGTGGCCAAAATTAAGATCAAATATCAACAAATTAAATATATAATTGGTTCACCATCAAATTCCCCCACACCAAGACAATGCTTGTCCTCAAGCATTTCCAAGCTCAGAGATGCAATTACAAGTTCAAACACATGGCAGCTCAACATGTGAGCATACATGCCCTATCTTCCTAACAACGTCATCAAATTCAGCAAATGCAAGACTTCACCCTTACCTATAGCATGGTGTATGACTACTCATCACTCCAAAATGAAACACAAAGGGTCACTCACATCACATAATGAAATGCCGTTACCATATGTTCGCTAATATATCACATCACCACCTCTAAAGTCAAATTTAATGCAAAAATCAAAGGGTCTTGATACGGGTTGTAATGAGGCTTAGGCAGGGGTTCGAGCAAAATAGGTAATTTAGGTTCATTGTATCAAAGGAAATACTACTGACCCGCTACAAGAATTCACATATTTTCCTTCATCCAAATAATCTTTCCAAGGTATACTCAGAAATTTTCCCAAATTAGCAAGTGCAAACACAACCATGGTGTGCCCCAACTATTATTACACAGTACTTCATAACTCTCTTTTTGGTGTTTCTTTTCCCTTCTCTTTTTTTTTCCTCTTTTTTTTAATAGCCTTAAGATGGAAGGCGTGGGCATGCCTTAGAAGCCATAGTCTTCTATGATACGATCCATGGCTGCCCAAGATGGAGGAAATCGTTGGAAATCTTACAAGTCCATGCAGAAAAGGAGAGAGTCGCGGACCGAGCCGCGATCCAGCACCTCGCGTATCCGTGCCTCGCGAATCATGGTCAGAAGTGAAATTACTATATCCGCAGACCAATCCGCGAACCAAGTATCGCGGATCCAACTCGTGTATCTTAGTCGCGAATTTTTGTATTTTTTTTCAAATTTTTCGTAATTAATGTAAAACAGCCCATGGTTTACCCTAGAGAGCCTTTGGCCAAACCCTGGGTCTAGTAGTCAGTTAATTAGTGGTTAGTTTTTGAGTATTTAAGCTAATTTCTTTGTACGATTCATCAGATTATTCAGAAATAAGAAAACCTTCTTGAGAGACTCTCTCTCTTGCTTCCTTGAAGCAATCTTAAGTATCTTAGATTGTTTTAGGGTATTCGAGCAGACTTATCAATCTAGGAACACGCTAGATTGTGGCGTCCTCTACCATATCAGGGATCGTTGTGGAGTGTGATCAACGGGTTCTTGATTCTTCCGTTGTGTTCATTGAGTCAAACGCGTGTCACCTTCTAGATCCGTGGTAGTCTGTACGGGTTTCGTCACAAGGTTGGCGACGTTCGTATCAACTGGCATCAGAGCTAGTTGAAGGTTCGCGTTATATCTTGTTCTTTGATTTCCTCTTGAGTCATTTTTGTTAAGTCATTTTTGTTGATCCAAAAAAAAAAAAAAAACTTCATCCGTGCTTGTGCGTTCTTGTCAAGTCTTGTTTCGTGTTTTGGGTTGTTCAAATTCTGATTTAGTATCAAGCTGTGTGTTACTGATTTCGTTTATTTAAAAAAAAAATTCGGAGTTACTGTTCTAAATGACTTGTAGCGCTAATCGCTCATCGCATCGTTACTGTTCTACTTCGCCTTTGTTTATTATTCTTGTTCACACTGTGTCTTATTCTGTTCATCCAAAAAAAATTTTGTCTTGTATTCACGTGCAGTCATCCTTGGTTTCGTGTCGTTCTTTGGAACATCTTGGGTAACCCATTGGGTGGAACCTGAGTTGGGTTCACAATTTCTACAATTTTCTTATTCGTTGTGTCCATAATTGTTGGTTGTAGGCGAGTTGTGCATCGTTCTTGCTGGCTGTCCACTTCTTCTTATTGCTATCCGTGGTTCTTGTTGGGTTGTTACTGCCCAAATCTCTCTTATAAAGAGAAGACAAAACGGAACTAGCAATTTTAGTCCAACTGAAATAAGACTTCACGTGGAATAAGGTCCAATCCGGGCAGCCTAAGTCTTTGTCGTGTTTTTCCTCTCAATCAGCCGAGCCATTTCCTTGTTGGTAGGGATTGAGTCGACCAAAATCATCTCCAAGACTCAAGCCTAAATTTTCTCCAAAATTCTAGCCTTTCCTAATCTCAACTCTTGCCTACATTATCTCCTATATTCTCAAAGATTTCAGCCTTTCTTCAATCTAATCCCCAGCCTTGCCTGCATTGTCTCTTAGGTTTTGAAACCTATCCTAATTCCAACACTTACCTAAATCATCTCCACGATTATCTCCTAGAAGTTCTCCAAACACCCTGGCCATGTCTTCTAACTAGGCTATGGACCCACTTCCGATTACACTACCTCATCAACCCTAGTCAGCCAGTGATTTTCTAAACCCTGGCCGGCGTCTTCCCTAAGCTATAGGAACCCAGACCATAATACTAACTAGCCAACCTAAGCCCGTAGCCAGCCATCCAAAAGGCCTAAGCTGGCAGTATCACTTGTCCAAGCCAATAAAGGCCCTAGCCGACAGGCTTCAGTTTCCAAAAGCCCTGGCCGCATGAATTGACCTAACAACCCTAGCCAGCACATCTCATCAACCCTAGCGCACGCTCATCAGCCCCTAGCATCCTTTCCTTCTCTTTCTTGTCATTTTTCATTCTTCCTTTCTTTCCTTCTTGAGTCAACTTCCTTTTGGTATTGTTGAGGGTTAGCAAACTCGTGTGTGCCAAGTTGATTAAGTTGATCGTTTATCTAAAGGAAATCTAATTTCTTCAAGATAAGCTTTCAAGAACTTGAGAGAGTAAGGTGAGATCATTATCGAGTTACATTGAGAGATACACGAGTGTTGAGTGTAAACACTTTAGGGAGTGAGTGAGGAAATATATACACTTGTTTCTTTACTAACTTGTTGCAGGTCATAAAATCATGTCTAAAGGAGTTGCATCATGTCCATTTGAACAAGCATGCTGGGATAACAAGCCTCTCAAGAGGAGGGGTTCAAAGCATTCTACTTCCATGAGTTCTAGTTCCAAATGCTCTAATTTCGAGCCTCCACAGCATGAGTTCCTTACACTTAAGGAAGAGATGGATCGGTATCGTGCTTTGAGCTTATATGAAAGACTTAAGTGAGAGGATAAAGAGTTTCAAAGGCAATTACAGCCAGCACCTCATAAGAGTTCATCGTCCACTAAAAGAGATTCATTTAAGGTGCATCATGGAAACTCCAAAGCATGTACATCAAGGACTAATTGGCAAATTGAATCCGCCAAGATGGTTGATTCTCTAATGGAGGAAATTACGCCATTGCTGCAGGCATTCTTTGAGCAAAATAATCGTGCTCCAACTAATGGTCCTAAGGACGATGTTCCTTCTCATACAACATTGATTGAAGGAGTAACTATGAATGCTGAAAAGTGTGATTTACCAAGTGAAAGTTTTGTGAATGAGGTGACATCGGATGTTGCTGACTTGCCACAAGCGTGTACGGCATCTTGTGAGGAAGTTGAGCAAGTGCAAGTGACCTTGGTAATACAATATGCTATTCCCAAATCATTTGTTCAGTTCGAGAGTTTTCATGGCATTTATCTATTTGGAGTTACATCTATGTGGAGCCGTTTTGTCCAAGCACTTGAATTCAAAACTGGTAAGATTCATGAGGACAATACCCAAGTTGCAATCCAAGTGGATAAACCAGCCTTTGGTGCAACCTTAGCCACCCTTGTCCACTGCACGGAGTTCCACAACATTGATTTTCTAGGAGTTGAATCTCCTCGGGCTGACTTCGTTGAAGTATATCAACTCACATGGCCACGCCAATGGAAAGCACCATCAAAGTCATCCTAAATGTGATATGCCGAGTTATTACCTTGAGGATGATCGTAAGTTGAAGCCAGTTCCTTACTACGAGTTGCCTTCTGTGCCAAAAATCTTATGGATCCTATGCTTGTGCGAGAGACATGTCACGTGGATTATTTTCATGAAGGTGATGTCGTTGGCCCTATCCTCCAACTTCGATTTGGGGACAAATCGCCTTTAAGAGGAGCGGAATGATACGATCCATGGCTGCCCAAGATGGAGGAAATCGTTGGAAATCTTACAAGTCCATGCAGAAAAGGAGAGAGTCGCGGACCGAGCCGTGATCTAGCACCTCTCGTATCCGTGCCTCGCGAATCATGGTCAGAAGTGAAATTACTATATCCGCAGACCAATCCGTGAACCAAATATCACGGATCCAGCTCACGTATCTTAGTCGCGATTTTTTGTATTTTTTTCAAATTTTTCGTAATTAATGTAAAACTGCCCATGGTTCACCCTAGAAAGCCTTTGGCTGAACCCTGGGCCTAGTAGTCAGTTAATTAGTGGTTAGTTTTTGAATATTTAAGCTAATTTCTTTGTACACTTCATCAGATTATTCAGAAATAAGAAAACCTTCTTGAGAGACTCTCTCTCTTGCTTCCTTGAAGCATTCTTGAGTATCTTAGATTGTTCTAGGGTATTTGAGTTGACTTATCAATCTAGGAACACTCTAGATTGTGGCGTTCTCTACCATATCAAGGGATCGTTGGCCGTGTGATCAACGGGTTCTTGATTCTTCCGCTGTGTTCATTGAGTCAAACGTGTGTCACCTTCTAGATCCGTGGTAGTTTGTACGGGTTTCGTCACAAGGTTGGCGATGTTCATATCATTCTGTTTACCACAACGCATAACTTCCTGAAAATAAGACACCCTTGCCAACTTAAATCATACTCTTGCATCATCGTTCAAAAGCATTATGCAACAAAATCAAGGCATTCTTTTGACACGGGATTCAAAACAAGAAGGGCTCAACAAAAAATGAATTAAGGGTAACACTATGGGCTATTAAACAAAGAAAATGCTAGACTCAAACATGGTCAACTAGGGAAAATACAATCAGGGTAGGTCTTTAGAAAGTCAAAAATGGGTAACCTAAGTGCCCTTATCACTTTAATACACCAAATTCAAAACTGAGGGCTTGATATGCACAACAAAACAAGTTCTAGAACAATCAAATCATGTGTGATATCACTTAAAGAAAGAAAATAGAGCAGTTATCAATGCAATACTCATTGGCTCAACAGCTCACAAAAGTGGTTACAGATTGCCAAGTCTTGCAAAATAAATTATTCAATTCCATTATCAAGAAGAAAAGATATTTAACCCACATAAAATCACTGCCCATACTTGTAGAGTAATTGCAAACATCACCATAGCATCCAACTTTAGCCAAAAGAATTCAACTAGCTCAGAAAAATATTTTTTTTTTGAAATGTAAAGAGCTAATACTACTTCCCCCCACACTTAAAGTCTACATTGTTCTCAATGTAACAAAGAAAAATAGAAAGGGAGGAAGTGGGAGCAAGAACTTCCCTAAATAAGGAGAGGAGGTAGCAAAAATACTAGGGGTGAGGCGGATGAGGCGGCTGGAAGATGAAGGGCGCCGGCTGGAGTGGATGGTGCAGATTGACTTAGCGACTGCAACCCAAGCAACGGTGGTACAGATGGAGGAAGGCAGCGATGATTAATATAGAAGATTTGGGGAAAAGAATACTAGGAAAAGAAACGGGTCTAACTTAGACTTTTTTTTTTTAATAAACCCTATCCGTTTTAAGGCGTGGGCATGCTGTGGAAGCAAAAGTTTTTTGCCCAGCTCTGTTCGACAGCATCTTAAAAAAAACTGTAAAGCTTGGGCACGCCTTGCAACTTGAAGTCTTCTGTTCACTAGGTGGCAACGGCTTGCCGAAACCTCCATGTAAAGCGTGGGCACGCCTTACAGGTTAGAGTCTTCTGTCCATCTCATTTCAACAATAGCTTAAGATGTCCCTATAAGGCGTGGGCACGCTTTGGAAGCTAGAGTCTTCTGTGCATTAGTTCTTGGAATTCTAACATCCCTGACCAATATTATCCCACAATTAGCCACCCTGAAGGTTATGGGTTTTGTTCCTGGAGGTGGAGTTATAGCCCACAACAAGTGCAGAGTCCAAGCAAGCAGGTCAAGAAGCCCAGCAGCCCTCCAAAAGGCCTCGGTCAGGTGGAGACATAGCCACGGCTGGTTATAAAGCGGTCAGGATCCCTCCTTCCAACCGATATGGGATCGTTACAATCCACCCCCCTTAGGGGATCCAGCGTTCTCGCTGGCACACTAGAGTCGGGAGTCGGCTTTGATACCAACTCTAACACCCCTGACTAATATTGTCCCACAGTTAGCCATCTTGAAGGTCGTGGGTTTTGTTCCTGGATGTGGGGTTATAGCCCACAACAAGTGTAGAGCCCAATCCCACAGGTCAAGAAACCCAGCACCCCTCCAAAAGGTCTCTAATTCAAATGATCGCAAAGAAACTAAGGAGAGCATATGCTTGCTCTCTTTGTTGATAATCACCTTCATTTTCAATGATTTCAAGAACATCAATCATAGAAGCAAACGTCATAGTTAATCTCAGTAATGACCAAAAATGTAAACCCCATCGTTTATCACCAACTCTTTGAAGGTCAGTTTCTTGATTAAAACCTTCACCAGTCACAAGTTTAGCATTTAATAAATCATCAATAACTTTGTCAATGTGTTTTTCTTTAAGAATTTATTTACATTTTGATGAACCTTCAATCATAGTTACTAGATTCAGCAATGCATTGTAAAAACAAGAAACTTTCACCTTTTTTTTTTGGTAACTGCCACAAGGGTCAACTGAAGTTGATAAACAAAACAATGCACATAATGAGCAAAAGCATTCCCTTTCAAAATCAATATCTTCAAGCCATTGTTTTCACCTCGCATATTGCTAGCTCCATCATATCCTTGATCGAGAATACGTGAAATACTCAAGCCATGCTTTGAAAATAATGCATCGCTTACCACTTTAAATGTAGAAGCACTAGTATCACCAACATGAATAACGCCAAGAAAGTGTCCATTACACATCATTTTGCATTTACATAGCACAAAACAATTAGAAATTGCTCTTTCTTTGATACATCACAAGACTCATCCACTGAAGGAGCAAAAAATTCATTCCCAGATCATCAATAATGACAGTTGTAGTTTCACTTGCCAAAGCATGTGTAATGTCTTTGTTGTACGTAAGGAGATGTGAGTTTAAGATTTTTTGGAGCATTTCCTAAAATAACTTTCCTTCTGTCCTCATTGTGATCAATAAGAAAATGTAATAACTGAAGAAAATTGTCTTGATTATTTGAATTTTCAGATTCATCATGCCCCGAATAACTGAACCTTTATGTAACAAAATTTAGCACAATCAATACAAGCTAGTAGTCGAGTCTGATACTCTAACCAAGTTTGCTCAGTGTGTTTAAAAAAAACAACTTCAACATGCTGATTTTGATTCATCAAATTTTCACATTTACGTCGAGCTGGGTTATGAGCACTGTTTAAACCACCAACATGAATTCAAAACCTTTCTTTTTTTTTTTATTCCAATTTGAAATGCCTTCAATAACAAAACTATCACCACTTGCTTACTCTCATATTTCTGGTATAAATAAGTAGCAGTATAAGCAGAAAACAACATGTTTTCAATACCACACTCCTACCAAGTTTTATATTCATCAAACCATTCCAGAACAAATCAATGCCATAGCTTTCCAAACTTCTTTTTGTGGAAAATTATGCTCACGAGGTTGACAAGATCCTTTTTGTAGATACGCTCTTTGAATTTCATCACAAAAGTTTTGCTGATAATCAACAATTTTTCCCTCTATTTTGGATTAGCTAGTAAATCATCAAAATTAATTTCCACAGGATCTTTTCTTGAATGATCTCTTCCATGATTACTATCATCAATCCCAACATTAGATGGCTCTTCATTGATAGTCTTGCTTTTGTGATACTGTTCCATAACTAAAGCATGTTAAATATTAAATTAAATACTAATTGACAAATATATTATGAATTAAATAAAATTTTATAACATAAAGTTACAAATATAGTACGAAAAATATAATTTCACCACACAAAGTCATACACCAAGAAGTATAAGTATAAACCATGAGTATTTAATTATATTAAATATTTCTCCTTAAAGATTAGCACATAAAAAATACAATATAATCGAATAAAAAACTACGAGACAGTAAATATAATAATAAATTACACAAACTTTGGATCCTTCTAGGCAGCTATTTAAAACAAAATTCAGCACCATTTCTTTAGAAACTTTCTTCATCTTCACTTCATGGACTAATAAACTCCAAACCCCCCTAATCTAATCTCATCTTTTAACCATTTTTCTTCCCATTTTTCACCATCAAATCATCCCAAAACATCTTGTGATCAAAACCCCTCAAGAATTTGACATCAAACACAACTACTTGGAGGGATTTTTGCTAAAAAAAAATGAACAGAGCTGAACTAAAATTTGTCATTATGGGGTCTATTTTAGTGCCTTTTCTTCAAGTTAATCACATCATTTGCATCCTCTAACATCACTCTACATATTGGTGGAAAGTTTTCTTAACTTTATTATATATTAAAGATTTTGCCATTGTCATGTTTCTTGATATTTCTATCAAATCTTCAATGGTGAATATGTGGAGATACTTGTCGATGTTAGGATGTTCCATTGTGCTTATATTGGCTTCATTAACTTGTTTAAATGCTAAGTTTTGGGCAATTTGTTGAGTGATGTGGAGAATTTTAATTTCTCAATTTCTTGAGTGGCCAAAATCTTTGAATGTTGATAGCATTTTATATTGTCTATTCATTAGGCCATTGAGTTAAGCCTGGTTAAGTCCCTTATATGATTGAACGAGTTAAAATTTTAGAAAGTTGATGATTATATATTTTTTTATTATTTTTCTAAAATTTCTGAGAAATTGTGCAACTTGGGCATACGGTTGATGGAATTGCATAAATGTTGATTAGGCTAAGCAAGTTTTTTTGAGCTCTTGATTGTTGAAGTTTGAGAATGTTGTTGTTAAGTTCTATTGTTATTGGTTTTCTCAAATTTTAACAATGATCCATTGGATGTAATTATAGAGTTTTCTAATGCTTTTCTTGGTCTGAAATTAGCAAGTTGTGCATTTCACTAAAGTGAAAATTCGATTTTATTGGGAAGAGTAGTTAGTTGTATCTATTTAGGGAAATAATTCTTATTTTCTTATTTTAATAGGTACAATGGTTCATGATGAGAGAGATAGAGGAGGAGATGTCTATGGAGACTATGGAAATGCTTCAAGAATGGGCAACCCTATAGTTTCATTTCACTTATTTTGTCATGTTACATTTGTTTTTCTTGGTTTTCTATTTTTGTTTTAAGACTTTTCGGATCTTAATGGTTGGAACTTCCTCGCATGGCACCTGATTTGGATATGGGCAAGTTTTCTAGGGGAGTATTGTTCTTACTTTTATTCTTTTTCTCTTTCCCACATTGAGGAGAATGTGGAGTTTAAGTGTGGGGGAAGGGAATATGTATGAACTTGCCATTTTTATGCCTTGTGATGATAGTTTGTGGATTTAAGTGCCTTAGAAATATTGGAATTGTGCTTGGCAAAGTTGCCTTGTGGTATTTTTGTTGAAAAATTGAGCTGCTGGCAAGGAGTTTCGTCCACTTATAAGGGGAGCTCTATCAAAGTTTTTCTAAAATCTTTTCCAAAATTTCACCAGAGCCAAAAATTTTTTGAAATTTTTGCTATTTTGTTTAAAAAGGGCCAATTTGTTCTAAACTCCAATTTTCATTACAAATCTAACACCTTTAGATTATCAGTATTAATGGCCAGTCAATCATGATTAGAAAAACAAAAGTGCTAAATAACTTGCTCTGCATTAAATTGCCAAAAAATCAACACAAAATAATCATCGAAAGTTTAACCAAAACCGAAGGCATAAACTTTAGAAACACATATCCAACTCTTGCATTAACACAACTTAGAATTTAATACAAAGACAAAGGATTAAAGAGAAGAAACCCTTGTCACTAGTTTCTCTTGAAACCTCCCTTTTTCACGTTTGTCTACCATGCCTATGGATGAACATTTCTTCCGACTATCGAATCCTACAAAATCAACAAAATAAACATACTTCAAAACACACTTTAAACATGAAAACATAGTAAAATGAATTAAACTAAAACAAATATTGGGTTGCTTCCCAACAAGTGCTTCTTTATAGTCATTAGCTTGACTATTAAAATGCTTTAACAAGGAGGTTTTGTCAAAGAATAATCCACCAGTTTTGGACGCGACAGATCAACAAACAGTGGCTCAACTTCATGAGCCCTATATTCATATGATTTGAGAATTGAAAGTGGCTTACTTATCTCAAGCAATTCATAGGTATTACCTTGGATTTGCAGTACTTGAGATGATACCAAAGGCATGTCAGTGAGACTTTCTTGGGGGATAATACTCTTAGAATCTACACTTTTGAAACACTTCTCAAGAGGGATTTGAAATGAATCATTCATGATTTTCTCTTGAGATTCAATATTAGTTCCAAAGACATTATCGAGTGAAGTGAATATATTCTCATTAAAACAAGAAGTAAAATCACCCTTATCATCAAAATGTAATCCACATTCACATGCAATATCCTCACCATTCTCAATAGGGTCAACTTGCATATTATTTGATAAAATAAATTTATACAAAACATGCAATTGGTCTTGTATCTGTAACGACCCCACCTCCCCTAGCACGTACCCTAAGGTAATGGCGGGTCGCCTATATAGCTCAAGCCATGACTCAATTACAAAATTACTATCAATAATTAAGAACTATAATCATAATCGATAATAACTAGAGCCATTCATCAATGTACTCATAAGCCAATCATCAATTCAATTCTTACATTACAATGCAAGTTCCAAACTTAGAAAAAGTCAAAGTTCAATCTTACAAGACATAACCAAGCTAGCACGATGCTACTACTACTAAAAACAAAACATTTAGACAACTTGGCCCTTAATGCTCACTCGCCTATGTCATTGAACCCTGTAAAGAAAACAAATAAAAAGAGGGTGAACTTTTGCTCAGTGAGACTCCAAGAAGAAACATGCAGTCACAAGAATCATACACTAGTTATCTATAGAATGTAAATTTCACAAAATAAGGCATTAGCATCTCAAAGAAACAATAGGACTTTCAATTCAAATAATACAGGACTCTCATGAGCTCATTCAAGTAGCTTGTCCAGTACATAAGATTTCTGTTGACACTCCGTCAACCTTATTCAAGAATGTTACCAAGTAGATTCTCTGCTTCACACCAACCTCCATCCACCTTACATTCCCTGACTGGGCCTGCACCCAAAATTCACGAAGATAATACTCAAGTATACCGAATCAAGTCCAAGAATCAAGAGACAAGACCCATGGCTTATTGATTTCATCGACTACGCCCTTGCGGGTTTGACTCAAACAACTAACCAATGGGGTTTGGGCCCCAAGTATGCATTGGAGTCAATGGAACAACATCCCAAATGTCAATCAGGTCACGCACAAGGAAAGCATTTCACATATCCAAGTAACATTCACCCAATCAAACAAGGACGAGTGTGATAAAGTATGCACTCACCCAAGCATTAACAATTCATGAACTAGCATATCAAGCAACAAACATGTTCATTAACCAAGAAGATAACATTCAAGTGGCATAACCTTCAAACAAGAAGTATAACATTTCAAGTGCTTCACAAGTTCTTGGAACACTCACATTCGAAGTACAGTTCAAATCTTTGGTTCAAATGCTTCCTCGTGCTCACTTCGGAGTCCTAGAATCAAAGTAATAGAGTACATTAAAATTCATTATTCCAAGCCATGACAAACAACCAATTTCATTTCTAATTCTTAGCTAAAAGTTCTCGAAATGTCTTCACCCCCAAAACCCTCGTGGTTCCAAATCTAACTCAAGGAAAAACTCATGCATATTATAAATCATTGTTTTGAGTAAAAGATAGTGCACATAGTTCTCAACTTTCGCCACAAATTTGGCTCAAAACTGCCCAACATTTTAGTTTAAACTGCTGGAAATTTGAGCATGGAAAAACAAGGGAAAAATAAGATAAAACTCCTTAAAACTCTTCATTTTTCCACTCCAAACCACCATCCAAAACAGGGCTAAGACTTAACCAAGTGTATAGAGGACAAACATAGCAATTTTAGCTTTGATAATGTTGGATCTTTTAGATCTATGGATTATTTTTGTTAAAAATGATATTCTTGGAACTTTGAGTTGGGCTCTTGAATTCTCAACTTAGGTAGCAGACTTGTGGACTTTGTTGTGATTGTGGTTGTTGTTGATGAGATGGGTTTATTTTTTTGGATAGAAAGTAAAAATGTTGGTGAAAATTTTGGAAGAAAAGCAAAGCTTGATGGCCGGACTTCACTTGGAAAGTTTTGATTCTTGATTTCAAAATTTTATGATGTTTCTTGACTTGATTTTGTCTGACTAAATATGTATTATGTTTATTTATGAGTATAAGCTTGAATGGAGTTGAATCTTGAATTTTGAAGGGTGAAAAGTTGAGTTTTTCACTAATTTTTGGATAAAAGTACTATTTGGACAGGTTTGAGTATTTGAAATGTTTTGATTATTTTTCATGATTTTAATGCGTCAAGATTTGGTAAAAATTGAACTAAAAACTTGTTAAAACCTTGACTAAAGCTTTGGTGTTGAGTTTGAGCCTGAATAGGTGATGTTTGAGATAAAAGACCTCGCTTAATTTCATTGTCTTGAAAGTTGAGAAGTTGCGAATATGGAGCATATCGTTGGAGCATTTTGTTTAAATGCTGTATCGATTTGAAAAATGGAATCTTTACGATGTTTTTCGACTCTAGTGACTACTTTTTCACTTGAGAAAAGTTGGAGGAATTTTTGAAAAAATTTTGATCAAATAAATGGCTACGTTTATTTGAGTTTGGTTTCGCTATTAGGGGAGCGAAACTTATTTCTTTTCTTTAATTGTTTATAGGAAGTGTGGACGAATTTGAAACCGAGCCAAACTTGGAGACTGTACCTTGCTATTTTGGTGAGTTTCATGCGTGTTTCTTAACTTGGATTGCAAGTATGACCTGAATCTTTTGACCTGTTATGTGAATTTGAATCTCGAGACTTGATATGAATCGTGTTTTGATTACCTGACGTGACGTGTCTTGAAAATCTTGGTTTGCTGATCCTTCCAATGGGGTAGTGTGTACTTTATCACACTCACTCCCATTTGGAAGGTGATATACTTGATTTAAACGTGTCTTGACGTGACGTGATGTGCCTTGTACTTGTTATTCTCGAGAATTCCTGAATCCTCTTGGTAAGTTATCAAATTGAACCATTGGGAAGGCTCAGGTCGAGGAGATTTGACTAACCTTGGGCTACGTGATCTGTTGTGTGCTCTGAATTTGGCATATGGCCTTGTCCCTTTTGAAGAGCAATACACAAATATATAAATTTCTTGTTAGGCGGGCAGGCCCGGTTGAGGGTTTTGGTGGAGTAAGGAGACACTGGTTGTCTACTTGGATTTGATATGTGAAAGTTGATGGAGTATTAACTACATGATTCTTGTTCTAGTTTCATGGACGTGCTCCAGTTTCGAGGACCTTAACTCCTGAGAGTTACTTGTAGCCTCCCCTTGTGTTGTTACCTGTTTTCCTTATTTGCTCTTAAATGTGAATTTGACGTGAAATATTATATGCTTTATGTGAATTGCATGTCTTTTGAAACTCATTGGGCATTAGTTCATTCTTTTAAATTTGTTTTCCTTAACAGGGACTGAGAACCTGTGTGAAGGTGCCACTCATTAGAGCTAGGTTTTACTTTTGTATCTGGCCTGAGAAACTTGAACTTTATATTTGGGATTTTGTATTGTAAGTTTTTGAATGTATAATTAATTACTTTGGATTATATTTCAGGATTGTACGACGATATTCTAATTTCACTTTATGTATCTTGGGATTATAAGGTTGAAGTAGTTAATTTGTGGCTTGATGCTTGGTTGAGATTTGATATTGAAATTTAGTTTGAAGAGTTAGTGATCATTTGAGTGAGTGAGTCCTGGCGAGAGTTGGGCATGCAATCCACTAAAATCTTAGGGTGCGCCCTGGGGAGAATTGGGGCTATCACAGGTGGTATCAAAACTTAGGTTTCAGATCTTTGTAGTGTATCCTATGCTTAAAAGTTTAGGATGCTGGACTGTATGATTTGATTGTGTGTTACGCATAGGGTGACTTTATCACTTGATGATTGGCTGAGAATTTGAGTTATTAAGTATTTGAGAGTGTAATAGGTTAGAAAGAAATGTTAAGAGATAGCTACTATTTCTGTTTAAGTGTTAATGATATTTAAATTTGATTAAATTCTATTCGAATTCGTTCTTGTAGGTTATGGATTTTGGTGGTGGTGATGACATGCCTAGACACCTTCAACCCGTGGTTTCTTACCGACCGAGGCCAGGGGGTGCTCATATGTCCTGTAACCCCAGGACCAGAGTTAGGATGGCTTGTGAGTGTTGGAAGACGCATGCCTACCCTGATAATGTAGTCTTACCGATTTATCATGAGAGGAAAAGATTGACCAGGATTAATAGGGAGTTACAAGAGGAAGTGGATAGGCTCACGACTGTAGAGCATAGTCAGGTTGCTAAGATTCGAGAGCTATAGGAGGAAGTTCATTCGACTAACGAGAGATTGGTTAGAGTGGTAAGGGTGGCTCGAGGGCGAGTTGAGGCGTCGTGGGAGGTGCAAAAGCCGATAGATGGAGTGCCAGGCCAATTCGGGAGGAGCAAATGATCAGTTTCCTAGCGATGTGGATATGGGAGGAGAGTCTGGGAGAGAGTCTTGAGGGGATACCATTGTGGCGAGATCAAATATTTGGAGTCCGAGCCAGGTACCACTATAGAGACTTACATACGAGGTGGATTAGAGTAGTAGGACTTGGAGTTGGGGCTTTGTGTATTTTTTTTTTGTGAGAGAGACTGTTAGAGTGGTTCTCATCCTTGTAAATGCATGTTTGTTAATTGCTTTAAGCACTGCTCTCTTGTTCAGTGTATTTGCAGACTTGATGTGACTTTTGTGCCTCTTTTGATATGAACATGCTTTATGATGTACTCAACACACTTCTCTCATTTTGATTATATATATATAAAAAGTACTTTGGTTCTCTTTAGAGTTTGGTTTACTAATAATTTACCTTATTCTATTTTCTCGTACTTATTTTAAACTTGAGTCCTCTATAAGAATTATGAACGAAGTTAGTAACCCCTCCCTAGTTAAGATTTGGATTATTGGTGGTTTGATTTAAAAATGGATCCTTGCCCAGAATGTGTAGGATGCTAGCATTACTGACTGGTGTAACTTTCGATATGTTACGGAGGTGTTACGTGTTTGGATTGGGGCTGCCTAGTAATGTATCTAAGTTTACACAATCCTTACCTCTTGGGACATATCTAGCTGTGGACTTATGTGAGAAATGGAAACGGAAAAGTGACATCGAGGTGTAGATCTAGACCACTTTAAGATTGGAGAATAATGTATATAGATTAAGGACATAGTATAAAGATTTAGGGTAAATACTCTTTACTCTTTGAGTACCCTTATCATTGATGGTAGGGCGTTGAATTTGAGAACAAAAGAGATGACTCTAAGGGAGGAATATTGTGTTTTCCTATTAAGTTATTAGTTTGAGTTGCTTAAGATGACAAGTTAAATTAGGGTAATCTATGTGCAAATTTTCATGGTTATACTTGCTAAGGATTTTTGGCTAGATATTTCTTGATATGATAATGAGAGGATCTTGTGGATTTGCTTGGAAAAGTTAGAAGAATTGTTGATCAAATGATGAGAGATGGTGGGTGGAAATTCTGCTTTGTGCTGGCCAAAATAGGGGAAGTAAATCAGCTTTGATTTCCAGTTTTTCTTGATAATTTTGGGCAAGTTCTTGTTCAGTGAGCTTGTCAACACATCAACCTTCACTTGTATGTTGAATTTGAACCAAAGCTATGCATTTTCTGCCTTGAATTCTTGTTGGAAATTTTGTAAACTGAGCTGAAATCAGGGAGTAATTTCAGTCAACTTCTTAGATTTTTTGGTATCAATTGGCAATGATTTAGAGCCTGATTTTTATACCATTGGAAGCTCTATGAATCTAGTTTCAAATGCTATTGATGGCATTCAATTCCGACTTTCCTACTTGGAGTTATAGTCATTTCCCCGAAACTACTCAAGTGACTTAATTCTAACCCGATAGCTCCTTACACTTCTGTAGTTGGTGTTTTGACCACAGAAATGTATGGATTTGATTTTGAAGTCTCCATATGAAATGTGGCCCTGTGTCCTAGTTTTGAAATGGCAAAGCGGTCAACTTTGCTCCTTCTATTTTACATTCTTTTCTTTAATTTTCGTGGTTCTAAATAACATTTTTACTCCATTCTTATACCTAGACTTTTGCCCTAAAATATTTGTAGATTTTTTCTTGATTTGCGTCAAAGGCCTTGTGAGACTAGAATTAAGTTTGGAGAATTAAAGATGGTACTGTTGAATGAGATAGGGAAGTGAAAAATTCTTGTTTCTTGTGGATTAGAGATTAGTGAAAGTTTTGTTATATCATGTTTCATCTCAGGATTCGATTATGTTAAGAAGATGGACTTGTGATTGTTGTGTTGAGATGGAAATGAATTTAATTGGTGAGTGATCCTTTGATACTCTTGATTGGCTTATTAATGAGATATGTAGATTTGTAAATGTATGTGAGGAGATTTGTTCTTTGCCGTACGTGAGATAGTATGGATATATGGTCTACATGAGATAAGATGGATAAGTATGATATCTAAAGTGAAATAGATTTTACAGTTGATCATAGTAAGATGTGAAAAAGGGATAAAATGGAGAAGTTAAGGCTTGATAAAGTGTAACGGTGAAGGTTATAACATGAGGAATCTTAGTGCTATATCTAAAAGCTGAACTAATTGGAATTTTGAGGGTCAAACGAAAAATTTAGCCGAGGGGGCACTATGATACCTAGTCTTTCTGACTATACCTTGAGGATAAGATGAAGTCAAAAACTGTATCAATGATAAGAAATAAAGATATGACTAAATGATTTATAGGAGTAACAGTTATTCGAGTTGTGAGAATCACCTTGGAAGCTCGGTCTTAATTGCAAAGAAAGATGAGAATTTAATATTCATGTACGGATTATTGGATTTGAATTATACTACCAATCAGAGAGTGAATTTCTTTGCCATGCAATCATGAATTGATCTATTATAAGTAATGGAAGTTCTTCTAAAATGAAATTTCATAAGAATATTGCCAATTGAATATTAGTAAGGAAATATGCCAAGAGTATTATTATTGACTAATATGGACATCATGGATTTATAGTGATGCCATAAGATTAACCACAGCGTCAGCGGCATTCATGGGGCTAGTACACCGTATTTAAGTCTTATTCAGACTACATTATGGTAAATTTATCAAGGGTAATATGGTGCATTAAAAATTCGAGGGGGGCACAAAATTTTGGTGGGAACATAATTGGAATAAAGCGATCTTTGGGATATATACGTATCCAGAGAGTCTCAAGTGATGACTTCCTTATAAGAGTTGAATTCATACCATTGTCGATGAAATGAGTATTATCATGGAAGTTGGAAGATATCGAAGTGGATGAGTCATTATCATATGAGGAACATCCTCTGAAGATTCTCGATAAAGAAGTGAAGGATTTGAGAAATAAGAAGATTCCTCTGGTTAAAATCCTTTAGAGAAATTATGATATTGAGGAAGCGACGTGGGAAGTAGAGGAGGAGATGCAAAAGAAGTATCCAGAACTATTTACCTAGAAAGGTAAGAAATTTTGAGAACAAAATTCTTTTAAGGGGGGAAGGATGTGAGGGTCTCAAAATTCTATTTTTATAGAAAATTAAATTAAATATTTATATTATATTTATTCACTACAATATTAGTGAATTTATGCTTTGAGTTATTATTTTCCAATTTAGATGATTTTTTGTGAATAAAATTGCCGGTGTTTGTTTCGACCAGTTTAAACATCGATTTTTGAGACGTGACATGAATAGTAATGCTAAGATGAAACTGAGCATATGCAAATATATTACAGAGATATATTTATAGTAGGGCAGTGCTGGAAGGAGAAAAAATAGTAAAAGTTAAAGCGTTGCGCGTTGACGTGACAAAAAGTGGAAGTTTGACCACTTTTCCTTAAAACAAGTGCAACCAAGCATTTTGTCTCCATAAAGCCTTGTTTCTTGCCTCTTGCCTCTCCATTTTCAGCTGCCATTTGAAGCTTAAGAGAGAGAGAGAGCCGAGATAAGGGAGAGAGAGATAGAGTGGAAAAAGAAAGCTTTATTCTTCTTCTTCTTCATCTTCAATTTTCTTGCACTTTGGACACCATTTGAGAAGCTTCATCTTGCTCCTTTGCTCCTGGTTTCAGTCGTGGGAGAGAGAGAGAGAGAGAGAGGAAGAGATCCGAGAGTGAGAGAGAGAGAGAGAGAGAGAGAAAGTGAGAAAGAAAACTACCTCTTGCTCTTCATCTTCTTGATCTTGAGATTTGTGGAGGAAATCACCAAGAAGCAAGCTAAATCTTTGGCTAAGTTGGAGGTTCTTGAGATTTCAAAACTTGGAAGACCATTCTTGAGTGGAACTACACTAGATCCTGCTTGATCTTACTAGATCTAGCTAGATCTTGAGGTATGTTAGTTAGATCTTTGAGTTTTAGCTTTGTTAATGTTGGATCTTTTAGATCTATGGATTATTTTTGTTAAAAATGATATTCTTGGAATTTTGAATTGGGCTCTTGAATTTCCAACTTAGGTAGCGGACTTGTGGACTTTGTTGTGATTGCGGTTGTTGTTGAGGAGATGGGTTTATTTTTTGGATAGAAAGTAAAAATATTGGTGAAAATTTTGGAAGAAAAGCTAAGCTTGATGGCCAAACTTCACTTGGATAAAAGTACTATTTGCACAGGTTTGAGTATTTGAAATATTTTGTTTAATTTTCATGATTTTCATACGTCAAGATTTGGTGAAAATTGAATTAAAAACGTGTTAAAATCTTGACTAAAGCTTTGGTGTTGAGTTTGAGCCTGAATGGGTGATGTTTGAGGTAAAAGACCTCACTTAATTTCATTGTATTAAAAGTTGAGAAGTTGCGAATATGGAGTATGTCGTTGGAGTATTTTGTTTAAATGATGTATTGATTTGAAAAATGGAATCTTTACGATGTTTTTCGACTCTAGTGACTACTTTTTCACTTGAGAAAAGTTGGAGGAATTTTTGAAAAATTTTTGATCAAATAAATGGCTATGTTTATTTGAGTTTAGTTTCGCTATTAGGGGAGCGAAACTTATTTCTTTTCTTTACTTGTTTATAAGAAGTGTGGACGAATTTGAAACCGAGCCAAACTTGGATACTGTACCTTGCTATTTTGGTGAGTTTCATGCATGTTTCTTAACTTGGATTGTGTAAGACCCAAAGACAACCTAAGAGGAGGGGTGAATTAGGTTGATTAAGAACTAATCAAATAATGCCCCTTTTTCAAATTTTAATCACAACTTCTCACACAAATAATATGTCAAGCAAATAGACAATCAAGACCGAGATGTATAGATGATATTTCAATCAAAGAGTTCGAAAAGAAGATTGAAAAGAAACAGATTTAGAACGCAAACCAAACTTCTTCAAAACTCCACTTGAGCTTGAAGAAAATTCCTCAAATAAAGCTTCTTCAATTTGATGAGATTCGATCAACCTTGTGTACAATTGAAGAAATTGGTCTAACATTTTCCATTGAGATCATTAACAGTACAAGTCATCAAGGCAAGGAATCTTGTTGAAGAAACCTATCAAAAGAAGTTTTCAGAACTGTTGACTTGTATCGGACGTCCGATAAAACTCAAAACTTCTCTATTGAACGTTCAACTGGAAGTATCGGACGTCCGATAGACAGGGGGTCTATCGGACACTTCTTTCGGACGTCCGATACTTCCAGTTGAACGTTCAATAGAGAAGTTTTGAGTTTTATCGAACGTCCGATACAAGGTATCGTCCGTCCAATAGTCAACAGTTCTGAAAACTTCTTTTGATAGGTTTCTTCAACAAGATTCCTTGCCTTGATGACTTGTACTGTTAATGATCTCAATGGAAAATGTTAGACCAATTTCTTCAATTGTTTTGTAATTGTCAAAATTCGGGATCACGATTAACAGTTGCAAGTATGACCTAAATCTTTTGACCTGTTATGTGAATTTGAATCTCGAGACTTGAAATGAATCATGTTTTGATTACCTGACGTGACGTGTCTTGAAAATCTTGGTTTGCTGATCCTTCCAATGGGGTAGTATGTATTTTATCGCACTCACTCCTATTTGAAAGGTGATATACTTGATTTTGACGTGTCTTGACGTGACGTGACGTGTCTTGTACTTGTTATTCTCGAGAATTCCTGAATCCCCTTGGTAAGTTATCGAATCGAGCCATTAGAAAGGCCCAGGTCGAGAAGATTTGACTAACTTTGGGCTACGTGACGTGTTGTGTGTTCTGAACTTGGCATATGGCCTTATCCCTTTTGACAAATATATAAATTTCCTGTTAGGTGGGCGAGCTCAGTTGGGGGTTTTGGTAGAGTAAGGAGACAGTGGTTGTTTACTTGGATTTGATATGTGAAAGTTGATGGAATGTCATCTACGTGATTCGTGTTCTAGTTTCATGGACGTGCTCCAATTTCGAGAATCTTAACTCCTGAGAGTTACCTATATTCTCCTCTTGTGTTGTTACCTATTTTCCTTATTTGCTCTTAAATGTGAATTTGACATGAAATGTTATATGCTCTATGTGAATTGCATGGCTTTTGAAACTCATTGGGATTTAGCTCATTCTTTTAAATTTATTTTCCTTAGTAAGGACTGAGAACCCGTGTGAAGGTGCCACTCATTAGAGCTAAGTTTTACTTTTGTATCTGGTCTGAGAAGCTTGAACTTTGTATTTGGGATTTTGTATTTTAAGCTTTTGAATGTATAATTAATTACTTTGGACTATATTTCAGGATTGTACAATGATATTCTAATTTCACTTTTTGTATCTTGGGATTATAAGGTTGAAGTAGTTAATTTGTGGTTTGATGCTTGGTTGAGATTTGATATTGAAATTTAGTTTGAAGAGTTAGTGATCATTTGAGTGAGCGAGTCCTGTCGTAAGTTGGGCAGGTAGTCCACTGAAACTTTAGGGTGCGCCCTAGGGAGTGGTGGGGCTGTCACAATTAAGGCAGAAAATCATTAACTAAATAACTAAGGAAAATACGATTCAATTAGCATGGTTGAAAGAAAATAAACTTGTCTAGATCCTCACAGTATCCTAGTTAAGTAAGAAGCTAATTCATTTATCCTTTCCTCAACCCTATCAAATTTATTGGAAATTGCATTAGCTAGCCTTTCTATAGTCAAATCTACTTGATTTGCAAATTTTTCTATAGCAAACTCCCATTCGTTCTGTTTCTCCTCTATGGCTAACTCCCAAGGTAAAAGTGCATTAGTTTACCTTTCAATTGCCAATTCCCAAGATGGCTTTGATTCATATTGAACACATTGGGCTTGGTAATCATCATTAAAACATGAAGAATTATTATACATATATTGATCATCCCAACCATAAGCATATGAACACCCTAATTAGCATCATATTGATCAAAACAAGGATTGCAATGCCCAAATTTATTATATTAATCTATATTTTGTGCTCGCATACATTCATAAATTGCATGATAACCTCCACACAAGTTGTATCTCACATGATTAGAATTAAAAGCATTAAGATTCCTCTTTTGTTGAGACATATTTGTAATGGTGTCTAATTGAATTTTTAGTGTTATATAATCAAGCTTAGTTTTTAACATCTTCAAACCATCTTCAAACGATATACCTTCTAACTCTACTTGGTTACCTCTATTTATGGAACTGTGACGCCCCCACCTCTCTTTAGGGTAAACCCTAGAGTATCGGCGGAATGCCTGTCCAACTCTCGTCAGGACTTACTACATAATCCAATTATAAATACAAGCATTTATTCTAAAACCCTAATCGAAGTCCAAAAATTACTAGTTAAACTTACAAGAGTACAATTTCAATAAATTTATCAAAACTACAATAATGTTAACTTCAAGTACAATATTCCATCAAGTTCACCAATAATTTCAATCTTATACAAAAGTGTGAAAATCCTATAAAAGAAACTAATTTCTCGATTTACAATCTCCACTTCAAAACCTGTTAAGGAAAACAAATATATTGGGGTGAACTAACGCTCAGTGAGGTCATGAGAAACATGCACAGGCAAGACAAAGCGGATAAATAAATAAATAAACAGTAAAAAGAGCAAAATAGTTAATTTAGCAATAAAACATTTAAACAGTATAAATTGAAGGATACAGTTGCCAGCTCCATATTTCCATAATTTCTACACTTATTTTTCTTCTTTACAAGCATCAATTTCAAGTCACATGTTGACACTCCGTCAACCACTCACTCTCACAGTCCATATTCACCACTTTATTCCTCTCTCGTCTACTTACACCCCTTCGACTGGGATCGAACTCCAAAATTTAAACAGTGATTGGTAATACCCACTATGAGTATACCATAGTCGGATGACTCATTCCAACTGACATAATTAAATAGTAGTAACCCATGGTTCACCCATCTCTCGCCCTAGCCCCTGTTGCCGGACAAGGTGAAAGGATTCCCAATGGAATTTGGGTGTCTCCACAAATATAAGTAGAAACAAGCAGTTAAACAATTAGCAATTCAAACAGTTGAACTCATTTAGAGGCAAATCAAATGATATAGGTGTGGTAAAGTACGCGCCCACCGAGACACGTTAGCATGCTTTTCAAATTAATTGCAGACAGAAAGCAAAATAAACAAGCACTTAAACACTCACCTATGCAATCAGTCAAGCACGTAAGCAAGATGATTAAGTTTCAGCAGTCTGGTCAACCTCAGCAACCTCTTGGTCACCTGGGCCAAAACGGAACTATCACACTCAATCCAAACGGTTAAAACTCAAGATTTAACCTAGCACTCCAAGTTCGACAAAGTCACTCAATCACAGTCTCTTACTCAATATATGTCGGAATTGAACAAGGTTTAAAGTTACGGAAACTAGATTCAACATACTAAAAATCATTAGAAGACATCGTTTGAAGATTCATTGAGCAAGATAGGCTAAAGTAAGCTGGAATATTCAGCAGAGGTTAAAAATAGGAAATTAGGCTGTGAAATTAGCCAACTTTGTGGCTTCGCTGGTATTGATAGGGAAAGAACTAGCATGGGAGTCTTATATCGTTAGAAAGCTTGTGAAGTCTAGTTTCGAACACCACTGACAGCGCTCAATTTTGACTCCCAAGCAAGGAATTACAGTCATTAGAAGGATAGAGGTTCACAAGGACTGACGGCAGAATTTCCAGATTTGAAGAGCTAGTTTTGGAACAACATTTGGGTATCAAAGTGCCACTGGAAAATCACCAAATTTTGTATGCATGAACCTCACTAGGTGAAATATGTGTGTACCAAATTTGAGCCAAAAAATCACACGGAAAGATAACTTTTTAGATGGCCAAAATTTGTGAAAAATCTTGGAACTAAACTGCCAGATGTTCCTTCTTTGATTTGCAAACATTTTGCTCAACTAAATCAGTGCCAAATCACTCAAATTTTGACACAAAAGCTCTAGCAACATTCTTTTAACAAATGTAAGCAAAATGGTAGCAAAAATTTGAATCAAAATACTTCAAAAATAGGGCAATAGTTTGGTAAAGTGCAGAAGGAATGAAATTTCCCGATTTTTAACCCAACATTCAAGAGCTTTTGATACACCAAATGAACTCACATTTGCAAAACATTTTACCAACACATAGTGTAATTTAAGCTTTCAAAACAACCAAGGAATCCACAAAATAGAAATCCAAAACTGAGCTTGAAAATGGCAAAGTGATCCGGCAACTTTGAACGTTCAAATTCCAGATTTTAAGCTTCCTTAGAAGAAGTTTCAGTTTTTGTGCAGTATTCTTTGAAAAATCATAACTTGAGTTCTATAAGTCCAAAATTTATGAATCTTATACCGTTGGAAAATAGACTCAATGAACTAAAACTCTCGAGAAGACATAACAGTCTTGATTTTCAGTCAACTTTGAAAATTCACCAAAATTTACAGAAATAGAACTAGCCCTTGAAATTTATACTGCTGAAAGATTATGGATTTTAGTTTCAAACCCAACAAATGAAACTCAATTTGGATCTTCTTACACCAAGTTACAATAGATTTAATAAGGCTGTTTCACCAACCCTGTCACACGAAAATTCCAGATTTTTAAACTTTCTTTCTCATCCATTTTGCAACATCAAACAAAGTAATTTTCACATGAAATTTCTCCCAACCTTAGGCCATCATATAAGCATCAAGAATCAACAAGTGAGACATGGAATCATTGAGCTAAAAATGGAGGAAATAAGGCTACAACAAAACCGACTCTCCAACCCTCTCTCGGTTCCTCTTTTCCTCTTCCCTCTTTCATTTTTAGCAATAAAACTCCATATAAAACACCTCACACACACACATTAGATCATCAACAGCCCCAAGTTCATATAGGGTGGGATTTCATAGAGCCCACTTTCATCAAACAACACCATAATCCAACTCAAAGAGCTACAAGCTCTCTTAACCAAGGAAATGAACCAATTGAACAAGATTTTCGTGCCTAGAAAGCTTACCCCCAACTCCAACAAGAAACTTGATTAATGGTGGATGATTTAGCTCACAAAACCCTCAATCTCCAAGCTCCACAACCGGCTGCCCTCTCTCTCCAAGGTTATCCGAAGCTTCACCAAGAAAACTAACAAATTCCTCAAGCTTCTTAATGACTTCAATGGAGGTTTTGGCTGGTGATTCTTGAAGATGAAATAGAGGGGAAAGGGAGAGGAAGAGAACCGGCCAAGGGAAGAAAGGAAGAGAATGAGAGGCTTGTTTGACTTTTGGGGTTTTATGGGAAAATGGAATAAATGGAAGAAAGTTACTCGATTTGATATAAAGTCACTTTTTGTCGCGTCGGGTCAATTCACGCGACACGACACTACGGTTCTGATTTTTCTCATTTATATATCTCGAATACATATTCTAACATTCAAAACCTATGTCTAGTGGTCGACTCTAGACCCGAGTACGAAATTTAAACATTCAAATAATTAAATCGAGAATATAATTTAAACGTGCACAATGTATTTTAAAACTTTTCGTGCCGATACAATTTATATACAAAAATTAAATAATTCAAACTAAATTAATAAAATAATTTTATGAAAATATGGGATTTTCACAATTTATAATTTAAATTGGTGGTACGGGGCTTCACAGGAACTTTGCACGTTATAATGGTTGATTGCTAAACTTCCAATTCTCATGCATATAAGAATACCTCTATTTATGGAACTTTGCTGAATTTTTATCTACCCTTCTCATTTCCTAAAAATACTTTCAAGCACCTCAAAAGCAAAATTAGTGAAAAAAGATAGGAACTATAACACTAGCACAAGAATAACATATAAACCCAACAATCAAACAAGAAAATTAAACACAAAAATCACAAGAGGATAAGTAAAATGTCTAAATTAATAACACTGCTCTTCACACCGATATTGCCTCAAATTTTCTCAACAATAGTGCCAAAAACTTGATGAGTGTAGGGCATTCATACCCATTAAGCACAAATTATTAGTCAAATTTTACATTTATAAATTTTAAAATACCTAGACACAAGATTTTCTGCAAGTATACAGGTGAAGATTGCGCATAGGGTATTAAGGGTCGATCCCACAAGGAAAAATGAATAATTATCGGCACTACTAAAACTTCTTTATTGTCTAAGCTTTTAACAAATTATCAAAAGTAAAACTATGCTAAAATGTGCAAGAAAATATCAAATAAAAACTCCTTATGCCATGGAATTCCTCACTACTCATATAAGTGCAATTTTTGGATCAATAAATACTACTACCTTGGTTAGCTAGCGCGTAACTTCCTAATGCACATGATGCCCGCTTTCGCCAGTATACAAACTATACCTATAGCTAATCATACCCACTTTCATGATTATGAAGTTAACTAAAGGCTTATTAGCTCTATGAAATTAGATGAACACATAAATAAAGCCACAAAGGTGCACATCTACTTTCATGAGTATACTCCGTAGGTTTAACATTTCCATAAACTGGTGCTAAACTCCAATTTTCATTGCAAATCTAATACCTTTAGATTATCACAATCAGTGACTAGTCAATCATGATTAGAAAAACACAAGTGCTAAATAACTTGCTCAGAATAATAGCATTAAATAGCCAAGAAATCAATACAAAACAATCATAGAAAGTTCAACCAAAATCGAAGGCATAAAATTTAGAAACACAGATCCAACTCTTGCATTAATATAATTTAGAATCCAATACAAAGACAAAGGATTAAAGAGAAGAAACCCTTATCACTATAGCCTCTCGAATTCTCCCAATCATCATCTCTTCTTGTCTTCCTTGCTAAGTCAACACTAGAGTGGATGAAACAATTATTACTATTAACTAACTATACTACACTATTCTAAACTAAAAGACTAAGAGAACTACATTTTTTGGTGGTGTTTCTTACACTCTCCAAAAGCTCCTTTAAATGTCTTAAGGCCTCTATTTATAGAGAAGTCAATCCTACAAGCAATAATGTAAAAGTTGTTCCATAATGCCAAGAGGCTACTTCTTCAAGTTTCCATACTTTTCTTGGGCGGAACCAACCGAAATCTTTCACTAAAATCAGTCAAAAATTTAGTGTGAAATGGTTGCAACTTGCTTTGTAAATTGGAGAGTCAAAATATGGATCCAAGGGTTGGATTCGAGCTCTGATCCTCCCCTTAGATTAGATCAGAGCTTGGATACTACCTCCCTTATTCTTTTCCTTGAGCATTTAACTTTATTTTCTTGTGCAACTTTGACACTTCAATTCTTCTTGAAAATTATCATTGAATCAACTCCAAATAAGTGAATTGTGAATCATTTGATCTAAACTGAAATCTAATTAGTCAAAACCTACAAAACACAAAATATTATGTATTGAATCACTCTTTTATATGTTTTAGCAATAAAACGATTCTTGAAGAAATAACTACCAAAATGGAGTCAAAAGTCCACTTTAAATCCTAAAAACACACTAAAACTATATAATTAAACATACAAAAAATAAGTAACATAAACTCTTATCATTATTCTTTATTAACTGAATTTTTCAAACAAGGAAAAAAGGAAAAGTTCTATGACCACTTCATTTCTTTTCCTTTGTCTACTAACTAAAGCATAGGCTTGTATTCTTTTGTTCTCTTTTGTACTCTCCAAAACAAAACTAGCCTCTACGTGGTAAGTCCCACACTACCTTTCATCACATAAACAACATTAGAATTCCCATAATCTAGTAAAGGAGCAAATTGGGAAATTAGATCTAAAAAGGGTATACAAAAAAAGATATGAAAGGCAAAAGTAAAGTTCATTGTTTCGTCTATCTTTAGATGAATCCTCTGTCTTTAGATGAATCTTTCTAGTTTTTCTTTCCCTTTTATAATTGCCATTCCCTCTCTACTCTTCTCTTTGATTTAAGGCCCATGTCTCCTTTTCACTGTCTCCCATCCCTCTCTCCAATCTGCAACCTCCATTAGTACTAATATTACAATCCCAGTCATGTTGACAAATGAACTATTGTGCTTACAAACTAATGTAGACAGTGACTCAAAGTTAAGTTATAAGAAAAAAATTCTATAAAGTCAGGGAAAACAACCTAAATCAACCATAATTAGTTATCACTTGCAGAAGAGTATCAGTCCACAGCAAAATACCTATTTCTTCATGGAGATAATGTACTAGGAAAAGAAAATTTTCTTCTTCTAAACCATTAACAATCGGACAACAGCAATGGCCAATGGAAGACCTACCTTTTGCCACTGTTGGGCAAAGCAACAATGCCAATTCTTCATTGGTACAGGACCCCGGCGATAGTTTCAGGTGACCCAACTGGGCCCTTCTTTCACATCTATTGGACGAAACAAAAAGGTGCAAAATTTCTCTCCAATTTGTTGCAGCTCAAGATGGATTTGGCTCCTATGAAGATATTAATAATGAATTTGGACTATATCATAAAATCATACTTCACTTTTTTTAATGCAATAAATACAAAGGACCAAAAGAACAATAGTTCCATCTACCAGCACTTGCCCGTTGCCACAACAACTCCTTTGTATCCTAGTCGGTGGCCACACTAGTTACAACACCTTCAAAACATCTAGCAACCACCAATATAACCCAAAATCACGTAAATTTTCTGATTTTGAACCCCTCTCAAATTACAGATCCCGAATTTTCAATCTAGATTAATAAATACTCTAGCCACCAAATTATAACAAACTGGCGTCCAACAAATACTAGAACCCCCACTAAAACCCCTATATCAAATTGTTCATCTCTTTCCTCCGTGGCCAATCTTAAAAGATTTTCTAGATGGTTTGAACAATCATCAGATAAAGTGCTAAGTTAGAGGGAAGCCATCTTTACCTAAATTTATCCTCAAGTCGGAAGCCTTAATCACCGTTTTGCTATGTAGATTTTCAAAAAATTGAGGAATTACTAAAGTCCTAAACCACCATGTGGCTGTGAAAAAAATGGTAGAATGATAGAGAAATTGCAAAAGCCCTACATTTCTTTAGCTACTGAAGCAAGTTGCAAGCTCGAATCAACAAAGTGTGCACTAAATATCGTCAAAGGGTTGGCTAACAATGGGGAGTTCATGGTTGGAGTGAATGGGAAAGGCCGGAAGAATTTTGTCTGTGTTGGAAGAGGAAAGACTTGCAAAGACTTTTCTGTAAGTGCTTATATTGTATAAGTACCCAAAAATGACATCGTTTCAGTATGAAATTTTACCTACCCATAGAGAGGCCTTTGATTTTTCAGTTTGCACTCTTTTTTTGTATTTTGGGTCTATGCACACCTTCTATATTCAGAGTCCATGCCATTAGCTTCATCTCTCTCTTTTTTTTTTTTTTTGTTCTTAATCTCTCTTTTTTTTCTTAATCTCATCTATGAATATCATAGAAATTGTAGATATTATTTCTTTGGGTTCTTTTTTTTTTGTGTGCACATATGTATATATATCTTTTTACGTTTGGACAACTCATAATACACAATATTTGATAAATTAGCTTACAATAAAACTTACCCACATACAAAAAATAAACACGTGTATCAATATCTCCACATGTATAGAATCGCTCATATGCAATACAGTACTACTTACTCATGCTTATACTACTCTTTATCTATTACTTAATTTTGTATAGTAAATGAAAAGAATCATCAACAAATATAGTGTTAAATATGTAAAAACTCTCAATCTTATTACGTGACATATATTTTACTGAATAATGTTTTATTTCATATAGATTCATAGCATAAGAATCTAACCGTGATATATTACATTTTATACTAATATTTTATAGACTACAAATGACATTAAATTATACTATTTATTTACTCATTCAAATTATAACAATTATTGCATTTTGGGGACATGTTATTTGGATTAATAAAAAATTTATGAAACTTTTTTTACACATGGACATGTCTATTACATAAACATAGGGAAAATAGGAAATATCTAGAAATAGTTTGTTATTATATCTTTTGAATTTTGCTAATACACAAAGAATATGGTCTAGATTATAAAAATTAGGGTGTTATTTCTTTTGTGTTTTACTAATACAAAAAGAATGGGGGCTAAATTACAACATTAAGATGTCATAGTAGAATTAATAAATTTTATGAAAATACTGTGCAGTAAATAGTGATGCAAAAAGTTGTCACAATATTTAAACTAGATAGACTTCAATGACAACACGTAATGCTGTCACTGTAGAATTGGCATTTGTGATGACTTTTATTAGGTTGTTACTTAATCATTTCCCACGGCACCAAACCAAGTACGTGCCAACTATTTTGTGACAAGATAGAAATGACAACTTCCAATGTCATTACCGATAAAGCTTGCCCTCTACTTAGCTGTGACGACCACTATTGTTGACAATGATTTAGGTTAATTGTGAAAAATTTTTGTTGTCACACAGATTTTTGTCACTAAAAGACAAATTTCTTGTAGTTCAAAATGAGCAAGTTATACACTTTAACTCCACAAATTGACTCAAAAACAATGCAAAGCACCTAGGAAAATATTCACAATTTAAGCTCTCACCAACTCCCCACACTTGAATCATTACTTTTACTCAAGCAATATCAATAACCAATCCAACTAATGATCCAATTCCCTAATTAATACATGTGCTTTTTCAAAATTCAAATTGCATCACTCAGTAATCAATCATTATGAAATCATTCAAGTTATACTAAATATTCTTAATATCTTGCAAAGGAGAGATAATAATACTCAAATATAACCATGTCCAATTCAATCTCTCACCTTAAACTAAATCCACAAGTAAGTAACTCATACAGTTAAAAGATAGTTAACACCTTCCTACAATCATCTTTTTCTCAAATCGCAACCTTAAAGAGGGAATTGTTAATACACATTATCAACAAATACTTGAGTTATAAGAGTGTCTTTTGATGCAAATATCGACACTTTTAGGTAAAGACCTAATGCTACTCAACACTTACATAAGTCGCTCAACTACTCCCAATTCAAGTACCTTACGCAAAAGTTGCCATTTTTAGATGAAAACTCCTGGTTATTTTGTATAAGAATCATCAAAGCAAAATTCTTATTTCTTTCTTTTCTTTTCTCTTTTTAAAAACAACATATACTATCCCTCTTAAAGCAATATAGTAGGAAGAGTATCACTTAGTTAACTACATCAATCACTTAATTATAAATTTATATAAAAGGGAGAAATCTCATTAAACATAGAAAATATTGGTATAATTCTCCCTACTTATTAAATTTGCTTTCTAAAATGCAAAGATCTTAATCATATAATAACTAATTATAAGTCAAATGAGAAATCAATTCTTCAAAAGCATAGTCCAAAATCCAATAAGGAGGGGAGTTGGAGGCTTGAAATTAAAATTTAGTTGATCTTTTCAAACTTTTTAGGCCATAATAGAATTTTAGAAAAGATTTTAGAAAATTTTTGTCAAAATCTCCCATTATAAATGGGTGAAACTCCCTTCTAACAAATTCAAATTTCAACAAATTTTCCACAGGGCAATATTTCCAAATCAATTTCCAACATTTCTACCTAGTCAACTATCATCATCCCACATCCACAAAAATTTCAATGCACTTATTCCTCTCCTGCACACGTAAAATTCACATTGTCCTCTATGTGAAGGATAGAAAAAGAGAAGGCAAAAAGCTATACTCCCCTTATACAGTGTGTGACCGTTGGAACCATTGTGATGTGGACCTAGCTTCGCATAAAAGAGGTAATGAGACCAAGACAAGATATATATATATATATATATATATATATATATATATAAGCAAAAGCTACTTCAGTTCAACTACTTCAGACATGCATCATAGAAGTTAAATAAGAACGAAAAATAAAAGAATGTGTTGCAACTTCACAGAAAGGATAACAGTTTATTCTCGATCATGGATCACTTCCTCTTGGTCCCTCTCGCTTTGTTCTTGAACTTGCTCCTCTTCACTCTCTTTAGAGAACAAGTCATCATCAACTTCTTTTTCAACAATTGGTCACTTTAAATTAGCCCACTTAGGTGGGAGACTACTAGATGGAGTGGAAGAAGTTGTTGGATAATTTCGCTTTGGAGAGACCAACTTGACACCCATGGGCTTATGGCGAGCCATTACACCTGAAATGTAATAAAGAATCTTAATGCATCTTATAAAATAGCATAACAGAGGAAATATAACATGTTAAGTTCAAGAAAACTCACATTTACCATTAAAGTACAATCATTACAAATTTGCCAATAACATTTCAAAAGTTGCAAATGAAGTACATTTCAAAAGAAAATCATCACCAACAAGCATAAATGTCACCAATACAACAACTTATATCACCTAATCATCATTAAAGATATAAAATTTCCATTCCTTGAATTACTTTAAAACTACATATATCAACATACAAAAACTTTATTGTCCATGATAATGCTCGGTATATTTGTGGCAGCCCCACCTCCCTCTAAAGCGTGCCAAAGGGGTTAGCAGACCGCCTGCCTGACTCTCATCAAGACTCACTCCATTAACACCCAAAATAACAATTTAAAGGTCTACAATCATCCGAAATTTAACTTAAAGCAGTCTCCTAAAGGGATAAGTACAGTTTCCACTAATTATATACAATTTTCAAAATATAAGTAGTGATTACAAAACTCAAGTTGAAATGTAAATCATCTTCTCAAGGCTAGAGTTCACACTTGTTAAGTCTAACCTGATCAACTTTGGTCCTCAAGTCCTGTTAAAGAAAGTAAATACATGGAATGAGTTAAAAGGCCAGTGAGGTTCCCAAAAAATATAGTTCACATTTTAACAAATAATTCACATATAATAATTATCGAGCAATCACAAAATTCAATTATAATCAATTAGTACAGTAGCACAATCAATTAAGGGCTACTTTGAGCCTCTTAAGTAGGAGATCAGTGCTCATCAGGAGAATATATTAATTACTCATTGGGAGTTGTTTCATTCATTCCGCTTACCATCCTCCTTATCCCTCCGTAAAATTAAAAAAAAAAAAACACCTTTACATTGATCACTCATTCATATCATTGGCCATTACTCCACCTGACTTCAGGCTAATATTCGAGTATACCAAAACATTATCGCGGGGTTATCAGCATCTCGACCTAGTCCTTTACTGGCTCGGGTTGGCCGATAACGAGGGGCAAGGGCCCAGTTCAGTTAATAAATATGGCTTACAATCATGCACATGTAAATTTAGTACGTTGAGTTCAAAAACAATTAAGTACCAGATCACAATTCAATAAAACAGTCACATATAACACACAAGGGAACACTCACCTCTGGTCATTTAATTCTGGCCCTCTGGTTCAAATGTTTCTTCCAGTGCCTAGTCGGTTCCTAGGATTAACCATATATTAGATACTTAGCTAATTTTTGTTAAACTTGCTTAGCTTATTTGAAACAATTTTGACCAATTCGCTTCTATTAGTAAGCTAGGAGTTGGTGTTTCACCGGCCAAAGGTCATTTTAGAGGTTTTTGGTTGGTTGGTCGGTGGTATAAGTAGGGGTCGGTTGTTTAGCAGTTGGAGTGTCATTTACGGTTAGGGTTAGTTTAAAGGTTGGGATATCGTTTAGGGTTTGGTTTGTATAGGTGATAGTTAGTGCTGGGGATTGGGTAGTACTCATAAGTTGGTTTGCGTCTAGGTGAGATCTATAGATCAAGTATTATTCTAAACGATTAAGTGTTAGGGTCGTTCAGGATTCAAGTTGGCATCGGGGATGTGCGGGTTGTTGGGTATGGTGTGATCGTACGAATGGCACCAATCGGCACGTTTCACGTGCGACTGGCAGCGGTCGGCAAGTCCCGCACGTGACTGGCAGCAGTCGGCACGAAGTGGAAACGGAAACAGAAATGGGAACGGCCATTTTCCTGCGACCGTGCATGGCCAAGACCAAGATCGTCTGCAGCCCAGCTGTTTTGCTAGTACGTTAGGGTTCTAGTGGCCATTTTAGCCAAACCTAGGTGTCAAAACCTCTAGTGTACTGGAAACGATATATACAAACCTATTTTAACGGCCGCTTAGTCAAAAATTAGGGTCGATCGTTTACTGAGTCAAGTGATCCGCTAACGGTCGTTTCATTATGCACTACACATTTTCTTTCCGTTTTACCCATTCGGGCCATTTTTACTATCATTTTTCTACTATTTTCCCATGCCAAGTCTCAAAACTAACCAAAACAATAAGTAGCTAGCAAATTGGACCAACTTAAGAGGTGAAACGGTTCAAGTTCTTGCTATACTAATTGCACAAGAGTCGCTAACGGGTCGGCATGCTAGGTACCATTAACAGGTTTACATGCTAGGGTTAATAATTTCGCTAATGAATGGAATGTGAGGGTCAGCAATTCCGCTACGGGTTGGCATGTGAGGGACGGTACTTCCGCTAATGGTCCAGGCAACTTTACTAACGGTCGGCATGCAAAGTCAGTCATTCTGCTAACGGTTCCAGTAATTTCACTAACGGCTTAGGAAATTCTACTAACAATCGGCACGCTTAGTTCACCAATTCAGCTAATGGATTGCAGCTCCAGCTTAGCAATTCTACTAATGGATCACACATCCGACTCGGCAATTCGGCTATCTGATCACACGCCAGGCTCGGCAATTCCACTAATGGATAGCACACCATAACCTATCCATTGCAGTTTCTTGTACGGATCATAAATTGAGTTATACAAGTCCAATTTCCATTTACTTTATGCCATTGGAAACTAGATTCAGAGTACTACAAATGCCTAGAAGACATCATGTGCTAATTCAGTTCAGAAAATGGCTAAATTGCATCAACAACCTATCGCAGGAGCAATTTACTAGTTCACAGGTTCCAAAAATTAGGTTATTTCATAGGCTTGCTGCAGTTTGTAGGAAAGGAATCAGATCAAGTATTTGGAAATCTCTACGAGTCTAGTTTCAAATGTCACAAACGGTACTCGCTTCGGACTTTTCTACACCAAGTTATAAGTGTTTTCTCAATGCTGGTTTTGGCAACCTGTTCTTACCCGAAAACAGTGTGATTGTCATGGTTGTGTCTTTTACACTTTTAAACGCTATTGTTTTAACTTGAATTCCCTATACAACCACCCACACATATAGTTTAGCATCCAAAACATCTTTTTAGCCAAGGTTTTGGAACAATCAATTGAAAATTATGGCTGTTAAACAACCTATAGCTTTGAGTAGCATATTAACCGATCAAGGCAACATTCATCAAGTACAACATGTATTTCAAGGCTATATGCAACACGAATTTAGCAACTAAAACTTGTAAATTGTTGGTCATCCTATGCACATAATTGATTTAAAAACAAAGAGGATCATTAGCTCAACATACCTCAATCAAAAGCACGAAAGTTGAAGAAATCACAAGCGAAACCACGCAAAAATCCAAGCTTTCCTATTCTTGGTTTTTAGCTAGTTTTAGTAGTAGTAGGAACTGGTTTAGTTGGCTGGTTTCCTCTTCAAGTCTCGGCCAGGTAGTGTTTTGAAGAAGCAAAATGGTCCAAATGTTCCAATCTTCGTGTATTTATAGCTAAAGAAAGCCAAGCATGAGCAAGTATCAATTGTCAACTCAATACTTAGTTTTGGGACAAGTGGTTAAGGCCTTGCACTGTCATGCTTGTGAGCTAAATTCATGAAGTATCAAGATCATTTCCAAGCTCCATAGGTTTGGCCAAGACAACAAGAAACAAGAAAAGATTTACACCTCATTCTTCTATTTTTAGTAATGGGTTAGGTTGCAAATGTTTAATTTATTTTTCAACCCGTGAATAGTATTATACTTTGTTCCCCACATATTTTCCTAGTGTTATTGCTAGATATTGAAGACCATTTGAGTACTATAAATGCATGTGGCAAGTGCTGGTTTTTGGCAAAATTTTTGCATGTCATAGGTGGTATACTTTATCGCACTCGACCAAAGCTCCATATATGATTATTATGATGACGATTATTCCCCTGACCTTAATCCTGCTGGTCAACTACCCGTTCCAGTAAGTCAGCCATCCGCTGGATAGTGGTAGCGACCTGGTTCTCTGCCTCATTTCCCTGTTCCTCTCTTTCGGGTGTTCGACCCAGACCTCTACCTCTACCTCGTCCACTTGGACCACCGGTTTCCATAGGTTTAGTTAAATATGCTCTATTATAAGCAACATATAATAATAAGGGTTTAATATATTTTACAAGAAAGCACAATAAAGTATCAAAGAGCACACACCATAATTATAAACAAGCATATACCAAAAATATACACAGCCAACAGCCATTCACAAAACAGTTATAGCGGATCCAAAAGGTTCTACTCCCCTGAGAAAGTCAACTTCGTTTCCATCACTATTTTTTTTAAACATTTCAAAAGACACGAGCGTATTCAAGAACCAAAACAAGCTCAAGTTTTATCACACCAAGGTTGGCCACCCGAGGCGTAAATCAACCCAAGCCCGTTCTTACCTGACATACTAGCTCAACCATACAAAGAACATACAATGATCATATATAAATACACATGTATATACAAGTCACGCCAAAAATATGCACATCTCATCACCAGTCAGTTAATACAAAATAACTATTTACACGAGCATGCCAACTCTAAAAACATCACCCAGACAAAACAAGTCATCGTTTCTAATGATAAAACCTCACAGAATCCCTGGAGTCTCACTTCCTTACCACTAGGTCCACCGGTTACCCCGACATCTCATCTTACTAGACATAATCCAATCCTATAATATACTCCCCAACTGCCCAAGTTCTCTAACCTAGGCGCTCTGATACCAACTTTGACGACCCCACCGTACCCAGAGGTGTGCCAAAGGGCTTAGCGGATCGCCTGCCTAGCTCTCGCCAAGACTCGATAGCAAAACGATAAATGCGTCAAATTCTCATAAAGGGATAATATGTACATTATATATATCCTTAATATCCACTACAAGACTACAAGAGTTAGAGTGTAACTCCCCTCAAGGTTTCTCACACCCGCTATCCAAAATACAAAATACATGGCCAAAACTCCAACCCAAAGCAAGTGCTAAAGAAAAGGGCTACACTATGCCTTTCACGCGTCAGTTCCCGCTCCGACCCCCTGTTAAGGAAAACAAATTGAAAAGGATTAAGATATATGCTTAGTAAATAATCAGGGGGGGAAAGCACATGTAAATCACATTTCCACAGATTTTCAAGTCAAAAGCAAAAAGTAACACCACAATTAAGGATACGGGTGGCTTCAAAGCCAGCTTAATTTCCACGCTTGATCTTCCGTTGACACTCCGTCAACCGATAATCCATAGACCCCACTTATACTCCTACCGTCCACCTTATCAACCCACTACGGCGCTACGACACAACAGCTTGAGTAATATTATTGAGATCCCAAAGCATTGAGATCGACCATCTATTTGGTCGGGAAAATAGCATTTACCATTGAGACCGAGGCAACCCTTGAAATCGGACCATCTATTTGGTCGGAAAATAACATTTACCATTGAGACCCCAAGGCAATCCCTTGAGATCAGACCATCCAAGTGGTCAAAGAGCCACACTAACATTGACATCTCAAAGGTATCCCTTGAGATCAAACCATCCAAGTGGTCAGGGAGCAACATTGACATTGAGACCCCAAAGGCATCCCTTGGGATCAGACCATCCACTTGGTCACTTAGCACTAACAATCTCACAGGTACAAATCATATATCACACATCATATGCATTCACATATCACACAACACATACATTCAAGAATCATATATGGAGCTTTGGTCGAGTATAAAGTACACCTCGTCCCAAACGCCCACTTATCACATTTCACAATATAATCACACATAAAGTCCTAATTACTCACCAAAAGTAGTACAAAAGCAAACAGGTTAGAAAAGTTCCCGGTCTCCCTCGACCTCGCATTTCTGTGAAAAGTTGAGCCAGAAGATTACTCAAACAATCACTAAGACGCCAAAACCACTTAGAAACACTTAAAACAGTAAATAAGGTACATGCATGGGCGTTCGACTAAAAACGGACGAGAACGGAACGAAAACGGAAAACACACGCTAAAAGGTGTAAAAGGCAGTTTTGACACCCTGTGCGCCTTTACTCATAACTCAAGCTACAAGTATCGGATTAGAGTACATGAGGTGCCGTTTCAAAGCTAAGAAAACAAGCTACAACTTTTGTGAAGACAACTTCTGCCCAGATTCTCTCTTTTTAGGTCAAAAGTACGGAAACAGTTCCAGAAATTTTCACGTCAGAATTTCCGATAGGCTAGATTCAAATGATCATAACTCGGCACTCACAAATCCAAATCAAGAAATTCCAGCGGCGTTGGAAAGATAGAACAAAGGGCTATAAATTTTGTGTTTTGGCCAAAAGTCAAATCACAAAGGATCAACACGAAAAATGAAGCCAAAGTTGCTGATCAGTCAACCCTGTTTTCCTGCTTCACTAAAATGTTTTTCATGCAACCAAAACGCATTACATGTAATTCCATTGACTTCGAATGCGATAACAAACATGAAAATGCAGCCCTTACACATCCCATATTGCCCTCGACACACAAAAACACACACATATACACCGTACACACGCACACACACACATCAAAAGCATAACCCGTCCAACGGCTCAAAATTATGCATTTCTCAACCATTGAGCACTAATGCACTAACAAACGCACTAACACTCGATTACCAAGCACACTAATAAGGTCCAAGATCTTCATCACCCTATTAGGTTTCAACCATTTCACATCATGAATTCGTTACTTAAGGTAGTAACAAGGACCAAGGAAGGCATAACAACAACCACAACCATCAATTCCATCATGAAATCTTCAACTAATGAAACCCTAACCCTACTCATATTCATGGCTAGGCATTAACACATAAAAACCAACCAATCCAATCCATAGAATCATCTCATAAGCTAAAAATAAGCATGATTCAAGCCAAAATAACCACAAAATCCAACCATTACATAACATCCATCAAAATTCCAACTTGTAACATAGAAGGAAACTAGAAGGAAACCTTTCTAGTTGGTGTTCTTGGTGCAACCCCAAGCTCCCAAGAGCAAGCTTCACCTCCTAGCTCCAAATCAAGATTGAGTGATTGAACTTGCAAAATTTTCCCCAAGCTTTTCTCTCTTTTTTCTCTTTTCCTCTCTTTTTTTTCCACGGTTTTCCTCCCTTTTTTTCTCCCTTGCTTGGCCGGCCCTTCTTGTTCTAGAAATAGCTAAAGGATGACACTTCATAGATATTTATGCCTTGGTCAAAATTGGTCAAAAGTGTCATGCCAATTCAACCCAACAACTTAGGCTATCACATGATTTCTTTTCCTATCAAATTAGTCCATAGATACTCAATTTAACCTAGCCTATCAATGCTTAATCACACTTACTTAGGCTACCAATCACCTAGGAACCTTACTCACTCTTCTTAAGCATGCATTAACACACGTAAAATCAAAGAAATAACAAACTTGTAGTTGGACATAAAACTTAGATTTATTTTCAAAACTAGGGTCTTACGAATCCAAGCTAGGGTTTTTTTTTATATACAAATTAGGGTTTTATCCGAATTTAGGGTTTTCGAAGCAAACTAGGGTTTAAATTTCAAATTAGGGTTTTCAAACTTGTAAAACAAAATAGTTAAAAACAAACACTTTTAAAAGTAAAACAAACCATATAAACACCTTGGAAAACAAAAATAATTATAATTAACATTATTTAATATTTTCCAAATATTGAGAAAAATCGGGGCCTCACACTTGGATCTCTAAGTTTAGCCCTTGAAAGAATCGCCTCTTCCTCTTGTGTTCAATAACGACTAGTTCTGGGGTAAACTTCGATAGTTTGGTAAACTGGGATTCATATTCAGTGACACTCATTGTCCCTTGTCGAAGTTTTATAAACTCATCTCCCCTCTTCTCCTGGATGAGTGGGGGAATGTATTTTTCGTAAAATTCTTGAGTGAAGTTCACCCAATTCCATGGCACTTGCTCTCTTTCCCATTTGTTTCTTATAACGTTCCACTAAGATCAGGCTGTCCCTTTAAATTGAAATACAGCAAACGTTACTTGCCTCTCCTCTGGGTATCTTAAGGCCTCAAAAATATTGATCATGTTATCTAGCCAATTCTCTGCCACTTCAGGGTCAGGACCCCCAGAAAATTTAGGTGGAGAGAATTTCAGAAATCACTCTAAAACTCTATCTTCCCCCACTTCTTGATCTCTTGGTTGGTTTACCTATCAGGCCTATTGACCTTGTTGGGGTATTAAGCGCTCTAACAAGTCAGTCATTCGATTTATTGCTATAGCCACTCAGTCTCCAGCCCCGTTCCCTAGTTCAAAGTTTTGGTTAGCCGTTGACTCCCTATCTCCCCCCTGGTCTTGGGATCGCCTATGTGGTCGTCCTCGTGGTTATCTCTCAGCGTCCATTTTTAACTAGTTTACATAGGCATGAAATAAAGTCAAATACAAAGGTGCACAATAACGATAATTAACAACAAATCACACAATTATTTAACATACCACATTCACCAAATAAGAAATTTAAACAAGCCAAGACAAGAGTACGCTAAACATTAAGGTAAATAGACCAACGTTTCAATCTAACTTCCCTTGTCAAAAATTTAAATTTAGTTCACTTAGTCAATTCATAATGAATCATAAGATTCCATTTTTCCAGCAAGATCAGTTTCATTTTCCACGCTACAATCCTATTAACATATTTGTATTCAAATATCAAAACAAGAATAAAGTTAATTCACACCAAGGCTGGCCACCCCAAGGCATAAATCAACTCAATTTTCATTCCTGCCTGACATACTGAGTTGATTCACAACTATCATAAGCAATTTAGATTTAAACTTATTTTCACATTTTTACCACTCATATTTTCACTAAACGTTCCAATTTGCCCCACAGTCCGGCATCCTAAATTTTTAGCCTAAGATACACTATAGAGATCTGAAACATAAACTCTAATACCAACTGTGGCAGTCCCACCTCCCTCTAAGCCATGCCAAAGGGGTTAGCAGACCGCCTGCCTGACTCTTGCCATGTCTCACTCCATTAATACCCAAAATAACAATTTAAAGGTCTATAATCATTCGAAATTTAACTTAAAGCAGTCTCCCAAAGGGATAAGTACAGTTTCCAGTAATTATAGACAATCTCCAAAATATAAGTAGTGATTACACAACTCAAGTTGAAATGTAAATCATCTTCTCAAAACTAGAGTTCACATTTGTTAAGTCTAACTCAATCAACTTTGGTTCTCAAGTCCTGTTAAAGAAAATAAATACGTGGAATGAGCTAAAAACCCAGCGGGTTTCCAAAAAATACAGTTCACATTTTGACAAATAATGCACATATAACAATTATCGAGCAATCACAAAATTCAATTATAATAAATCAAGTACAATAGCATAATCAATTAAGGACTACTTCGAGCCTCTTAACTAGAAGATTAGTGCTCATTAGGAGAATATATTAACTACTCATTGGGAGCCATTTCATTCATTCAGCCTACCATCCTCCTTATCCATCCATAAAAATTTTAAAAAAAAAATACCTTTATATTGATCACTCATTCATTTCATTGGCCATTACTCCACCTAACTTCAAGCTAACACTCAAGTATACCAAAACATTATTGCGGGGTTATCAGCATCTCAATCTAGTCCTTTACTGGCTCGGGTTGGCCGATAACGAAGGGCAAGGGCCCAGTTCAGTTAATAAATATGGCTTACAATCATGCAACATGTAAATTTAGCACGTTGAGTTCAAAAACAATTAAGTACCAGATCACAATTCAATAAAACAGTCACATATAACACACAAGAGAACACTCACCTCTGGTCGTTTAATTCTGGCCTCTGGTTCAAATGTTTCCCCCAGTGCTTAATCGGTTCCTGAGATTAACCATATATTAAATACTTAGCTAACTTTTACTAAACTTGCTTATTTAAAACAAATTTGACCAATTTGCTTCTATTAGTAAGTTAGGAGTTGGTGTTTCACTGACCAAAGGTCATTTTAGAGGTTTTTGGTTGGTAGGTCAGTGGTATAAGCAGGGGTCGGTTGTTTAGCGGTTGGAGTATCATTTACAGTTAGAGTTAGTTTAAAGGTTTAGGATATCGTTTAGACTTTGGTTTGTATAAGTGACAGTTAGTGCTGGGTATCGGGTGGTGGTCATAAGTTGGTTTTTGTCCAGATGAGATCTATAGATCAAGTATTTCCCTAAACGGTTAAGTGTTAGGGTCGTTCAGGGTTCAGGTTGGCATCGGGGCTGTGCGGGTTGTTGGGTGTGGTGTGGTCGTGCGAATGGTACCAGTCGACATGTTTCGTGTGCGACTGGCAACGGTCGGCACCAGTCGGCACTTCCCGTACACAACCGGTAGCGGTTGGTAGCAGTCAACACGAAGTGGAAACGAAAACGGAAACGGGAACTGCCGTTTTCCTGTGACTGTGCACAGCCAAGGCCAAGATCGTCTGCAGCCCGGCCGTTTTGCTAGCACGTTAGGGTTCTAGTGGCCGTTTTAGCCAAATCTAGGTGCCAAAACCTCTAGTGTACTGGAAACTGTATATACAAACCTGTTTTAATGGTCGCTTAGGTCAAAATTTTAGGTCAATCGTTTACTAGGTCAAGTGATTCGCTAACGGTCATTTGATAATGCACTACCCATTTTCTTTCCGTTTTACCCATTCGAGCCACTTTTATTATCATTTTTGTACTGTTTCCCATGCCAAGTCTCAAAACTAACCAAAACGATAAGTAGCTAGTAAGTCGGACCAACTTAAGAGGTGAAACGGTTCAAGTTCTTGCCATACTAATTGCGCAAGGATCGCTAATGGGTCACCATGCTAGGCACCATTAATAGGTTGACATGCTAGAGTTAATAATTTCACTAACGGATGGCATGCGAGGGTCAGCAATTCTGCTACGGGTTGGCATACGAGGGTCGGTACTTCCGCTAATGGTCCAGGCAACTTTGCTAACGGTCGGCATGCAAGGTCAGTCATTCTGCTAATGGTTCTAGTAATTCCGCTAATGGCTTAGGCAATTCCACTATCGGTCAGCACGCTCGATTCAACAATTCTACTAACGAATCGCACACCCGACTCGGCAATTCCGCTAACCGATCACACATCAGACTCGGCAATTCTGCTAACGGATCGCACACCATAACCTATCCATCGCAGTTTTTTGCACGGATCATAACTTGAGCTATACAAGTCCAATTTCTATTCACTTTATACCATTAGAAACTAGATTCAGAGTACTAAAAATTCTTAGAAGACATCATGTGCTAACTCGATTCAGAGAATGGCTAAATTTTATCATCAACCTATTGCAGGAGCAATTTACTAGTTCGCAAGTTCCAAAATTAGGTTATTTCATAGGCTTGCTGTAGTTAGTAGGAAAGGAATCAGATTAAGTATTTTATACCGTTGGAAAGTTCTATAAGTCTAGTTTTAGATGCCACAAATAACACTCGATTCTAACTTTTCTACACCAAGTTATAAGTATTTTCCCAACGTTGGTTTTGGCAACTTGTTCTTACCCAAAAACAGTGTGATTGTCATGGTTGTGTCTTTTACTCTTTTAAACGCTATTGTTTTATACAACCACCCACATATAGTTTAGCATCCACAACATCTTTTTAGCCAAGGTTTTGCAACAATCAATCAAAAATTGTGGTTGTTAAATAGCCTATAGCTTTGAGCAACATATTAACCGATCAAGGCAACATTCATCAAGTACAACATGTATTTCAAGGCTATATGCAACACGAATTTAGCAACTAAAACTTGTAAATTGCTGGTCATCCTATGCACATAATTGAGCTAAAAACAAAGAGGATCATTAGCTTAACATACCTCAATCAAAAGCACGAAAGTTGAAGAAATCACAAGCGAAACCACGCGAAAATCCAAGCTTTCCTATTCTTGGTTTTTAGCTAGTTTTAGTAGTAGTAGGAATTGGTTTAGTTGGCTGATTTCCTCTTCAATTCTCGGCCAGGTAGTGTTTTGAAGAAGCAAAATGGTCTAAATGTTCCAATCTTCATGTATTTATAGCTAAAGAAAGCCAAGCATGAGCAAGTATCAATTGTCAACTCAATACTTAGTTTTGGGACAAGTGGTTAAGCCTTGCATTGTCATGCTTGTGAGCTAAATTCATGAAGTATCAAGATCATTTCCAAGCTCCATAGGTTTGGCCAAGATAACAAGAAACAAGACAAGTTTACACCTCATTCTTCTATTTTTAGTAAAGGGTTAGGTTGCAAATGTTCAATTTATTTTTCAGCCCTCGAATTTCAAATAGTATTATACTTTGTTCCCCACATATTTTCCTAGTGTTATTGCTAGATATTGAAGACCATTTGAGTACTATAAATGTATATGGCAAGTGCCAATTTTTTGCAAAATTTTTGCATGTCATAGGTGGTGTTTTGACGTGATCACAAACAAGGCAAAATCGTCATCATTTCGTGCAAAATGTGTAGGTACATAAACCAGCAATGGCTAGGGCACATAGGTGCTCACAATATTCGTCCGATTGCACTTTTACATCATTGAAATGCTATATAAAGCCAACAATTAAGCACAATAAAGCATATCAAACATCCTATGAAGATCATTTTAACTTCTCAACAATTCAGGAAATGGCCATTTTTCCATTTTTGTACATTACATCAAGTTGATTCAAATAGACAAAATAAACATGCTCATACAAGTTAAATGAGCTTAACTAAACCTCTAAACAACAACGAACATCACAAAAAATTTGCCAAGAAATTTGTCATAATATTCAATAAAAATCATGAATGGCAAAATTCAAATGAGCCAAATAAAGTGAATAAACTTACTTGGGGGTTTGAAGAGTGATGCAATGCATAGCAAATGGTGTGAAAATCTCCAAAAGTTTAGCTTGATTCAACTCTCAATTGAAAGAAATAGAGAACTTGAAACCCTAGGGTTCTTGAGCCAAATCTTCAGAAGAAGTTGTTTTTGATGATGTTTAATGCTTAAGAGATACTGACAATATGATTACAAGTGATTTGGTTGTGATTTTCAAGGGAGTTAATCGGTCAAAGGTCAAATTTGAGTAAAGGCGTGTAAGGGTTGTGGTTCTTGTTTGAAGAAATAGGAGGAAGAAATGAAGAAGAAACCCGTGATTTGTAATTTTAAAACACACCCTGAAGACAATCCATGGACAGTTTCTACTCAGGCTTCTATGGTTTGTGCCATGGTTTATGGGTTCTAGTTAGTCTTAAGAGCTCAAGATTTGTCCTACTTAATTCGTTGATGAAACCGTCCCGCATAGTTTCTAAGAGGATAGTTTCTAAGAAACCCTCAAGGGTTTCTCCCACAGTTTATGAATAGAATGTCCAATTCAACTCATGTGTTCAACACTTAGGAAAATTTGCTCCAGGCCAACTTCCTCCTCCACCAAAAAGACAATTTCTCCCTTGACACTACAAACACATCTCATTCACCACATTTTGAACTCAAAGCTCACATATTCATGCATTATACCCTAGACTTCACATCAAATGCTCAAAATGCATGCAAGGCTAAAATGCATCATAGAAATATAAAAACTCCCTCAATGCCTTATCCAAGCAAAATATTGCAAACTTGAAAATGTTCAAAACCCTTTGAATTTGTAACCTGCAAAACATATCAAAACGTAATTTAAGAAACATAAAAAACATATGAAATACAATAAACTGTTGTGCTACCTTCCAGCTAGTGCTTTTGTTAAATTCATTAAACTCGACTTTATTCCCTCGCTGTTGAGGAGGTTTTGTCAAAGAGTAGTCCACCAACTTAGGTCATGGTGGATCTACAAATGGTAGATCTATTATATGAGCCACATAACCAAATGATAAGAGAGTAGAAAAAGGTTTACCGATCCCAAGTGTTTTATAGATATCATCACTTGAGGACTTATCAATGGACTTTTTGTAGGGATTGCTTGGGGAATTTTATATTTGGAACCTACACTTTCTAAACACATCTCGAGAGGGGTTAAAAGAGAACCATTAAAGCTCATCTCTTGAGGTTCAATGTTAGCTACAAAGGAGTTATCATGAAAAATGGACATTTCATTGTCAACACCATAATTAGATTCATCATGATCATCAAAATATAGTTCACATTCACATTTGATATTCCTATCATTTATGCTAGTATTCAATTCATTTGATGAAACAACTTCACACAACACATGCAACCTACCACTTTCTCATTTGTATTTGATTTCTTATTTGGCTATGATACAAGTTTGGTATTTTTTTTGAATTTTCGTTACTTTAAAGTTTCATGCCTAGGTAGGTTTAACCTCTTCTTTGTTTGACAAAATGAACTTAGTTGTTGTGTTTATTCTTTAAGCAAGTATTTAGCACTTTTGTTTATAAAATCATGATTAACTAGCCATTAGTTGTAATTATATAAGTGGTAGATCAACAACGAAAGTTGGGATTTAACACTAGCTCAAGAAAGTGTTAAATTTAGGGAGTTCAGTTACGAGAGTAGAGGATCACATTGGTGGATTTTTACCATGTAAATTCACAGAAAGTAATGAGTTTATAGGTAGTTTTATAAATACGTGAATAGGTATGAATTAATTATGAGTATAGCAGATTCACTACAAAAATAGAAGAGCCAATTTGTACAAGACTTTTATGTTTTGTACAAGAGTTGATTTGCCATTCCAAATATGAATTAATTTGGAAGTGCAGATGTTGAGTTATGCCCAAAATACACGTGACTAGTCAAAAGACAATATGTGTCAGTTTTGTAGAAACCACTTCATGATCGTTCAATTAACTTCTCAATTCATTTCAATTGACGCTTGACTTATTAAAATCTACAACATGAAGTTTTCATACTTTAGTCCATAAAAATGCAATATTCCTCACTTAAACCATCAAATGCAAAATTCAACTAAAATTCTTGTTATTTGACTTGAAGTTAAATAAAAACACACTAAAATATGGATTATGCTATAGTAATGCGAGTTATGATAACGCAAAGAAGGTAACCTGCAGCAGCAGTTTTTACCGTCTTTAGCAACAAATAGATCTTTCAGCGACTTCTTAAATAGTGTAATGGTAATTTTACTAAGAAATTTGGTAAATATATCTCTTAAAGCAGTAAGTTATAGTTAACAATGAAAATTTACATTTTCAATAAACAAATTTACTTTCTTTTTAATAAAATTTATCTTTTTTTGAATTTAACTTACTAGTAAGTTTACTAAGAAATTTTGTAAGTATATCTCCTAAAACAATAAGTTATAGTCATTAATGAAAATTTACATTTTCAATAAACAAACTTACTTACTTTTTAATAAAATGTACCTTTTTTTGAATTCAACTTACTAAATAAGTTTACTAAGAAATTTAGCAAGTATATCTCCTAAAGCATAAAGTTATAGTTTTTAATGAAATTTATATTTTCAATAAAAAAACTCACTTACTTTTTAATAAATTCACCTTTTTTGAGTTAAGACTGAAAACTCCTGAATATTAAAGCCCAGTAGTCGGGTTCCTCATCTCTAGAATTCTAAACCATTTCAAATTTTAATAAAGAATTCTATCATGACAAAAACACTTTATAATTCAAAAAAAAGTTTATCCAATTATTATTATCATTATTATTATTATTTATAATTCTGGTTAAAAGAATCAAACATCCTACTATTGGGTGTCTTTTGCAATTTTCCTATACTGTTATTTTTGTTGTAATTTTCTCTTTTAATTAATAAACTAAAGTTTTAATACAATTATATTAATGATCTCATAAGTACAAAATAAGGTTAAAATACTTTGAAAGAAAATCTATATTTTTTTCTCGGGAAAATGGTAAACAACAAAACAAATTACATGAGCAAATATAATCTATTGTATAATTTTAATTAAATTTATTCCATGTACAAAACAATTCTCAAATAATTAGCATGCTATAACAACATGTAATTTAAAAATAAAAAAATTCCTATCAAAATTCTCGAATATACATGATATATGTATGAAAGATATTTTACCATATTATATCCCATATCTACTCATTGATGTTAATTCGAGGAGTAATAGTTTTGGTAATAAAATCATTTTATATTTAATTAACAAGTTGATTTTTTTTTCACAAAATAAAAGCGAACTTTCTTGGGAATTTATATTGTGATTTTTTCAAAAAAGAAAAGCTATATTTTAGCAATTATTGTCATTGACACTTCATTGTATTCACCAAATTTTACCAACATAATATTAATATCATTACTAATAATTGAAGTTCAATTAGTATTACTTTATCCAAATTAAAATAATTAACCGAAGTAACAAAATAAATCATAGCTAAAAAAAGAAGGAAAAAATATGATCAATTGGATGTGTTCATACTACAAATTCTGTTAATGGATAACTAGTATATGTTGAATTATATTTCCATTTATTCAAAATTTATATGCATTGTATATTGACCAAGGATTAAATTACTAATTAGTTAAACAAATCATACCAAAACACATTATATGATGTATACTGTATTTGCACACCTTTATATTGATGTCATTATCACTTATTCCTATTTTTTTTAGTGATGCAAAATTCTTGGGATTATATTGCTAAAAAAAGCATAAGATCTTTTACAAATTATTGAAATTGAATTACAAAGTGCTAATACTTTTTAGGAGAAACTACGTATTGTAAGATAGTTTAATAATTTTCTAGTAAACATAACTACTACATCAAATTGAGAAAAAAAAATTTGATTTTATTTTGATTTGATTACAAGTACTTCTATCAGTAATAATATAAATAGTGTCAGTGGTGAAATTTTCAAAGTAACAATCACCCTACACATGATTGCGATAATTTTTAGATAAATTAGACTAATATATTCTACAAAGTAGTAAGTTTAAGTCATTTGTGAAATGACAATTTTAGCAATTTCCATACCATTCACTTATAAAGAAATATGATTATTATAAAAATGCCATATTATAATATTTCACATATTGTTTAACTACAAAAATGTAAGATTATTCTCATAAATTTACTAATTTTTGTTATGTATAAGCTACACAAGATAATTTGAGATTGTTTTTATTATAAAGTAATAACCATAGTTATTGAAATTCTGGACAGGTATGAATAGACAATAAATTTTATCATATTAAAATTTTATCATTTTATTGTATCCATATAGATTAATTTATAGAAATTGTGATGAACTGACAACTACTATTATATATATAACTTGACTTGGATGATTTGTTATTATTTTAAATTAAATTTTCAATCTTTTCAAAAATTGAAAAATAATTAAAATTTTATAATAGGAAAAATTTTTATTATATATTTTATAAGGTCATGAGAATAGTAAAAATAGTTTTTATAGTATTTTTTAAAATGCATGAAATATACAAGATTTATAAATGATATGTGTAATTTTGTATCATACATGTATATTCCAAGTACGTTTTACTGAATATAATATTAAATTCAATCATTAATAAAAAATTTTAGCATTATTTCAACTAAAATTCCTAATACTAGTTTCATATAAGTTTTTTAAGTAAAATAGTAAATTTATGCCACAAAGTTGTAAGTTTTGATCATTAATCAAATTTACTATATTATCATAAAATTTACTACTACTCTATAAAAATTTATTATTCGTTGAATTAAACTTACTCTCTAAAAAGTAACTTTGGGATAAAAAGTACTAATTCATTCATTCCAAAAAAAAGTAACTTTCATATTTATTCTGATTTAACATTCTAGACATAAAAGTTACTAATTTATTAAGTTAAGTGTCAATCATTAATAAAAAATTTTAGCATTATTTCAAGTAAAACTCCTAATAGTAGTTTCATATAAGTTTTTAAAGTAAAACTGTAAATTTTACCACAAACTAGTAAGTTTTGATCATTAATCAAACTTACTATATTATCATAAAATTTACTACTATTCTATAAACATTTACTATTATTGAACTAAACTTACTCTTATAAATTTTTAAAGTAAAATAGTAAATTTATACCACAAACTAGTAAATTTTAACCATTAATCAAATTTACTATGTTATCATGAAATTTACTACTATTCTATAAAAATTTACTATTTTTTAAACTAAACTTACACTTTAAAAGTAAGCTTGAGATGTAAATAATAAATTATTTTTAAAAAAAATTATGTTTCTTATTATTTTTTATTTACTTTTTGAGACATAAATGTTACTAATTTATTAAGTTAACTTACTATTTTGGATGCAAAACTTACTTCCCTTTAAAAGTATGTTTGAAATATAAAATAGTAATTTACTTTTAAAAAAAGATAAGTTTCATATTATTTTTGATTTACTTTTTAAGACATAAAAGTTACTAATTTATTAAGTTAACTTACTTTTTAGATGCAAAACTTACTTCTCTTTAAAAGTAAGTTTGAGATATAAAATAGTAATTTATTTTTAAAAAAAAAAGTAAGTTTCATATTATTTCCGATTTACCTTTCTAGGTATAAAAGTTACTAATTTATAAAGTTAACTCACTAGTTTAGATGCAAAACTTATTTCCAAATGTTTAGACTAATTTTTAGGCATTATTTTATCTAAATAACTGGTTTAACAAGTAACCAAATGGTCACTAAAAGTGTTTTTACCTGTAATATTAGGTAAAAATTATTTTGTTACCATAACTTGGAGTATTTTTCCTAAAACATACATAAAGAGCCATAGAAAGATACGCAAAACAAGCACTTATCATACTTCCTATACAACTTCTTTTAACGTTCGATATTTCTAAATTTCTAAAATTATACAAAATTTAATGAATCTGTAGAACTTCCTACGTGGACATCCATGTTATGTCCACGTAGGAAGTGGTACACTACTAATGAGGAAACTATTGACATATAGCAGTACTCTATTTTTCGTTTTGCTTTTAATGCACGCTCGAATTTTTTTCCTCCATACATGGTTAAGTTCAGTACTCTAAACAAAACAGAAAGTTGAGTACTCTAATTGCAAGCACATTCTGGAAATAGCCTGCAGTCTAATTTAGTTATTGGGATAATTTCAGAAACCTCCCCTGAGGTTTCTGACTATTTTATTTGGCACTCTCAAATTTTAAAAAATCTCACTTGCCTCCCTTACTTTATGCTTTTGGTATCATTTACAACCCAATCTAAAATAAAATATTAAAAAATTCATTTTGGGAAAGTAAATGTAATTTCATTCCAAAATTACCATTTGTTGTCTTACTTTTTATTGCGTAAGTATATTCATAACAAAATAAATGAAAGTTTATTTTGATTGAAAAAAAATATAGTTTGTTTTTATATAGAAAGTGTTAATATTTGAATTCTACAAGTTATAAAGATAATAGTTTCTTTATTCACAAGTATTTTGAGTTAATTTAAGAAGTTTTACAAATTATTTACTTATTTTTGAATTTTCTACTTTTTGTCCAAATTGATGGCTTGAAAACTAAAAAGATATAATATGCTAAAAATTATATATAAATTTTTTTATATTGTTTTAAATCAAGCAAAAAGGTATTTTTATGGTTATAAATTATTGTGAATTATTTCCAAGAGTATTATAAATTATTCATAATTTTGAGTAATTTAATGTTTCTTGTCCAAACCAATGACATAAAAACTACTAAAATATTTTTAATATTATTATTAGCTTTTAAATATTTATCAAGAAACTCCATCCAACTATTTGTAAAAATTAATGGATAAGTTTGGTGTATTATAGTAATTGAGAAATCATAAGAAAATGGCAGATTTGGAATGAAATTATATTCTCTCACCCAAAATAAGTTTTTTAACATTATATTTTGAAATGGGTTTCAAATGGTATAAAAAGTTTAAAATAAGGGAGGCAAGTGAGATTTTTAAAAGTTTGAGGGCGCCAGGTGAAACTGTCAAAACCTCAGGGGAGGTTTCTGAAATTATCCCATAGTTATTTGATGCTTGAAAAATACTAGTATTAGAGACAATTCTGAACCACACATTAGCATGATATTATTCATTTTGAAGTTATCGACAATTTCAAAAAATGATGTTACTCAAAGCGCATCGTTATCAACTGTTAAATTTGAAATGTAAAATCAAATTGCCACATATCTAGACCCGTTGAAATTAGTTGTCATATATCTTAGACCTCTTGCATAAACTTTTATTTCAAAGCATTGTTTTATTTTGCATCAGACAATCTATTATATGCAACCGCCAGACAGTAAGGCATGGGCTACAAAATTAAGAAGGATTTGCAGTTGGTATCCAAGTCATAGCCATGTCAAACAGACTTGTAACAGCAATCTTAGCCTATTTTCTAGTCCACACTGCGGCCGATGCGGCAGCTTCTGACGATTTTGGGTTCATCTATCAAGGATTTCAGTCATCAAATCTGAGCCTGTACGGATTATCTAAAATCACCAACAATGGCCTCCTTGAGATAAACAACAAAACCAAATTACAAACGGCGCACGCCTTCTATCCTAATCCCATCAATTTCAAGAGCAAATCTAATAGTTCAGCTTTCTCTTTTTCCACCCATTTTGTGTTTGCTATGGTACCTGATATCCCAGGCTTGCCTAGTCCGGGAATGGCTTTTGTGATAGCACCAACAAGAGTCCTTGCTCGAGGGCCTTCCACAGAGTTCCTCGGTCTCTTCGATGAAAGCACCGATGGAAGTCCAACAAATCACGTTTTTGCAGTGGAGCTGGACACTTTCCGAGACCAACAAGTTGCAGATATCAATGATAACCATGTTGGTATTGACATTAACTCTGCGAAGTCCAAGGTATCCCGGCCAGCAGGTTACCAAGCTCAAAACAAGAATTCGTCTGACAAGTTAACTCTTAGCAGTGGTCAACGGATGCAGCTTTGGGTGGAATACGATGGGGTGGATAGGAGAATCAATGTTACATTAGCTCCAATAGGGGCTGCTAAACCACGTACTCCTCTTTTGTCCTTGTCATATGATCTTTCGCCAATTTTTCAGCAAACCATGTATGTTGGCTTTTCTGCATCCACTAGTCCAGTCGACAATATGGGGTTAGCTATTTTTGTACAGGGATGGAGCTTCAGGATGAAAGGGAATGCACAAGAGCTTGATCTCTCTCGGCTTCCCAAGCTACCTCGGTTTGGACATAAGAAAGTGTCTAAATTTTTCACCGTGGGATTGCCCCTGCTTTCCTTACTTTTGCTGCTGATTGTAGCTCTTGGAGTAGCTTATTATTTAAGGAGGAAGTGGAAGTTTGCGGAGGTGCTGGAAGAATGGGAGCTTGCCTATGGACCTCACAGGTTCAAGTATAAAGATTTATACATTGCCACCAAGGGGTTTACAGAAAAAGAGCTGTTGGGGGAAGGCGGATTTGGCAGGGTCTACAAAGGCGTTTTGTCAACCAACAAGGTCGAGGTTGCTGTCAAGAAGGTCTCCCATCAAGCAAGACAGGGAATAAGAGAATTTATTGCAGAAATTGTCAGTATTGGACGCTTGCGCCATAGAAATTTAGTACCGCTCTTGGGCTATTGTCGACGTAAAGGAGAGTTACTACTGGTATATGAATTAATGTCCGAGGGTAGTCTAGACAGGTTTCTGTTCAACCAACCAAAGCATGCCCTCAACTGGAGTGAAAGATTTCGAGTCATCAAAGGTGTGGCATCAGGATTACTCTATCTACATGAAGAATGGGAGCAAGTTGTAATCCACCGAGATGTAAAAGCCAGTAATGTATTGTTAGATGGTGAACTGAATGGAAGATTAGGAGACTTCGGCTTGGCAAGGCTGTACGATCATGGAACTTTACCTCAAACCACCCATGTAGCAGGATCTCTTGGCTACCTTGCTCCTGAGTATAGTAGGACAGGGAAGGCCACAATGAGCACTGATGTATACGCTTTTGGGGCCTTTTTGCTAGAGGTTGCCTGTGGAAGAAGGCCAATAGAACACCGAGCAGCATTAGAAGAGAATATCATTTTGGTTGATTGGGTATTTTCGTGCTGGAAAGCAGGCAATATTCTCCAGGTGGTTGATCAAAAGCTGGGTACTGAGTATGTGAAAGTGGAAGCAGACTTGGTGTTGAAACTAGGCTTGTTATGCTCACATTCAGAACCAGAGATTAGGCCAAGTATGAGGCAAGTTCTGCTGTACTTGGAAGGATCAGCTGTCTTGCCAGATTTATCAGTATTGGCCATAGGCGTTTCTGCTGTTGGTCTTGGCTTTGCCCATCCTGCTGGTTTTGAAGATATCAAATCGTCATTTGCAACCTCCACAGACAAATCTTTCTCATATTCTGTAGAAGACTCTGTTCTCTCTGGTGGTCGGTAATTAAGATGCTTATCTTTCTGATTTTGTAAATTTGGGGGGGAAAAGGGAAAGAACAAGAAGAAGAAGAAGAAGAATAGTGCTTCGAGTCCTGTGATCATGTTGTAGTGTCCATTTTCTGACACACCTGTTCTATTTTTATCGTCATTCTGCCTACCAGAACCCCTTGTATTCTCTATTAGTCTGGCATCTCAAATATGCAATGTTTTAATGTTGTAAGTTTGTTCTTTTCTGCTTTTCTCTATTATCTAATTTATAGTTTCAGTATGCCTTGAAAAAGATGCATTAATAGCAGCTATTCATTAGCATCTTTTCTGAAAGCAAAATGTAATTGCTGCACTAAAACATTCTGGAAATCATCCCACAATACCTATGAATAAGAACAAAGATAGCCCAGAGGACAGAAGCTTCGCCAATTAAATGCCCAAAGATCGAAACTGTCTAGTTCTTTATTCCAAAACGACTCACATTTTTGTCACAACCATATTGAAGAACACAAAGGATCTTTAGAATTCTTTGACACTTCATTAAACTTTTTATCCATAACTCAGGTTTCTAGATTACTAGAAATTAATAGTTAATTTCATTTATATACCCCATCAAATCTCAAAATTAGCTTGTTAAAGATTTTCTGTGAGCTCATTATATGTCTAAGGAGCTGAGAAAAGAAGAATAGAGTTCATCGTTTAATCAAAGAAAGGGACCGTTAATCACGGCAAAGCTTAAAAGCTATCCATTTAATTTGCCTGGAACATATATAAAAGTGTGTAACAGAGTGTGTTAATCTTCTTATACTTATTTAGTATCATAAAAAACACAACTTGGATTTTTTGCATTGAACCTAGCTAGTTGCCTAGCAAGCTTGGCATTTGGACGTTTCCCAAATGCTACGAATCACCGAAAAGTACTAGACAATTCATTGACTCGTTCACAAAGAAACTTTTGGACTAGCACCGTAAATGCTTAAGAAGTCACGGATGGATTAGGCCTTAGGTTCCACAAGCTGAATTCTATCGAATTTAAATTAATATAATTCTTATTATATTTGATATAAACTTATGTAGTAAACTTATACAGTTTTGCTGTAATTAATTGTGAATCCTACACAACTTAGTTGTATGTGTTGAGAAATTTAAATATACACTCAAATTATATGAACTTATACCAAAAGTTATAAAAGCCACAAGGACTAGTTTAAACTGGATAGAACATTTGTGAAGGCCCGTTGTACTGTTAGAGGCAAATTGCTTGGACTAAATCTTTTATGACCCAACCAATTAATCTAACCTTGTACAGTCATTTATGTGCACTGCACTTCACAGGATGCTAACTGACTGTTACTCTTTTTTTTTTTTTTCTTTTTGGAGGGACTGAATCCACAAAAAATTAAAAATTCGTGAAAAGCACGAGCTGGACTTTAATGGATTGGTAGATACCTAATCAATTTACACTCACGTAATTGACTGACAATTACAGAAATCCTTTTGCCCTAATGTGCACGGTATTAAATGAATGTATTCCCTCGTAAACGGAAGACTGTTGACCATTTTTTAATTAGTTTACTAAGAAAGTCGTGGGATGGCAAAAATTTCTCTACATATGAAAAGCAGCAATCTGGCGGGGACCAAAAAAATTCAATGTGAGGGGTCCCCATCCTGCCCAGTCTTCTATACCTAGCAATGTTTTAAAACCCAGCTCGGACCGTTCGGTCGAACCAATTGAACCGTCGATCAGGTAACTGTTCGCGTCGGGTTATGCCTAAAAATCAGTGGATTAAAAAAATGCTCTATTTTGTAAAAATCAGTTGAATCGGCCGGTCCAACCAGTAAACCGTTGAACCGGAACGGTTTTTACTAAACCAATTCGGTTCATTCAATTGGTCAAAATTGAAAAAAAAAGGACAAAAGTTTTTAAAAAATGTAACAAAGAAACTAATTAGATAATTGCAACCTACAGTTAATTCAAGTTAAGACTAAAAGACTCCAACCTTTATTCTTTATTTTATTTATAATTTTTTACCTAATTTCTATCAATTTTTTCTCTTCTTAATCAGTTCAATGAACGGTCTGGGTTTTAAAACCTTGATCCCTAGTCTTGTTTTCTAGCAGTTATTCGCAGGAGTTTATTTTATTCAATTTTTTAAAATGATAATAACTAAACTTATATCATTCTCATATCACAAAAATTCAACGTGGCGGGTCTCATCTCACGTCTGCTGCCCAATCTTGAAATTCTCTTTCCTTATTTGAGTTGTCACCCTAATTCTGTTTTTCCAAATGGTCTTTGTGGGTGCAGAGTTTTATTCAATTTCATTTTAGAAATAATAGCTAATCTTATATCATACTCATGTGACACAAAAGAAAAAAGAGAAAAATCAATTGAAATACTCAACAATAACATTAATTAAGAAAATATAATTAAGCTCAATCTGAAATTCAAAGTATTACGAATATGTACATAAAAAGTAAATAGAGAAAGAAAGAAATGATTGAGGTTCAACAAATATTTCCAAGAATGGGGTAGGCTAGGGGGGCCCAACTTGCTGTACAATCCTCTATTTTTCTTTCGCCCAAAATTGAAACCAAGCTCCACCACTGCGGAGGGAGGGACAGTTCAATGATATGGGAAAAGGGAGTGTACGTGAGAGGTCTCGAGTTTAAAACTTCTGACTTTTACTAAAAAAGAATAAAAGAAAAAAAGAAAAAAGACAAGCTCCACCGTGGCATCACCATCCCTCTAGAATCCGATGATGACATATATATTTGCTTCTGTTGTGAAGTGCAAAACATTTCTTCGATCACTGTAGAGACAAACATATATGCTTGAAATTAGTCTCTATATAAAATCTTGAAGAATAACATGCAGATGTTGACTCACTTCTCTTTTGTAGCACGTATTAGCATTACTAAATCATGGCTAGTGATTATTTACGTGGCAAAGGACAAAATTCATGAATTATATTGTCGTCGTTGTGTAAAATCTAAAGAAAATGAAAAAGAAAACACAAAGAAAATTCATAATATGGCACATTATACTGAATTGTCATGCTATTAGTATTCCCTCTGAACTCCCTAATTACCAAAAGGCTAAAATTGGGAGGAATATGGGCACGTGTCATGTCAACAAGGACCTGTCATTAGTGGGAAAAATGGAAGGACAATCGATTGTGTCAAACATATATAATCAAGACAGGTCTTTTTCCTTTTATTGATATGCAGCAACCATCAAGGTTTAAGGACATTTTTTGTTCCTTATCGTCACAACTACATAACGTTTCCCGTCCTCCCAGGTTTTCTCATAAGGCCCCCACGTGTCCGATAGCTCCATGGTGGATTGAATTTGTATGTTTCGATAAAGTTTGATACTCCCTCGTCCCACTTTGATAGTCCACGTGTTTTTTCACACAGATTAAGAAACGTTAGTGAGCTTTATTAGAAGATTAAATTTAGGAAAGTACTTTCCTATTATACGGTTATATTACCGTTAGTTACTCTTGGAAGTTGGTATGATGTCTTTTAGTATTCCTCTATTGATATAATTAGTTTGGAAGGATAACAAAACATAACTTTTTATATTACTAATATGCTTTTGGAAAAGTTAACTACATTAAATAGGGTAGTTATATTTATTAACAAACGATCGTAAATAATGGCATTTTAGAAAAATTAAAAGCTAACTAACATCCTCAATGGGGCCCCCTGGGGTTTGGTCTGGTGGCATGGGGCGTTGTCCCTGGTTCGAGTCTCGCTGCCAGCAAGTTGCAGGGGGCAGGGGATTAGTCTATGGGGTCCACTCCCTGCGGAAAATCCCTAAAAAAAAATCCTCAATGGAAAAATGGACTGTAATTTAGGACAGACAGAAAAGGAAAACGGGACTATCAAAGTGGGACAGAGGGAGTAGTTATTGTGGCTATGATTTTCGGCTTTTAATGGCTTCATTGATGGTTTTTGTTATTCAAAATGATATGCGTCATAAAAAATTCGAGCGTGGGATTTGTGTAGGATCCAAAAAATTATGGGAGATTGATGTCACACACTCAAGAACATATATAATGGGAGGCAATTTATAAATGTAAGGAGATGAAAAACAATATCATCAATATATCATTAATTATACATAATAATATGGCTCTTAATCATTCACTCTTCTCAATTACAGACAATAATAAGACTTTCTATTTATAGATTAAATAACTTGGTAAATAAATTTTGACAACCCACAACAAATCACCTAAGGAAATACTAATTCCCTAAATGATAAAACCACTATGATTTGAGTCCAATAAGCTATTAAAAGTCTGACTTGACTAAAATACTAAAACTAAATAGTAAAGTAGGAATTTCTATTTTTTGGGCTTGATTTAATATACTAACATTGCCTGCCCTAAATTAAACTTTCAATTCAATCATCCAGCACATTCATCTTCCTTCAAATTTTATGAACATCAATTTGAATTCTCCACCTTCAAAAACCTTTTGTTGGTGCAATTTTCCGTGTACCAAAATAGATTCATTTTGTCATTCGATTTATTTTTGAATAGTTATAATAATCCACGCACTCGAATAGATTGAATTCATCAAGCAATTTTATGTCAACTCATTGACAACTCATCATTTTTTGTTTTTGGTAATCACAGATCAACTGATAGGATTTTTCTGCAATCAATCTAACAATTCTGGAACCAATCTTATGGCCCAATCTTCATCAACTTGATACTCTTAGACCACCTTGTGGTTTAACTAATCAATTGAATACTTCTGGGCAAACTTTGTATCCCAACTCTCTAACAGTAGAAATAGGCAACCTTGTGCCAAACTCTTTCATAGTAGAAACACTAAGAACTAATCCATAGTTTGGCTCATGTACCAATTATAGAATTCAAAATTATATCAAAACCCATAAAAGATGAATTTGACAAAATCAATATATATGGGGATGAGAAGGCTCAAAACTACACTTTAAATTTTAAAATCTATTTACCCTGTTTTCTAAAAGTATACAGATCGTTTACCGAGTACAGGAATATTAAGTTTCTATCCCAAATGGATCAGTAATTAATTACTAGTGATTTTTAGGATTATCACATACGCAAGAAATTAAGTCTGCATCACAAACATGAAAGAAAAATAGTAAAATAATAACAAAAAACTCTTAGAATCATGGAATTCCTAACTATTATTGCAAGTAAAATTACTAGTTAAATGAATTTTATTATTTTGATTAGTGATGCTGTAATTTCTTAATGCATGTAAAATCTACTCTTGTAGTGAATCAACTATATCTGTAACTAAACCATATTTACTCTCACGGTTATAAATTTGATTACAAGTTCATTTCTTCTATGAAATAATATGGAATAGACTACCAAAACCATAAAGGTGCACCTCTTCTTTCGTGCGTGTTCTCCTTAGGTTTAGCAACTTCTTGAACTAGTGTTGAATCTCAATTTTCATTGATCATACAACACCTTTAGATAATTACAATTAATGATACCAATTTAATCATGATTATATAAACAAAAGCACTAAATAACTTGATCCAAAAAAATAGCATCAAATAACGAAGTAAACATCATAAACAATCATAAAAAGTTTATCCATAACTCTACGCATAAATTTTAGAAACACATAATAAAACCCAAATTGTACAATAACCAAACTTAATCAGAATCAATTACAAAAGATAAAGAGTTGGAAAGGAAAAGTAATTCTTGTCATATGAGCTCTCTCCTTACTTTCTTCATTATCCAACTTCATCTTTATCTAGCTTTATACAAGAAAGGATGAACTACTAAACATAAACTAACCTACATTAACTTAAACTAAGAAATATGAGAACTACATCTTGAAGTGAAGGGGTGATTTCACCCTCCAAGTTTAGCTTATTGATTCTTGAAGTAAGGTTGTTTATATAGAGTAGAATGATCCAAAAGACAGTTCTAGAACTTCCACTTTACAGATAAAAAGTCTACAAATTTTCTCTTAAATGTTGTGGAATAATTCAAGAAGAGCATGTTAAGTAAGTTGCAGCCGAAATGTTTGGCCAAAATTGGGTCTACAATCTTGCCCTCGATTGGTCACTGTGCATGGCCGGATTGAATCCCATCCAAAATTTGGTCCAGCATCTCCACCCAGATTGTGCTCCTTTGCTTTGTGCAATTTTGCCCCTTCCTTGTTCACCTTCTTGACAGGTTGTTAGCCAATCCAACATAAATTACCTATTCCACAATGTAATAATTTATAATGCAGGGGCAAATAGGATCACCTCCACAGAGATTGGAATGATTAATTTCTTTCTAGAATAGGAGTTTAATAGGGGGATTTTTTCTAGAGAGTTAAACTATCTAATTAACAAAAACAAACATGTAAAAATTAATTAAGTCTAAATAATAATAACGAAGACTCTAGCTAAATGAATAACATTAAAAATGATTCACAGGACTGACCATTGATGCAAAAACGAAATTCAAACATTCATTGATATACTGATAATAGTTATCAACAAGTTATGACAACCAGTCTTTCCTTTTTCAGTAGTTAAGGCATGACCATTGATTACTTGCCTAATTGATAGATAACTCTAGGTATAACCATACGATTTAAACTTATGATTACATTACAAACTAGAAAAGTCCAATTTTAACCAACAAGCACACTATAAGGGTTTATTTATATTAGATTATTTATCTTCTTGATGAAATCACTTGTAATTATGTGAGTTTACTCGTAAAAACTTCATGTCTTTATAGGTATTAAGGCATCAAAGGCACTTGTGAGGATGACTAGAAGATGATTAAAGTGGTTTCTCGATGATTTGAAATCAATTTCAAATAATATGAAGTGCAAAAGATTAAAAGAGGAAGTGCAGCACTTATCAAGGAAGGAAAGAATGTGCAGGAATGACATGTTTTGGCATTTTGGCTATAACCTAGGGTACGAAGGTCAAATTGAGATGATTCTGGATGCATTTTAAAGCCAAGAGCAAGTCTACAATTCATAAGTAGACATTGAAATCTAGTTCTCATGTTTTCATGGCCAAATGTCCGAATTTCCCAAGTACCTTTTTGCTATGAAGATCTGAAGGAGTCTGCTGACCAGTCTTCAGTATTTCGATCATAACTCAACATCCAAATCTCCAAATAACCTGATTCTTTGCCATTGGAAAGTAATTTAGTGGGCTATAGATTTTATGTTTTGCACAAAAGTTGGTTTGGCCTTCTTTATATAGATATTTGGTCGTAAATTTGGTAGCAATAAATAGTATTTGGTGCCAAATAGTAGAAAACTTCAACAATCTGGTGACAATCTAGCACACACCCCCCACAATTCATTCCTAGATAGTTCGTGGAACAACCAAAAAATGACACAAGTTGCAGCCACCTATCACTTCTCACTTTTCATGACACTTGATGAACATTTTTGCTGCTACTTTAGGGCTCAATAAACCTTCTTTTTAGCATTGGAAGTTACAAGAAACATCACTTCAACCACAAGACACAAGCGACAATTATTTGGTCTTGCACCTTTGTATCTTGCAAGACAATAAGTAGGAGAAACCTTAGTTAGTTTAGGAGCTTTTTCATTTGAGAGACTTTTAGCCAAGAAACAATAGATGGATGAGAAGAACAATTTCTTCTGTCAGCAAAATGTAGCCCTTATTAGATGCAGTAGTGGTAGGAGTAGGAGTAGAAGTTAGACAGTTCTCCTTTTTCTCTTGAAATAGTCCAAGGAAGCCAAGGATTAGGAGAAATCCTTGTGTAATCTTGATGCAATGGACTCAAGGACAAGGAGTTGTTGGAGGAGCTCTTGTTTCTTCAATATCAATGAACAATCTATTTCCTTTCCTCTTTAGTTTTTGTATGAGTATAGGAGAAAGTTTTGTTTCATTTTTGTATATATTTTCATTTTGTCTAGCTAATCCTTTGTTGGGCATGCATGACACACTTGACTTGTGATACTGGTTGATGATGGTAAATTTTTAACACTTAGGGTTGCTTGATCACCAACCTTAGGTCACACTAGTTAAATGGATAGGCAAAGAAATTTGCTGTATATTAATGGAAGGAAATAAATAAAACCTGAAGAGTAAGCACATGAAAGTAGTGGTACATTTGGATGGGTATTTGCTGTACAATTCATAAAATAGATGCACTATTCACTTTAGATCTTAGCATAATAGTAGGGGAACCCTTGGATTAGTAATGCCAGTTCACTGTAAGAGCGGTTCTCAGTCACCATTGGAAGAACCCCAAGCGAGAAAAGAGCCATTAGTGAGACCATAGCCATTTGATTCCGATTAGCGCTTAGGTTGTGGATTCCATGCCCTAGAGCTTTGGATTAGTTGATTTCAACCTTTTCTTGGGTAGTTTTTATTGTCTCCCTAGTGTAGTTTACTTTACTTGTTTTGTAAATTTCTTTGATAGTTTAGACAATAAAGTAAGTTCAAATCCCTAATAATTGCAACTAGGTGCTCCCCATGGGTTTGAACCTTTATGCCCTATACTTACTCACAACCAGTATAGATGCGGAGAAGCATGTGGATATTTAAGAATTTATAAATGTAAAACTTGACTTTGAATTTAGCTTAATTTCATATGCACACCCCATGCTTTTCAGCTAGTCACTAATTGTATGTAGCAACTACCAGGTTCAGATTCTCACAAAAATGATTTAATGTTAGCTAGGGAAATAATTTCCCACCAATTTTTTGAGCCTTTTAGCAAGTAAAATTTTCTTGCTAAAGTTCAAAAATTCTCATACTATTGATAATCCATCCTTGCAAATGTGTGTAGATTTAGCAATAACAAGAAAGCTTTCCTTGCTAGTAACTTAGTTGACAAAGATGGCCTTCCTTGCTAGATTAGTGTACTTTCTTGCTGACTACGTTATTCATATGGTGGCAAAATATGTTACTAGAGTTCGAATGAGGAACTATTTCTAGCCAAATCCGATGGTTTCCTAGCATTTGGTCTATCTAGAAACCATTAATTCCTTGCCAAAGATGGGATCAAATACTACTAGGTGATTTTCTTGCGAGGAAGTATCCTAGCCAAAAGTTTTGTGACTGGTTGCTATTTTGTTTTCTACCATGCTTTTAGCAAGAGATATCATTGTCAAAACTGAGATATAACGAGAATTTCATATGAAATACCAAAACAAATTGTCATTATATATACAAAATGAGTAATAGTATATTACAACCAATACTTTCAACAATATGAAGCACAGAGGTACTTAAATCAAAATCCTACATAGGCTTTAATATATACAAGCAAAATTGCCAACGATAACAAATGCCGAGATGGATCCTATGCCAATATACAATGATAATACCATGTTTGCATTAAGTGGTGAAGTCTTTAATCAAAGGAGCTTGTAAGAGCTTCATAGCCAGGCTTGCTATAATTTACTATCAACCTACAAAATGCAACAGAAAAAGTAAAGATTAAATAGAAATTTACATTGCTAGCTAAATCAATTAAAACCTATGTTGAATGTTAACCTACGTATAGAAACCAAAGACATTGTTCCATGACGAGTGTGGGGCATGCATACAAAATTAAACTCAATTCTACAGTTAAGTTTTACATTTATAAATTCTTAAATGCCCCACACATGATTTTCTACAAGAATACAGGTTGGGATTGAGTATAGGATATTAAGGGTCAAACCCGTAGGAAAGAACGGACAATTACCAATACTACTAAAGATCCTCTATCATTTAAACAATCAACAAATTGAAAGCAATAAAATTAAACTAAAATATGAAGGGAAAATAGCAAATAAAGGCTCCTTAGGTCATGGTATCCCTCACTACTCATACAAGTGCAATTCTCGGATCAATAAATACTACTATCTCGGCTAGTCATGTTGTAAATTTCTAATGCATGTGAAACCTACTCTCGTAATGAATCAACTATACCTTTATCTAAACAATACCTACTCTCATGGTTATGAAATTATCTACAAGTTCATGAATTTCTATGAAATTATATGGAACAAGCCACTAAAGCAATAAAGGTGCACCTCTACTCTCGTGAGTATATTTCCTAGGTTTAGCACTTCCATGAACTAGTATTAAATTCCAATTATCATTGCAAATCTAACACATTATAATGATCATAATCAATAACCAGTCAATCATGATTAGAAAAACAAAAGTACTAAATAACTCGTTCAAGATAATAGTTTCAAATAACCAAGAAATCAACACAAACAATCATAGAGAATTCAACCTAAATCCAAAGCATAAACTTTAAAGTCACATGATAAACATAAAAACCATAGTTGTATTACAACTAAACAAGAAATCCAATACAAAAAAGAAAGTGATAGGAAAGTTATCACCCTTGTCACATGAGATCAAACTCTCCATCTTTCATTCTCAATCTTCTTCCAAGTTTAGCTACAACAAGAGAAGAGAAACAAACTAAACTAATCTAATTTCTACTGCCTACTCTAACCTAAACTAAGAGGAGATGAAGACAATATTTTTGAGATGAAAATCTCCACTTTCCAAGCTCATCAAATGAGAAGACACAAGCCCTATTTATAGTGACATCTTCAAGTTTTCTTCATGTGAACATAACTCTAATAAGTCAACAATTTTGGCTTCCAAGTTAGGATAACATAATTGAGGAAGAAATAATGTCAAGAATTAAAGTTAGATTCTCTTTTTTACAACTGCAAATCTTCTATGAATTGTCCCTCAGAAGTAATGAAATAATGGAGTTGAAACTAAGTTGAGCAAGTTGGAACCGCAATTTCAAACTGGAATCCGGCCACCTACCAGTTGGATTGCCGACCGAATCGATTCCCTATTTTTTTCTCTTCAAGTTAGCTACTGCACAAAATCCGTTTATCGAAGGGATTACTATAGGGATTTTGGGCAGATTGCTTATTCGATATGTTTTTTCAATTTCTTGCTCAAGTGACTCAATCCATTTTCAATACTTGCTAGTTTTATGAAATTAAGTTTTAATCATCATATTTCAAGATTGGTTCTTGTCCAAATTCAAATTCATCTTCAACTCCTACAAAAACATCAAAAGTATGAAAATAAAGGGACAAAAGCATCATTAACTCCAATTAGCATTTAAAATGAATTCTAACGCAAAATGACCTAATTTCATGCATTAAACGTCATAAAAGTGACTAAAATGATCACAAATATCATGCATAAACTACACAAATTAGTCACTTATCAATCCACATATTGTTGCATGAAAAAACATAAAGACGTAGAAGGAACTTGAAAAGAAACACTAAGAAGCAATTTTATTAACCATATGAACATAAAACGTGAAATGAATTTTGAACTACCGTTTGCTAGCATCTACTTCAGATCAATGAAGAAATCATCATGGCCCCAAATGAGATGAAACCTATTGTAAAGCAATGTCAAGGCTGTTTCCTTTAACACAAAAATAGTTAGTGAATTCACACATTGATACAAGTCTCATGTGTTCTTGTTCAAAACTCAAAAAAAGCCCCAAGTGCTCATCAAATTCCATCAAGGGTTCGATTGGGACCTATGATCAAAGTGAAGATTAAGAATTGAGCTTAGTTGCTAGGATTTTTTATGTTTATTTAGTCTTTTGTTAGTCATTGATATGTTTTCATGCAAGAAGCAATTCAGCCAGCTTACCTCTTGTTTGGTTTGGATTTACAAGCATTAGTATTGTGAGTTAGATTCATTTGTTAGGTCCGTTAGGTTGACTACAGTTTGTCCTAGTCCAAGTGGGAATTTCAGTCCATAATCCTCTGGTCAAGGCGGAAATTTATCTTACGTTTTTCCTAGTTTTAGTAGGGTTGTGTAAGGCTATAAATAGCCAATTTCCACCAACATTGAACAAAAATTTGTGAGTTTAAGAAAATTTTTCTAGATTTGCATCTTTCTAAGAAGCAATATTTGGGCTTGTGAAAGCCACCTTTGAACATCCTAAGGTTGACCCTTAGATGATATTTGACTTGTTAATCAAACAAATTATTGATTGTGGCATCTTCTACCCTTGTCTTAGACTCGTGTTGTCCAAGTTCGACGCTGAATTCGTAACCAATGTTAACACCTCTAATTCTTGGACTTGTGAGACATTCTTGCATTCGAATAGGTGTAAGAAACATATAGGTTTGTAATCAGAGCATAAGTTAAGAGGTATCATCATATATTTTTTCTTGTTTCTTTGTCTGTGTTCGAGGGTTTTCATCTAGTAGTTGTCATTATCCTTGTTATTTGCCACTTGTTGGTCCAACTTTCTTGCTTGGTTTGAAGCCTTGTTGATTGCTGTTCCAAGGTCTTATAGTGTTGTTTGTCTTGTTTTCTTGTTGTGTTGATTGTCTCATGGTCTTGATTCTTTGTCTAGTCATCGGTCCTTGTTTACCTTATTGATCCAAAGTCTTGTGTCATGTGTTTCCTTATTGTTGTGTCGTATCTTGTGTCTTGTTCCTTGCTAAATTGTTGGAGTTAAAAAAAAAAAAGAAGGATTCTATCTGCTGGTGTTCTTAGAAATCTGAAGCTTGAGCTAGGGTTTCTTGTGTGTTTTCTTGTGTTTTTTGAGTAATCAAAGTTGTTTGTGTATGATTCTTGAAATTCTTGATTCAACTCGTTGACTTTCTTGAAGTTCTTGATGTTTCTTGAAATTATTTTTGGCTATCCGAAAAAGTTCTTGAAATTTCTTGAAGTTCTTGGTTCAAAGACATTGAATTCTTGAATTTCTTGAAATTGTGAAATCTTGGAAGCCTTGACCATATTGTGCAAAATTCTTGGCTGAAAATCAGTTGACAACCGAATCTTGCAACAACAAATTCTGCTCCTAAATCAGTTCTTGAAGCAACAAAAGAGAAATAAACGACCAGCCTTGATCTTTCTAGTGCTTTTGTCAAAGATATGTTTTCTTTCCTAATCGAAGTTGGAAACAGAAAGTCGGCTGAAACATCAACAGCCTAACCGACCATAATCTCAATCGGATTTGAAGAAATCTTGTCCAACTTTCCTAATGTCAAATCTGGTAGCTATTTTTAGTTGTATCCAGCTTAGAAGACCAAATTCTACCTTGATTTGACTCAATGCTTTCCAACCTAAGCTTGTTTGAGTCAGTTGGAGGTGCATTAAATTTTACCAAGAGCGAATCTAGTTGGATACTCCTTTGTTTAAATCAGATAAAAGCAGCCAAGTAACATTCCAAATCTGATATCGATATCTCCTTGTGTTCAAGGCGGTAAGCAGCCCAAAAAATCTTCCAAAATCTGATTTCATTCAAGCTAAAATTCAACTTCAAGATTTGTTAGTTATTCCAAGAACATTCCTTAGGTTTGTATTCAGGAAAGTGTTTGTTTCCAAATCTGTCTAGTCAATATCAAATCTGATTTGTGTCTGAATTTGATCAAAATTTTTCTAGCAAATTTCGTGTCTTATTCTAGTCATATCTAGGTCTGAAGTTGTCCAAATTTTGTCCATGAATTAGTTTATTTATTATTATTTCATCGAGATTGTGTTCTGCAATTTTGTGTATTACTATTGGTCAAGCTAAGCATCATCTTGTGGATGACCTTAACCTATTCAAGGAAGGCAATTAGCAGCCATAACAATGTGTTTTGGTGAACTTATTTGAGTGCCAAAACACTTAAGTGTGATCCACAAGTGTTGAGTGGATACACATGAGGGAGTAAGTAAGGAAAAAAATTTGTTTCTTTGCTAACTTTTTGCAAAGAATGAACTAACCATAGTGGAAAGATATGATGGGGAAATTTCAAAGAATGATGAAAAGTGCCCTTGACTCCTTGCATGAACGAATGAAGCGAATCGAAAAGTCACACACTCCATCTAAATCTGACCATTGCAAGTTTGTCCTTTCCGAATCGGATGATTCTAATGGAGAGGAGGTGAAGTATGAAAGGCATTCCAAAGCTGACCATCGAAGTCCTAAACATGGGGATGATGGTATCAAAGGCATTAAACTCAAAATTCATTCTTTTCAAGGAAAAATTGACCCTAAGGCTTATTTGGAATGGGAAAGAAGATTGAGATAATTTTTTCATTGTAACAAGTATACAGAGGAGCAAAAAATAAAGCTTACTACCCTAGAGTTCACCGGATATGCTAGAGTTTGGTGAAAACAACTACGCACTAGTCGTAGGTAGAATGGAGAACCATTGATTGGAACTTGGGAAGAATTGAAGGCCATAATGAGGAAGTGATTTGTCCCAAGCTACTACTATCGGGATTTGCATCAAAAATCACAAACCATTACACAAGGGAGAATGTCGATGAAAGATTACTTTAAGAAAATGGAGATGGCCATGATGAAGGCGAATGTCCAAGAGGATCTAGAAGCTACCATGGCCCAATTCTTAATTGGAATGAGACCCAAAATTGCTGAACGAGTAGAGCTCCAGCAGCACATGGATCTTAATAAAATGTTAGATAAAGCTGTGAAGGTTGAGCGGCATCTCAAGTGGAGGGTTAGTACTCACCTTAACACCAATTTCCAACCTAGAAGTTGGTGAAATCAATTGTCTAAGAGAGAGAAGGAGAATTCGGCTAAGATAAGTCAACAAAAGCCAAATTTTAATGCACTTAAATTAGCTCTTAAGAGTGATTTCAAAGTTGTCCAGGACACACTTAAATAGCACAATCATGAAACAAAATGCTTCAAGTGCCAAGGATTTGGACACATTGCCTCTCAATGTCCTAATCAATGCATAAGAATCTTGCTGTCCAATGGAGAGGTAGTCACTAATGATGAGGTTGAGTATGAAGGGATGCCATCTTTGACTGAAGATGAAGATGAGATAGAGGAGCAAACGCCTAGTAGTGAAGTTGGTTGTTTCGTAATGCACAAATTGCTTACTGCCCGTGCTATTGATGAAGAGCATAGTGAGCAAAGGAAAAATATCTTCTACACTTGTTGTCATATCAAGGATAAGATATGTAGTGTGATAATTGATAGTGAAAGTTGCTCCAACATCGCTAGTTTGTTCATGGTTGAGAAGTTGGTCCTTTCTACTAGCAAACACCCTAAGCCTTATCATCTACAATGGCTCAATGATGGAGGAGCTGTTCGCGTATTCTAGCAAGCCCGTGTGCCATTCCTTATTGGTTGGTATGAAGATGAGATGATTTGTGACATAGTGCTAATGCACACGAGCCACGTGATACTTAGACGTCATTGGCAATTTTTCAAGGATGTGGATTTCAAAGGAAAGGCTAATAGATATGTCTTTACTCATTGTAATAACGAAATAGCTCTTGTCTCCTTAACCCCTAAACAAGTGTATGAGAATCAAGTTCAATTGAAAAAGGAGTACGAATTAGAACTTGAGAGCACAAATCAAGAGAGAGAAAAGAAAAGAGGTATGGCTGAACCTAGTGAGAAGAAAATGGCAATTCTAAGCTCGGCTAAAGTGGAAAGAAAAGAGAGGAAACAAAATTTTCTTGCAAGAGTCCAGTTTGTGAGAGAGACTTTGGTTTCTACTAATGATCTTAACATGAGTTTGCCTAGTGTTTTCCTTGTTTACTTGCAGGTTCCATGGAGTGATTAAACACAAAATTCCAGCACCAATTGTGACACAATTAAAGCTGATCGTGACTGGTTTGGAGTTATGGTTGACCATCCTAACTCGTGGACTTGTACTTTTCTTCCTAGCGGTGATGTTTTTGATCAAATTGGTGGAATTTTTCTTCAGCAATTAATGATTGAAAAGGGAAGTTTCATACCTGATTTTTCTTCTTGTTGTGATGATATCGTAGTTCATGGATAGTCTATGTATGTATTGAACATCCATAGTTGTTGTTCCTTTGAGGTCTTACGTGTTATCCTTTCCTTGCATCTTTAGTATTGAATCCTTGTATGAGATTTAGCTTATTTAATGGTATCTTCGAGATTGTTTACGTAACTTTACATGCTAATTTTTATGTTATTGTATCAGGTTTGCATGATATTCAAGTTATGTGTTACATGTCAATAGCTATTTATGTCTTAACCAAAATGTTTTGCATTCTTTTCTACCTTGTCATACATGTGAGTGTTTTATCGTGTTTGTTGCATGCTGTCCTATGCATCTTGTGGATTGGAATAGGAATTTTCATTACCATCCAATTGTGCTAAGTCATTCCAATACTTCATGTATGATTTCTTCTATGATAGAGCATGAATCATGTTATTTCTTTGCTGATTTGTATCCTATGATGCATGGAAATCACATGTTGCCATTTTGTTATCTGCTTGGTAAGGTTAGTAATTGTGCATGTTCAACCTTTATTCATTCTTTGTATTTCATTTTTGATCCAGGAATTGACCCAATGTTGTCTTATTCTTGTGCAAAACGCTATTTTGAAGTTTCAAGGGATCTACCAAGCATAAGCGAATATACATGGGAGCTTATGCTTTGTCCATCGAAATTGGAGGATAGACATGCTGCATGATTTATTTTCCAAGCAATATTCCCCATATTATTACGATTCGAACAAAGTGCTAATTCGAGATCAAATCTTCTCAAGAAGAAGGGAACGATACGAGCCTCATGTGTTCTTGTTTGAAACTCAAAACAAGTCCCAAGTGCTCATCAAATTCCATCAAGGGTTCAATGGGGACCTATGATCAAAGTGAAGATCAAGATTCTTGTTGAACTTAGTTGATAAGATTTTTGATGTTTATTTAGTCATTTGTTAGTCGTTGATATGTTTTCATTCAATAAGCAATTCGGCTAGCTTTCTGTGATACAATTCTTACACCCTTGATGAATGCAAGTATGCCCACAAGGCCAAGAATTAGGTATCAAGTTGGAACGTGAAGGTTGAACTCGCCAATGGACAACACAATGAACAAGAGTAATGGTAGAGACACCATAATCAAGGTGGATACTTGATAGATCAGTTTGAGAGCACCCTAGAATCCATTCTATAATGTTCAACCAAAGCTTTCGCAAGTCTCAAGAACACGTTTGTGCTTGAAACAAAATTCTGGAATTTTTTTTATGAAAACTCAAGCTAATTCTGTCTTGAAAGAAAAACTTGGGCTTTAAATAGCCTTACAATGTCTTAATCCAATTTGCAAAATGTTAACCTAATCCTACTAGGAAAAATAAACCTAATGCAACTGGGAAAAGGTAAAAAATCAAACTAATCCAACTTGAAAAATGGCGAACTACTTAACAAAACTCCTACTAACAATTGTTAACTACCTAATGCTAATTCGAACAAACAAGTTGGCCGAATTGCTTATTTGAAAGAAAACACAACACGGCTAACAAAACTAAATTAAACTTCAACCCAACAAGCACGATGAACGCCGAACATCTTGTTCTTTATTTTATTCATCGGACCCCATCGAACTTGACACGAACATCCTTGCACACATGGGGCATGACCTAAACTTTATTTATGATGATTCTGTGCTCGTATCATTCCCCTCCTCTTAAGAGTATTTGACCATGAATCAAAGCTTGGTGCGAACAGCAACAACTCAAAACACCTTACTCAAAACCCGAATCAGTAGCCATAACTTTTCGCCAATCTTTCCTCACACTCAAACCATGGCAATGTCGCAACTATAGCACAAGATCTTTCTTGCCAACTAGGCTCATTAATGCCAATCCTTGGGTCAAAACAAAGCAATAAAAAGAATGACTATCCGTAGACCCTAGGCAAAAATCGGATTCAAGGAATAGTACATAAGATTGTAATGATTGTTTACCATGCCATATAAGGTTCAAATCAGCAAATGAATGAGACAATGCATGCATGGATGGATGAGGACCCATAACAAATGAATGATATAATGCATGCGTAGATGGATGAGGAACCATAAGTAATACATTTGGCGTATCTAACACATGTGAATGACAATCGAAATATGCATGTGACCTCTCAAAAACTTTATGATAAAATGTATGCAAGATGATTAACCAATCACAGCAACAAGCTCGCAAATGAACAACTTGTAAAACATGCAAAGCTGAATGAAATTTATGAAAAACAGCATTTATAGGCACGAGAATAATCTGAAAAATTGGCTCATAACATGCAAAAAGATGCGACACACAAGGCACACCTAAAAGCCGAAAATAGTAGGCTTCATAAGAATAGCATTCTTTGAGTTTCTCAACAACTTTATGCAACGAGAATTCCTTTGTTCAAGCACAAAAAGAAGAAAAATTAGTAGAGAAACTTCCCTTTTCAACTAGTGAATTTTGAAGAACAAATGCCTCACGCAGACTAGGAACAATGCGGCTAGGCAAGATTTGACACGTCCACGATTTACACGGTTCAACTACAGCTCCAATCAAGTCAAAATCACCATGGATCTCACCATTTTTAGAACCAGTTTCTTGCACACAATTACTCCATGGAACCTGCAAAGATTCAAAGAAGATACAAGACAACAAAATGTTAGGAGTGCTAGTAGAGAACAAACATTCAATTACACTTTCAACTCTCAAAATAAAATTTTGTTTTCTTTCCACTCTAGTTGAGAATTTCATAGCCTTTTTCCTCTCTTCAATCTCGGCTTTTCCCTCTTGTTTTTCACTCATTTCTTTTTCCTTATTCTTCCTTTCAAGCTCAGTTCGTACTCTTTTTGCAATTTTACTTGGTCCTCATATACTTGGTCAGGAGTAAGAGGAACAAGCTTGATCTTCCGATTGTGATGCAGGAATGAGTACTTGTTCAATTTTTCCTTGAAGTTGACGTCTTTGTCAAACTGCCATGGACGACCGAGAATGATGTGGCTCGCGTGCATTAGCACGACATCACAAACTACCTCATCCTTGTAAAAATAAATGCGAAATAGCACCTTGACTTGTTTGAAGACACACACTTCTCCATCATTCAACCACTATAAACGGTATAGCCGGGGATGTTTCGTGGTTGGAAGTCCCAATTTCTCCACTATGAGCAAACTCGCCACATTGGTGCAGTTTCCAACATCGAAGCAAACTACATAGAAGCAAGAATTAACCACAATGATTGCAAGTATTGGCATTTGAAAATGCAAGTGAAAGACTAATAATATTTTATAGTGCTCCTAATAACCACAAAAAATGATAAAAAAAGATTCAGAATGTAAAAATGACAAAATAGTATTACATATTTACGTATGAAGAATATAATTAGAATAAATAGAATAATCAATGATACCCAAGGTTATTCTTAGTGGTTGGGTTTTACACTCTTATTCAAGCCCAATTAGTGTCGAATTTAGATCAAATATATATAAATTGAGTAGAAATAATTTACGGTCAATTGTTCTATATCTTTTTCTTAATTTATATTGTTACTAATAGGTGTAATTGGTAGGACTAGTATTATTTTTATTATTAAAGATTACAAATAAAAATCTCCACTTTGAACGGCTGGTAGGACTTTGTTTTAATTTAGTGATTTCATGATTTAGGTTTCAAGAATAGTACCATTATTCATTTTTCAAATCCATGTCCAATGAATATATTTCTTTTTTCCATATAATTTGCCTTTTAGTTAAGATTACTAAGTCAAAAGGTAATGTATTGTTATTTACTTTCTTACTTTAATAGGACTTATGATATTTTATCTTTATTTTACCCTTCTATGAATAAATTCCAAACCAAATTCCTATACTAGTAGAGCTACTTCTTACATTTTACATTCAAAAGGTGTGGAGGGATATTTAATAATTTAAAATTTTAAAACTCTATTAAAAAAAGAAAGTTGGAAACATTATGATTTGATCATTCTAAATCCCCTTCTGCAATTTATATAAACATGGATCTCTGTCAGACCCCAAAATGTTCCGCTTTGTTTAATTTCCTCTGAAAAAATATGATGGTACGGAAAATAAGAGAGATTATTCATAAAACAAAAGCATTTCCAATGGTAAATGGATTTGATTGGCCGGATAGGGATGAATGGACAAAACACAAACCCTCCCAATACTTTCCATTTTTTTTATTTGAGCCGCTATTTATTGAGTTTTTTTATTTTTGAAAGGAAAGAATCCAAAGTGGCAAACAGATGTGACCGTGTTAACAGGTTTTCCTAACAATTTGTTATTTTTGTTTTTCAGCAGCAAGAATGATGTCGTTATTTTCTCCAATTTAAGTTGCTTGTTGTGGCTTCATCCTAACCGTCCATTGCCTGCATTCAATCTCAGCCATGAAATGGCCTCAAATAGAACTTGCGAGGCCCCTTTTTCAACTAGGACCTTGTTGGCCGCCTGCGTGACAGTAGCCAATTTCATGTTATCGCCATGCCTAATACCTATGCAGCATAAATTCATTGTAATTTTGCAAAGTCTGATTTCCCTCTTCGAAACACCCATCCAAAAATCCACATTTTCTTATTTTTACATGGTTTTCAATAGCCTAGAACACATTGTGTTGTAGCATTTTTCTTTCATTTTCTCTCTTTTAACTTGTCAACTTTTTGATTTACTTTTTCACAAATAAGAAACAATTGTTCCATTCTTTGCTAGACTTTGGTTATTGGTTACTAATATTGTTTGGAAAAGTACTACCCTTCTTATGAATTTCAATTTTTTCAAATTAACTTCCCCTAAAAGCAATTTAACTGCTTACAGCCATTTGCTACTATCAAATTGTTTCAACAAATTAGTGGAAAACATATACATGTCACAATCACTAAGTTAAGAAAAAAAATTCAACAATATTCATAATTATTTACATATGACATATAGATGCAAAATGTCAAATTAAATTTTTGTTACAGCTGCAGAGGAAATAAAGAAATGCCAATAAATAATTCTCCCTTAGTGTCCAGTATATTTGGTCTTTAAAATTCTTAAGATGAAATCAAATTATGTCAAGATTTACTAGCTAGAGTAGAAGACATAGACAAAGTTTCTAACTATTATGAGATGCTTCATTTTGTTTTGCACAATAAATAATATTAAACAAAAGCATCATGAGGCGAATCTAGATGAAAAGTGAATAGATTAAAAGTCTATGCACAAATTGGCCTTGTTTTCCATCAAAATGATAGGTTGTGTTGATATGTAGAACTTTACAGTGTATGGAGCAAGGCCCAAAGAGCCATACAATATGTGCATCCAAGCACAAAAGGAACTGGAAAAATCCATTTCTAATCCTGATATACAAGCTCATAGCATACGGCTAAGTTTGAAAAATTTTGCAGTTCCATTCTCTTGCAAGATAATCAGTAACTTTTACAACAAAATTGAAACACAAGATGGTTACCATAGCGTTCATGGCACGGTTGGTAAGATTTATTGCACGTCTAGTGTTCACTGCAGCGCTAAGACCCTGGAGCTTCGATCAGTCCGAAGCAGGTTACCACCCCCATCCATTAGTTTTTAGCTGCAATTGTACTTCCAGGCCGGCTCAACAATAAAAATTACATTTGCAACAAAATATCACTCATAGTCATAGATGGATAGAAATTAATCAGCTCCACTAATCACTACAACAAAATGTTTGAAGGTACACAAGTTATCAATAGTAACATTCATCTTTCATGCATCTAGACATATAATTAGGACTATGGATGGTCGAGAGCATGGAAGAGGCCGAGGACGCGAGCGTAGGCAGCCCCAAGTAAATATGCATAAGCAAAGGTAAACATGTATGTTAATAATAGGAACATTTAAAATAAGCATAAGCTAGCATATATATACATTCCAAAATTCACAAGCAATTAGCAAGTCATTTTGGGGTAATTACAAAACACATAGCACACAAGTACCGCAAAATACAAGTGTTAGGTCCTTTAAAGTTACAGGCCACACAAAGTATCACCCCAGCTAATCATTCACAAAAGCATACAAAAGACTACGACCACCCTAGTCTAGTTCACAATTGAACTTTCATCCTACATCTAGGAGGTTTTAAGTCCAAACAATATAAGCATTGGGTAGTGCTAGTCAATACATCAAACGCCAAGTTCAAAACTCTTAAAATAGATACAACTATCTGCTAGAGCATTCACCCTATTAAAATTCTCACCTATATACATATCACCGAAAGGCATGTCAAAGAAGACTATGAGTTCCTACATCTTAACAAGGCCTTTTATAAACTCCAAGTATGGCGAATATTCTCAATTGTAAACATATTTGTATTCACGCACCAAAATAAGAACAAAGTCAATCAACACTAAGGTTGGCCACCCCAAAGTGTAAATCAACTCAATCCTCATTTTTGCCCGACTTACCATCCAGTTCCTCTAATAACAAATCAAATCTCAACCATATGTAGTTCCATATTCCTTAACTCCAAATCATCCACTTAGAATGCAAGTCTTGACCAAATGTATACAAGTAATCATTTCACTTAACTTTCAAACTAATTCCATAGTTCGGTATCCTAAACATCTAGTCTAGGATATGCTACAAGGATCCGAAGTTTAAGCTCTGATACCAACTGTGACGACCCCACCTTCCCCTAGGCGAACCAGAGGGTTCGGCAGGCCGCCTGCCCAATTATCACCGGGACTCACTCGCTCAATTAACTTCAATAACAATTCCAAATCCAAGAAAACATTCCCAACACAACTAACTTCATATTCAAACCAACTACTTAAAGAAACTAAAAGTTCAACTCACACTCCCAAAATAAATTCCAAGTACTAAATATACATACAAAAGTTGAAATTACAAATCCCAAACATAAATTCTAATGTTCCAAGATCCAATACAACAAATCAAAAATACAAAAGTAGGATTCAACCCTAGGCAATGATGTCTTCTCATGGATTCTAAATCCCTATTAAGGAAAAACAAGTAGGGGAAAGGGGTGAGCGAATGATCAATGAGGCCAAGAAGAACATGCAAGCATGCAAGATCAAGTAATACACACTTTCATTGAGTAAGATAAATAACCAGAACTTTCAAGTAAGAACGCAAATGAGGAAATTAATTACATATTCAATAAAGGATACAGGAACTCTCAGGAGCTAGTCCACCACTTGATCAAGATTTCCAGTTGAGTTGACACTCCATCAACATAACAAGAGCAAGTCCGTAGAACCACACTTGTCAACCATCTCCTTCCACCGTTTCAACCCCCAACTGGGCCCGCTCGTCAAAACGGGTAATTTGGTAATACTCGAGTATACACAGGAAAGGAGTCAACGAACGCATTCCAACTGACGAAACAGGTAAAGACCCATGGCTTACCAATCCCTCGGCCAAGCACTTGCCGGCCCGAAGTGAAAGGTTTACCGATGAGTTTTTGGTGTCCCCAGCATGTTCATGTATCAAGTAGGATGATGAGACAACGCTCACTCATCAATCAAGTACAAGTGCAGGTTTAGGCAAGTCATTACAAGTACGAGCAAGTACAAGCAAGCAAGTTCAACTCAAGTGAGAGAGGTCGGACGAGATAAAGTACACGTCCGTCTCGACAAGTCCATTAATACGTTCAACTCAAACATGTAACGAGTTCGAGCAAGTCAACAAGTCATGCACTTGACACTCACCAAAAGTCAAGAGCAAGCAAGACAAATCAAGAAGTCAGTCAGGTTCCTCGGTATCCACATGATCACCTGAGACATGCATAATCAAAGTTATCTAGGCATTCACCTAAGGTCAACTTCCAAACAATCAAGCTTTCGATTTCAAATTAAGAGGAATCTCATGTACTTGTTGAAATCCATTTTCCAAATATGAAATGGTGTGCAAATAATCAAGACGGTTAGGCTTGAAAACCAAAAGATGTTTCCAAGACAATTATAAACTTTTGTCACTCCTTAAAAGAATTTTCAATTTTGCGCAATATTATTTGAAAAATCATAATTTGAGTTCTATAAGTCCAAAAATTATGAATCTCATACCGTTGGAAAATAGATTCAGTGAACTAAAACTCTCTAGAAAACACTTATACAAGATTCAAATCAAAAGTTAGTCAAATTTCAGTTTAAAATCACTGCTACGGTAAAAACAGGGCATAACAGTCTTGAATTTTAGTCAAATTTGAAAATTTGCCAAAATTCACAGGAATTGAACTAGTCCCTGAAATTTATACCAGTGAAAGAACTCTGAGTCTAGTTTCAAAGCAATAAATGAAACTCAATTTAGATTTTTCTACACCAAGATATAACAGTTTTTCGAAAGCTACTTTTCAAAACCTGCTGTACGAAATTCTTAGCTATACACTTGTGGAAGTTTTCTCTATTCCTTTCTTTTAAAATCAACTTAATTTTTTCGATCAAAGAGCATGTAAGGGCCATTATTTTGACAAACTTTTAACTCAAGATGAGGCTCTTAAAACTGAATTTTTTAGCTCAAATCTTCAGCCATGAGTGTGGCCTTAAAACAGAAATTTTAGTTCCAAGTTAGAGCCAAATTAGGGTTTCTAAAACCAAAAGTTTTAGCATATGATTGAAGTTAAAAATGAAGCTCAAAACCAAGGGAAATGGGGAGGGGGAGGTTCGGCCAGTAGTAAGAGAGGGGAGAGAGTGTTTTGGTTGCTTTTGGTGAGGTGAAATGGTGAAAGAAAGAGAAGACATAAAGCGTTAACTTAAGGGGAAAAAGTCAAAAGTGAATACTAAATCATTAATGCTCCAATTTGATCTTAATTTAATCAGTCACTTCTAATCTCTCAAGTAGCTTTTCTTAAACTGCTAATGATCATTCTTACTCTCCAAGATTACGTCACTCTCGATTCAAATGTTTGTCTCGAAAAGCGTGCCTTTCTCATTTTTCACAGTTGTGGGATAGTAAAATTAAATTGAAGGGTAAACATGGTTTTAAAATAAAATGAGATAATGTATAGTGCAAATGCAATTAAAATGATTTAAATAAATTATTCAGAAAAAATAAATAATTAATTAAATAAATAGGTCAGATAAAATAAGTTTTCGGGTCCTCACACAAATACCTCTCAAGTGCTTAATTACGAAAGTCAATTATCTTGAAACGGATACGCTATGGGTATGATCCCAGCATTTTCCTACCACTTCTAGGGCATCAAGATTTCCAAAATAATCTGGGAAACATACAAGACTCCTTGGCACTTTAAATTCCCAGAACTGTTATGGACAAATGCGATAACCCCTTCCATGGACCGTTACCGGATTGAAGGGAGTTGGACAAATGAGAAAACTTAGAAAGCCATAAGATAAGAGAGGAAGTTCTTCTTTTTTTTTCTAACAATCTCTCACCTCTTATTGCAACTTCGTCTTTCTTATATAGAGGATACAAATGACTCTTCAGACTCTCTAGAGTTAGATGACCCTTCTACAAATGACTCTTCAAAACATGATAGGCCATTTCAAAGTCTAACATAAAGCATAGACACACCAACACAACTTTCAATAAAGCACATCTACACAGCTTTCAATAAAGCACACAAGCACAACTTTTCACCGAAAGCATTCTGACATAAAGTAGAGCATTATCAAAAATATGATGGAATATCTGATGGGGTACTATTAGGATCAGTAATATTATATTGAATGATAAAGTTTTTATGTCTTCCTTTTTTCTTTTTCTTTTTTTTTTTTTTTGTGCAGATTTCTGGCCTCTAATCGTGATTTGTACCTATTTCTTTGGCTTGTACTCTCATTAGGATAAGAGTCCTGGAAATCTTGCATAATGCTGTCTTCTGTATTTGTTGGTATTCTTTTTGGGTCTTTTGCACTGCAATCCAATGAGGGTGAGATTTTGAATAATTTCATGATCCATATGGTCCGGGCCATATCTCTGGTGGGATGGTTTTGTTATGCAGAAAAATATACATTTGGAGTTTAGCATATTCTTTTTCTTGGTCCAAAATAGTGTGATAGAGACTCTTATAAACTAGAACCCATGGTAAGGTTTGAATTTCTTGGTTAAAAATATCGATTGGACTATGAAAGTGGAGGATTACATGATTCGTCCTTTTTGAAAACAAATCATTCCAAAAGGACATAGGTTTAAACCATTGAAGAAAGATTTTGAGATTAGGGTTGAGGTTTTGATTGAACAAGGGACATTGAAATTCCATTAAAATATGATATTGATGGCAAAGGTACCAAAAACACCATAATAATGGTTTGCAAGGCTATCAGGTTGGGCAAATGAAAATTTGGGCAAAGGGATATTTAGGATTTATGCCAAATGGATTTAGTATAGACCCTCCGTAGGATCTAAAGACTTCAAACTCATGGATGGTTCGGTTTCTTTCAAGATCTTCTTTTTGCCAAGGCTGAGGGATTTGAAATATTTCTGGTGGATGTTCTTGAATAGGTGAGAACATGGCCATGGAATTTAGTTGGGTTAACTGAGGGTTTCTACAAAAAAAAGTCAGCTACCACATTATTTTTACCTTTAATATGCTTGACCTTGAATAAATATTGTGAGAACCAATTTGCCCATCTGAGTAGTTGAGGATAAGAAATAATCTTTTGCTTGAACTGTAATATTTTTGGAAAATTTCCCATATACATCTCAACTTGGAAATGATAAGAAATCAAGAAGAATGAAAACTTCTTTATTCCCATCTTGACTGCAAGGATTTCTTTGAATGATGAATGGTAGTTTTGACTAAGATAAAAATTTTATAGAATTTTATTCCTTTATGATAAAGTAATCTATGGCTTACGGGCATTGGCGGAGCTAATTACAACTGAGGGTGGGCAAATGCTCCTACCTCAATTGTGAAAAACTTCTAAAGTTGCCTTAAAAAATTTTAAAAATTTTAATTTTATCTTATATTTGCCCCCCTGAAGTTTTTAAATTTCTTTCTTCCATTATATTGACCCCCGAAGCTTATATAGTAATTGCATTTGTAGCTTACTTTAAACATGAATACATCCAAAATAAAAGTATTATTCTTTTGTTTTTAATCAGTAATTTTTCTTCCATTATATTGCCCCCCCTAAATTAATATAGTAATTGCATTCGTAGCTTACTTTAAACATGATTACATCCAAAATAAAAGTATTATTCTTTTGTTTTTAATTAGTAATTTATTTTCCTTTTTCAACTGAAAAAATAAAATAAAGTATTAACTGAAAACAAAGGAATAATTTTTAAACTTTTAGTGCATATAAATGAATAAATGATCTTCAACTAAGCTCCTTTTCAAGAATCATAATTATATGGTGTATAAAGACATTAAGTGTATCATCACTTCAACATTATTCTTGTAATTGAAATTCTTTATATTATTAAAAATATGATGCAACTGTTTGCATGAATTATTTATATTTTTCTATACAATTACTTATGGTATAAATAAGTTTTTACCTTTCGTAATACGATACTGTACACTGACTTACTTGCATCCCCTAATTTTGGGGTCATGGGTTTGCCACTGCGTATGGGCAAGTAATGATTTCTTTTATTTAAACTTTTAAAAATTGATAAACCGTAATCTCTGGTCTAAATTATGCATCATCTAATATATGCTGATTTGATCAAGGAGCATCTTACAAAACAAAACTTCATCTTTAATTAGTTCTCTCTTATTCAGCCTACTCAATCGACAACATTACAATTCGGAAAATGAATATACACACCCCACAAAAGGGTTCCGGCTATGCCTAACCATCATAACATTCATAAGCGACATTGATTTAGGGTCACATTAAATATGTGACTGCTGAAAGCAATGAAAAATAAGTTGCCTAGATATAAAATAACAATAATGCACGTAATTTTCAGTGAGATGTAAATTGTTGAATGGGAATACGAATTGATATTTTGGTATATGGGAAATTTGGTGCAGAATTTGCACATTCATTGGCGTGAGTTGACAAGAATGAAAGAAGACAAAATTCAGCGGGAGATCCAACCGTGCTTTTAAGTTGTGAAACGTCGAATGCGGATGATGATGAGCTTCCAGAAGACATGAGAGCAGGCAGTCAAATTACAATAACATTCTTCTTCATCCTATATTTAATTAATTAGCTTAAGTACCCAGGTCAATTTTGACTTTGTACTTAAAAAAAAATTGTATGCCTCGTCCATTACTCTTTGTCTTTCGATATTGTCAAAAGAGCAACGTTAATTGGCATGAATATATTCTCCACATTGAGATGATTATCCATAGATGGAGTAGCCTAGCTAGCCATATACCTTTAGAGTCAGAAACTTAATGCTGAAAATTTCTGTTTGTTAATAGTAAACTTTTACTTAGTGGAACGTTCAACACAATTAGCTGCTAGCACCCGGATAAAAAACACTTGTGTACTTAATGCACAATACTTATTGAGCAAGATGGAGGATATTTAAATGCCGAATGAGTGAATTAGCTACAGTTTTCTTGTAGCACTGGCAAGAATGGTAAAAAAAACTTTTGCGTGCTTTGAAACGTTCGCAAAAATAAACAATTATGAAATAGCGGTCTCAGCTGCCTAGCAGATTGTTTGACTGACTTGCCAGTTAGCACAAAACTATTTTAAAGAAAACTATGTATATATTTAACACGGGGTCATTGCGTCAAAGCTAATATATATATATATAGAGCAGCTGCGGTGTGTAAATAAATTAATATATCGAACAGTTGTAATAATAATAAACCATATATACGAACATTTTCTGGTACTAGTTAGCACTTAGCAGTACAAGTTAGTAAGTGGAAATGTGAGTGGGAGTAGTGGTGGGAATTGGGATCACTGCATACGTTTAATTATTAAGATGGTGCTTTCAACCTCAGCCTTTTTGCCATTATCACTAATCCTAGCTACATTATGTTTTGAATAATTCGACTTAAAACGCCAAAAAAGAAAGGGGAAGGAAAAGGATTCTGGAAGCCTGCAGTTTCTGTCGTTGATTATAGATGTTCAGTAGTATTGAGAAAGTTATCCAAACATATAGCCTTGTTTGGATTGCTTTTTTTTTTTTTTTTGAAAAATTTCTCAATCTCTGTGAATGGTACTTCTATATATTTTCAATCACATTTCATCTCACATACATCACATCTTAAAAAATACTATAGTAATTTTTTTTCTTAAAAACTCTTTACAAAATGCAATCCAATCAAATTTTTAGAAACTTGTGAGTTTGTAAAACCTTTTAATTGAAATCTTCAAGTCAAATTTGATTGTTGTTAGTTTTTAATAAATACTCATACTAGCTTCTATAATGGTTAATTATTATCATAAAGGAAGTACTTTATTGGGTTAGTATGTCAACCCATGGATTGACCAAATCCGACCTCCTTATATTCATGTCACTAGTAGGTTGACCCAATAATAACCCACTAACGTTCGGGTTGTGTTAGTACTTGTTAATTTCGAATCGTGCTTGAGTTGTACTATTATGTCGTACTAGAAATTGCCAATTGACAAAATTGAGGGTGGCAATTGTTATGAGCAATGTCTGCCTTTTACCAAATATGGGAAAGTTCACTTTGGTAAGAAAAGAAAGTAAAGATTTGGCCATTTGAGGCCACGACACTGGGCACCTAACTTATATTATGTTTAGAAAACTTCATTATCTATAATATTTAACTATGTGTTTCAAAATATTTATTGTATATTTTAACAGCAACAATATTAAATTGATTACATGATCAAATGGATTAAAATAAGTGATTAAAATGTTAGAGTGTATCTAGGATAGATTAATATGTTAACTTTGTAAAATAGTGCATCATATCATAACTCTCTAATCGTATAAAATGTTTAACGGGTTATGCATGAATTGGATTGGATTGACCTGTTAACAAACATGTCAAGACATGACAGGATATAAAAATCTAATAGATTGGGTTAGCATTGAGTTTTTCTAACACAAACACGATAACGACATGGTACAATAAGTATACCACATGACCTATTGACACCCCTAGTGAATTCGTCTTCAAATGGAAATAACATTAGCAAATGATTGATTAAAGAGGTGGGAGTCAGCTGCATCATTATTTTTCAAAGTGTTCACCAACAAAGAGCAGTTTTAAATCATGGCATTATTAAACATTGGAATCTCTAAAATCAAAAGAGATGGATTATCCTTTAGTTTGTTTCTGTCATTTAGTTGCAATATCTCTCTTATCATAAGATTTTCCTTTTTCGAAATGGGATCGACTTACTTCTATTCTCTTCTATATTTTGTTGCTTTCGTTACTTTTCCAGCTTGACTTTTTTCATTTCCTTTTAGGCTCTTTATTTGGTGAATTTTGCGAGAATGGTACTCCTTGCGCAACTCCAATTAACTTCTTCCGTTTTGCATCTTGGAAGATTGCATAATAATTAATCATTATGTGAAATAATCAAATGTAATAAGGCTCAAGATGTTGAAAGATCAACTCTCTCTTTTTTTTTTTTTTTTTTTGGTGTATGTGTGTAAGTAAGTGGGAGGTCTTGCACCTAGAATTTTTAACTTACAGTCCTTTTTACTTCATCACTCAATCCAATTCAATCCTTCCCATTGTTGTTGCATCACTTCGGATTAAGTAAATGATTGCCAAAGATAAAATTGCATTCGGGTTCCTTAACTAGTTATCAATTAACATGCAACATAAGAATATTTTTTCAGGAAATAAATAATTTACTCACTCATTCATCGGAGTGAGCCTCAATTCGATTAATACGCATCAAATGAAGCTAATAAGTACTCCTATAATCAGATTGAGTTTGGAAACCGTCTAAATTAGCTTCTTTCTTCTTCTTCTTCTTCTTCTTTTTCTTTCTTTTTTTTTTCACATGATGATGCACTATTACTGCAAGACTGCCAGAAACTTGTCAAGCAGTAGTATTTGTTAATTTGCGCATTGTACGAGGGAATTATAAATTCAGATCTTAAATTTAATGGATTCAGATCTTAACACGTTCAGACCGTTTGATAACTGAAAATAGAACATCTAAATGAATTAAGTGGCACTGAATTTTTTAGGCAAAACTTGCTCCCAAAAATAAATAATAAGTTATTCACTTATCACTGAATGTAATATACATTCAAATGTATTAGATTTAGCACTTAATAATTCAATCACTTAATATATTCAGACTTCAATTTTATCAAACGCACCTTTATTGAGGTCCATTATATTTGCACTGCCCTCAATTCTTCGTTTTCCTTTCCAGCATTACATGGGCCAAATTATTGCTTTTCAAAAAAAGTGATGAAAAGAAAAAAGGAAAAGAAAGAAATGATGACATAGTCTTACGTTAGCGAGCAAGATTTAATCTAGATCCGAAATTCCCTTCACCGCAATAAATAAATAAATAAAGATATAGTCCCTTCTCGTGTGTGATGTACATACACTAAATTGGACTGCAAAATATTTGTGGCGGGGAAAGAGGGCCAGACTAATGGATGCAGTAAGAATTGGGCTTTGTGATATGTTTGTCTAAAGCAGTTTGTTTAAGGCATTTGGGCAACGAGTAAGGCTGATCAGGCGAACACGCGAACAAAATGAAAATGGGCCACGAATTTAACTTTTCAGATCACTGGGAGCCAAATACCGCCACTCTGATGGATTCCAGCATTCGACCCACGACAGATCCACCCCTATGGAACTTCCAACTCCCCGTCCAACACAGAATGTCAAGAATTTTCCACCACACATTAGAGAGAGAGAGACCTTGATTACACTTAATTCTAATTTCTTTAACCCCACGTGATGTAGTTCGGAAACTTCCAACTTTAATGGGCCGACAATTTGGCAAAGAAGAGAGCAGATGAACAAGAAATGAAAGTAATTGCTACAACTCCTACAACAAGACTCATCCGAGAAAGCCACAGGTGGGCCGAACACAGGAATTGGGCTTCATGCATTATGGGGAGAGTCCGATAAAAAATCTTATAGTAGTAGTTTTTCTTTGAAAATATTTCCACGATGAATTGGGCCTCATAGGGAAAGTGTTCGGATAATAACCCAGTTATCCAGGCCCATAATTTGTTAAGGGGCTGCCATGAGAATGTGTTTATCCAAGAACCCAATGGTTTTGTTTGGATAGAGAATTTACTTGAGATTTTATTTGGAATATTTCTTTGTGATGTGATGTATGTGATAAAATGTTGTTGGGAAGATAAAAGGTGATTGGAAAGTGTGATTATGTTTTGAGCCGGACGGCGGCCGGTCGAAATCGGCCATGCCACCAGTCCGGTTCTCTTCAAAAGCCAAAAATGGTCAAAAACTGTCAAGAACCGGTTGAACCGTTCGAACCGGTGCGAACCGCAAACCAGCGGTTTTTTGACTTTTTCCATTTTTTGAAAATATAAAATATGGTGGTAGTGAGATTTGATCTTGGAACCTCATATATAAGATACAAGTGTTTTAACCACCACACCAACAATTATTTTTGAAACTAGATGAGTACAAAAATTTGAAAATTCAATTCTTTTCATTTATTGATATTGGTTTTCTTTTTTATTTTCCCAATTTTGGTTAAAATGTATCTAATATTTCAAATTTTTTCAGACTTTTTTTTGTATGGTTGAAAGAAATTACATTTATCAAATTTAAATTTTATGTTCAATTTTCATGGGTTTGGTAATGAGTTTTGGTGTTTGTAGAAAACTTTCTAACCTCTTGTAGAAATTTGTAGAAATTTATTTTGGATGTGTAAAATTTTGTGATGGATTTAATTTTTCCTTTTCCTTTTTTTTCCCTTTTTTTTCTTTTCCTTTTCCTTTTCTTTTGTTCTTTTCTTTTCCCTTTTTTTTCTCTCTTCTTCCCCTCTTTTTTTTTCTCCTCCCTCATCTCCCTCCCCTCCCATCTCTGGCCTCCTCCCCAGGTGGAGGAGAGGAGGGGAGGGAGAGGGAGGGAGAGGGAGGGAGGGAGGAGAAAAAAGAAAGAAAAAAAGTGAACAAGTCAGTGGGACCGGTTGAACCATGAACCTCCCTCCAGGTTTTAAAACATTGCAAGAACCACAACGGATATACACATAGCTCACCAGTCATTTTTCCGAACAGAGACTTTTCGTCCGATTCTTAGTAGTACAAACATTTACGATATTTCAACTGTCCAAAATCTCTTTACAAAAAAAACAAATACGCACTGGTCACACAAAGAATCTACTGCTCTTCTATTTTATTTTATTTTATTTTTCCCTTTTAACATGTGGCAAGTTTCAAATCGAAATCTCTCAATTACACACTCTTTCTCGTACCACCCAATCCATCCCCTCAAATCTACTGTTTCTAGGTTCTAAGTTCAAATATTGAAAATTTATGAGTGGAAAATCTGCTAGATCTTTGGCAATTTGGTTAGCTTTCAACAAATCCAGATAAAAACAAAAAAAGAAAAAAAGGAAAAAAAAAACAACTATTAATGTACTACTAGTTATAAGAAATGGTTAAAGTGTGAGCAATGTGGTTTGTGGAATTGGCCACGTTTCCTATTGAGGTTCCTAGCCAACATTTCAGGTGGTCCCTTTTCATCCTCCCGTCCAAATTTGTAGTACAGTCATCAATCCTATCCTCTCGGGAAAAAGCCAAAAAACAAAAAGGAAAGAAAGAAAAAACCAATACGTTAATACCCTCATCTACTCTTCGACAAATCAAAAAAAAAAAAAAAAGAAAAAAAAAGGGAGCAAGAAGTCCGTCATACACGTACATATTTGAATTACGCACGTTGAGAAAATGCAAGAAAAACTAGAAGAGAGGAAGGATAGGAATATGCTTTGACTAGAAGCATGAAATTTTCACATTTCATGCATTCTGCAGGTATGCATTCTGTGGGAGGGAATAATTCATTCATACACTAATAAACACTTTTTGTGTGTTCCAAATTATATATCATTACGATTTAGATTGAAATTGTAACATTTGTACTCTTTCCAATTTTTATATATCCCCCTGTACAAAAATAAGAAATGAGTAATTAACAGTAACAATCATGCATGGATTATTACATGATAAACGAGTTTGAGCGGTTTGAATTGTTATATTTTAGCAGAAAAATATATAGCAATCATTTGATGTATATAACATAAAAAATTGATTTGGAGAAAAATAACAATCCAAATAAGGAGTATATATCGTATCAGCTTACCATGATATTACAAAGATTTCCACCGTAACATTGCAATGTGAGAGAGATAAAATGGTCCAATCAATTCGTGTTCCTATTTTCGTATCACGTTTCCTTTTTCACTTGCATGCCATCATATTTACTGGAAAAGATATATAATTCCTCTTTGCCAATGTACCCGTCCCAGCTAACAACTAAGAACGAAAAACACAAAAATTACAAGAAATTGTCTTCTGTCCCCTTCCCTTTCTTTGTCTTGTGACATAAATTTTGTGAAACTCAAGTATCACGTGCAAGGTCATTACTGGAAAAACAAAAAATACTAGCTGCCTTTTCTGCAAAGGGCAAAATTTTCTTTTACCTGCTTTTGTTGACTCCAGGAAGTTTCCGCCCCGCCACCGCCAGCATCTATATAAACCCCTCTCAACCCCATACTTTCAACTTCCCACATGTAACTACCTCTGTTCATCTCCAGACGCGCTCTCTCTTCAGCTTCTTCAAACTGTAAGTTCCCTTTCATTTCAGTTCTTCATTTACATTTTTATTTCATTAAAAAAAAGTTTGTATAATTATATCTTAGCTCCTTTTAGATAAACCATTAGGATTATCTGTTGTTAAAGATTTGATTTTTCCAGATATCATAGAGCTATTGTACATAGACAGTTGACCTATAATATTTACACAAAGCTTAAGACTTTAATAAGGCTTTGGGTTATATTACTAAAGACCCTTCTGTAACTCACTGCATATTTTTTTTCCGAATTGAAGAAATGAATACTGGCAGCTGTATTGGACTTTCCACTATGAAACCCTGTCGTAGAATCTTGATTAGCTGCAAGAATTCATCCCTTTTCGGATTCCCATTTCTCAATCCTAATTATTTGATTACTGACAATTTGTTGAATTTACAACCGAATTTGAATAATTTACATGACTCTAGCAATAGGATTGTAGGTTTTACAAGACCAAATACCCCAAAGCAGAGAGCTTTTTGTTTATCTGGTTCGGATTCTGGACAACCTAGGGTTTTTTCAGGCTGTCCACTTAATAGGAGTAATGATCGACCTGTTTCAAATAGAGTAAATGTTGCATCGGATGTTAGGAACCATTCGACGTCGATTGAATCTCAAGTTAATCAAAACAGCTTTGAGAAAATTTATGTTAGAGGAGATTTAAATGTGAAGCCTTTGTTGATTGAGAAGATTGAAGAGGCTCACGAGGTATTGGAAAATGTAGAAAAAGACAAAGATAATGAATATAGGGTACAGGTAAATGATGGTTTAGGTGTAAATATAGATAATATCGACCAGCGCTTGGATGGGTCAAGGGTTTTTAAATCGACCCTGAAGAGAGAGGTGTCTGAGGTAGAAAAAGAGGCTTGGAAATTGCTTCGAGCAGCTGTTGTAAATTATTGTGGACTCCCTGTGGGAACTGTTGCAGCTGCTGATCCTGCTGATAAGCTGCCTTTGAACTATGATCAAGTCTTCATTCGTGATTTTGTCCCTTCAGCTCTTGCTTTCTTGCTTAATGGTGAAGGAGAAATTGTCAAGAACTTTCTGCTTCATACCCTACAATTACAGGTAATCTGATATATAAGCCTGTGTCTCTTTGTCCTTTTTTTAACCTTTTTGGTCAATTTCATTGTTAGAGTTATGTTATGGTTGAGCATGAAGTTTTATACATAAAATAGGTTTCTTATGGTGTAAACTCTTGCATGCTGCAATATTTTTCTTTGTTATCTGAAATTTTTAAGTTTCACAATAATTCTTCTGGGGCTGTTACCAGTCTTCAAGTGTTTGAGGTCATTTATTAGTAGAGAGCCCTCAAATTGGATTAACATTGGAGGTGGATGTGTCCAAACAATTTCCTTTAGTGCAATTTTTTTCTTATATGTCGTGAAGCATTTCTTATATGTCAGTAAAAAGATAGGATTGGATCCTTATGGAGGACCTTCACTTTGTTCTTCCTGCTAATCCTCCCCTGTTGTATCCTTTTGCTTCCTTCCTTTGTTCAATATGTAATGAATTGCTCTATTTGTGTTGCTGGTACAAATTAGATTAGTTAAGCTTTTTCCTTGTTTTGTTAGTAAGTTTCTTCTATGCATGACAGCTCATTTTTTAGTATATTTGCATGAATACAACTAAAGTTATGCCCTGCTTACTTTTTTCAGAGTTGGGAAAAGACTGTGGACTGCCACAGCCCTGGACAGGGGTTGATGCCTGCCAGTTTTAAAGTTAAGGCTGTGCCTCTTGAAGGAAGAAATGGAGAATTTGAGGATGTTTTGGATCCTGATTTTGGTGAATCTGCTATTGGACGTGTTGCACCTGTTGATTCCGGTAAGGTTGCAGTTGCTGTGAAATTTATTCATCAAAAATTCTTCAAGATGTATATAGACTTGACTTTTGTTTTATTCGCTGCTGCATCATGAATTTCTCTCCAGTTTCACACCTGCTCATTGTCAATTGTTGTGTTCCTTCTGTTCTGTAATCTGGACATTCATTTGAGGAACCCAAACTCAAATTTCATTTTCCTTTTAGTTCTTTGAACTATTGAGAATGATAAATCCTGAACCACATTCGTCAATGCTTGAGGCTAATGTAATATGATCTTGGTGCATGATGTCACATGTCAACTGAAATGGTTCCATTTGAAATCTATGAAATGTGTTGAACTCAGAATTTAGATGGGTATTTCTGCAAATTCTATATCTGCAGTTCTTATGTTCGTATGCATGATTTATTGATCTCCCATTTATCTGAGTCAACTTCCTTGATGCTCTTCCCAATTCATTCAAATATTTATAGGCATATAAATTGTTCATGGGTTGGGCCTGTTGGGGGATGGGGTATGCATGGCTAATAATAATGGTATTTCCAAAATGTGACAGGTTTGTGGTGGATAATTCTGTTAAGAGCTTATGGAAAGATCACAGGTGATTATTCATTGCAAGAGAGGGTTGATGTGCAGACAGGCATCAGATTGATACTCAATTTGTGTTTGACTGACGGTTTTGATATGTTTCCTGCTCTCTTGGTCACTGATGGGTCCTGCATGATTGACAGAAGGATGGGTATTCATGGCCATCCTCTGGAAATCCAAGTAAGTGATGTTGAGTTAGTGTACCTACTGTTAATTGTTTTGCATGTAAGGTCAAATTTAATTTGACATAAATGAAACTAAAGCAAGTCATCCTAATTTGATTTTCTTACTTTTGCCATATGTAGTGAATTATTGGAAAAGTTGGCTTTTGACATGTCTATTTTCAGTTGCAAAAAATTGAATATGAAATCTTCCTCATCACTTAAATTCTCATTTTTACATCCATTGCATGTGTATGCTCAGTTTCCTTTTATATTTTAAACTTCTTGTAGCTTTTCGGTTCCATAGGACTAAAAGAGTAGTGAAAGAAACTCTGACTGCTTTTACAGTAAAGAGTTTTTCAACTGAGAGATTGCTCCATCCTTTTGCTTCTGTTGCCATTTAATGCGAGTTACTTTCATCTACGGCTGACAGGGTAACTTACAGTGGTACTTGTGTATGCTTTTGACCTCAATTGAACTCTTCTTTTCCCTTCTGATGAGTCTCATTGACGTATTATATGCATTTCAATACTCAACAATTTTAGCTGATTCACATCCAGTTGTTGTATGAAGAAATTTTGCATTTCAAAACCTCAAGAATTTTACCCGATTCATATCCAGTTGCTTGATGAACTATAGAATTAGAGTAGAGTTGTCTAAGGATGTGCAGTCATTTGTTTGACCATAGGCAAGTAATGCATAGTCTTTTTCCATCTAGATATCTAGGTTGGTATTCTATTCTAGTCTAGTATATTCACCAATCTTCCTTTTCCTACCTTCAGCATAGGTCGTCAGAAAGAACACACATCATTGCTTTTCCTTTGCTACTGTTGTAAAATTCTTTTTTCATTATGGCAATTTGATCCTGTGTTAACTTGGTTCCTTCCAGTCTTTATTTTATTCAGCTCTACGCTGTTCCCGTGAGATGCTCACCATCAATGATTCAACAAAGAAGCTAGTTGCAGCCATCAATAACCGTCTCAGTGCACTTTCTTTTCACATAAGGGAGTATTATTGGGTGGACATGAGGAAGATCAATGAAATATATCGCTACAAGACAGAAGAATACTCAACCGAGGCCATCAACAAATTTAATATATATCCAGAGCAGATTCCATCTTGGCTTGTGGATTGGATACCTGAGACTGGTGGATACTTTATCGGCAATCTACAACCTGCTCATATGGATTTTAGATTTTTCACACTTGGAAATCTTTGGGCTATTATCTCATCGTTGGGAATGCCTATGCAAAATGAGGGTGTACTTAGTTTGATTGAAGATAAATGGGATGATCTTGTGTCAGGCATGCCTCTTAAGATATGTTATCCGCTTTGGAGTATGAAGAATGGCGCATTATCACAGGCAGTGACCCTAAAAATACGTGAGCAACTCTCTTTTTTATTTCTTTTGCTTCTATGTGCTCGATATCTTAGTGTTGGCTCACTGTGGAATCCTACGTCATACATTCATGCTCTAATGTGACTTCATCTAATTGTCAAATCTAATTTCCATGTAGGCCATGGTCTTATCATAATGCCGGGTCATGGCCAACACTGCTATGGCAGGTATGCTTCTTCTAAATGAGGATTCTCTGTTTACAAGATTTTCAGCTTAATAATGACAACAAGTGAGATGTTAAGGATAGCATTTGGTATTTCAAGAACATTTATTTTTCACTTTAAGTGCAATAATTTAAATTGTATGTGAGTAAATGGTATCAAATGAGTCAGATATCATGCATTTACTCGTGCAAGAGTGGGATATTTGTGGTGTTGTTCTTCCACCCTCTAATTCTCTTGCTCACATGCTGTCCATAATGTTTCAGTTCACGCTGGCTTGCATGAAGATGGGCAAACCAGAATTAGCAAGAAAAGCATTGGCTTTGGCTGAGAAAAGGCTTCTAGTGGATCAGTGGCCGGAATATTATGATACGAGACATGGAAAGTTTATAGGAAAACAGTCTCGACTTTATCAGACCTGGACAATTGCTGGATACCTTACCTCTAAAATGCTATTGGATAATCCAGAGATGGCTTCAATGTTGTTTTGGAATGAAGATTATGAGCTTCTGGAGAACTGTGTATGCGGGCTGAATAAAAATGGGCGAAGAAAGTGTGCACCTGCTGCAAGTAGGTCACCTAGTGTGTCTAAACTGATATAGAATAGTCACTACTGATGCTTCGTTAGCATTAACAGTGGAAATTTGAGAAGACCCGTGCTACCTTGCCTGGCCCTTTAATTATTAACTTCTAAATCAGCTTGACTTTGTTAAGTAACGGTGCTGAATTTTAACCGCAATGACTTTGTGTATTCCATATTGTAACGTCAGGAAGTGGTAGCAGTATTTTGTTAACAAATAGTTGACATAACAGAAGCAGCTTTTGACATGTTCTAGTTTCTTGGAATAAACACACGCAACTATTAACGAGCAGTGCTTGTTTTTATGTCACCTTGATATTTTCTTACTTGCTAACCGCATTGATGAGTTCCTGCTCATATGCCATCTAATTGGACTAAAATTGAGCTGACATTGACAAGATCAGAGTTGTTGTCTGGGAGAAAGACTCAGAGTACCAATAGGCTTGTGGGCTCGAGCCGATTCTTGTTTTCCCGGCTGAGATGCGACTGAATTGATCTAGCAGTGGCTGTGAGTGTACCACCAAGGCACCAACTAATGGGAGTAAAGGAGAAACGGGCGGGAAATGTGCACAAGTGCCAGCAGCGTCATGACCTTTGTAAATTGACAATGAAATGAGACCCACAACAGAACCACCGATCACTAGATTGATAGTGTCATGTGTCCATTTATACAGGCACACATCCTACACCTAACATGCTACTACTTAGTTGGCAAAACCTGTGGAAGGAAAGGATTGAAGCTCTATAGAACTCCTCTCCGAGCCTACAAAATCCTGGGGTTGAGAAGCATGTGTAGGCTGGCTGGCCAAATCACTTTCCGAGTTGATCATTTGGTTGGAACCTGAACAAATTGAGACGGCCATCTCCGAGGCGTCGAGAGTAGGTAGCTTTCTTGTACTCGTCCCACGTAAATGATCTGTAAAGACGAGGATTCTGTGGTGTCACCATTTGGGGAATTGGACAGATCCTTGCATGAAGTGGTGGGGACGCGAAGTAGGCCATTGACATTCTGGACTGGTACCAGCTCACGGTGGCTCGGTGTTTCACGCTCAAGAACCTCCCGTTCGTCATGGCCTTCAGCACCATATCAGCAGCAGTGAGTTGCACAATTACACAAAGTTAGACAGGAGAATTCCCATTCTGGGCATCAATCAGATTTTTCTTTTTCAAAGAAAGATGGCTTGGTGACACCACAAGGAAGTTACTATTATGCTCTTCGAATTGATGATGACACAAAGTACATATCATAGGAATGTGGAATCAAATGTACTTTTAATGTATAATAAAATTAATCTTTACTGCCATATTGTCACTAAAACTGTAGTAATCAACGATCAATCTCTGGGTAAAATTATGCCAAGGATTATTGGCAATTCAAGAACAGGACACTGAGCTGGCGTTCATAGGAATATAGTAAAACCAGTGCAGTTAATGGGAAAGGTTAGTTACAATTAATTCCCTGAAAGTATACCCCATTTCTCACTTTATCTCCTAACCTTTAATTTTTATGACCTAATACCTTATAGGATAAAATTACCCCTCCATTATTTTCTTGGGAATAAAATGAGGAACTGGAATTGAAAGAGGAAAAAGCAAAAGAATTAGAAGGTTAAAAAATGATATATTTGGGGATGTGGATTGAATATTTTGTAGTCATTTAGGGAGAAAATAGATGTCTGCCATTCCTATTTTTTAGTTTCAAGTACTAAAATGAAGTTTCTTGTGAAAATGAGGAGGAATTAAAGAAAGAAGAAAGAGACAAAGAAAATAAAGGAGGAAAAAAGGGGAATAAAAAATAAAAGAGAGAAAAATAAGAGTTTAAAAAAATAGAGGGATAATTTCGTCTAATAGGAGATAAAGTGAGACCCAATGAAAAAAAAAAGGTTAGAGGGGGTAAACTAAAGAATGAGATATACTTTAAGGGGATTAATTATAGTCAATGTTATAGGCTCAAAAGAACACCTTGAAGGGCAAAAACATGCAATTTTGAGATGAGGGTTTGAGCAAGTGTTGCTGTTCTGCCTTCTTTAACCAATGAAGCCGGGAAAAAGTGAGGTGGATCAAGTTGTTGCCGGAACACAAACACGAAATGGGAGGAAATTCTATAGACTGTAGTCTAAGTGGAAGAAGTCAGAACTCGGAAGTAGTAGTTCCTTTTTTTTTTTTTTTAATTTTTGATGTAAAATTATACTAAAATATGATTGGTAGAAAAAACTTAAGTCTTATTTGGATTACAGCTTTTTACAGAAAAATTTTTATATTTTTTCTGATTATATTTTTTAAATACTTTTTAATTTTAAATATATTAAATTATTACAATATATTTTCCTATAAAAAATAATAATCCACGAGACCTAGAAAGGTGGCCCTCCAAGACCAAAATGAAATGGGTCCAGCGAGAGAGAGCCAAATGAATTGTTATCAGAATTCACATCCATCAATCCAAATTGCGCTCTGAAATCCATTCTATTGTTGCATCAGATCAAAGATCAGATCAGAGGAAAACTCCCCAGCCTAGCTGACTGATTTCACTTCAGTTTCTGTTTCAGTTTTCAGCTGCTCAGTCAATTCATGTCATTCGCCAGACCATGGCTATGATTACCATGTATTATAGTATTTTTTTTCCCTTTATATATAAAAAACTACTACTTGTACTTATAAAAACAAATTTAAAAATTTAAAAAAAAAAGTGAGGGTTGGGGAGGAGCCTACCTGTAACACGTCTCCAACATTGACAAAGAAGGCATTGGGGTGGGGATCCACTGGGACCCAAACACCATCCGGCAGTGAGATTTGGAGGCCACCCACGTCGTTGGATCTCAGGATGGTCAAGATCTGAGGGTCAGTGTGCTCTCCAAAGCCAATCCGAGGAGGAGCAGTAGCGTTTTGATGGTGACGATGGGAAGGTGACGTGTCCCCATCAGGAACCGGTGGTAAGGGGGGATAGTGATTGAGCCTGAGGAGGGAGTCGGTCTGGACGTCCCTGATGAGCGTGCTGAAGATAGAGGTGTGTGGGACCCCTAACCCTTCTGCCATCACTTCCAATATCTCGCATGCCAATCCCCTAACTGCTTCCACATAACTACTCACTGCGCACCTGCCACCACCACCACCACCACTTTGTTTACACACAAATTCACACACTACCACCGCCTCACACACAGCCAAACACACACATCTAAAATTGATAGAGAAATTCAACCACAACAACCAAAAAAGAAAAAACTTTGTTTTGTTGATATTCTCCTCTAATTCTGCTTTTCGTGAACTAAAATCTACAACAACTATATAACTCAAGTAAGAATACATATTTCGCAAGAAATGATCTCGTTTTGAAAGGCCATTTCCTTCTAAAAAATTACATTTTCATAAATATATTTTTTAAAAACTTTTTTACCTTATACGCGTTAAATTCCTACGGCACATTTTCCTACAAAGACTCAAAAAAAAATAGCAATTCAAACCTAACTGAATTTGTTCTATCCGCTTTCTATTAAGATCCCACACCTCTAGCCGGTGACAAAGAAATACTCCAGCAATTATCACTGGCATGTTTTACCAATAACACACGACTATATGCGTATATATGTATGTATGTATACATGTATTTCTGCGTGTGTGTATTCTCCCGTTCTCGTAGTAATTCAGATTTCATTCGTGGGCTTGTAAAGAAAATAGCCCGTCACAGCTAAGGCTAGCTGTCGGAAATCGGGGGGGAAGGAAAGAGTCTGAGCATTTTTGCTTTTGCAGTTTGCCCTGCCACTTTTCTGAGGAAGAAAAAGGTGTGCTAACTGGGGACTAGGAGCTCTGCAAAATGGGGGGGGTTTGCTTCGTATAGTAACGATCGTCACCTAGGGCATCCCCAAATCTGGGAGCCTTCCAGTTTCTTTTTTCCTTGGAGGGATAATCTTTTCTAATCTGATTGGAACTTGTTCACAATGATGATCATATTGACTTGTCAGTTCATTCTAGTCTTTCAATTGGACGTTCGTTTTTATCATCTTGTGATATGGTTTGAAAGCAATACACCCATGCCCCGGTACCAGGCTACATTTATTATTTTACCTACATGCGCTTTCTCAGCTATTCTCATGAAATTAAAATATCTCCTGTACAGCAGAGGCCACTGAATTATGCTGTCCATTTCGTGGCATATAATTTAGTACTTTCTTTGTCGTCTTTTTTATTTTTATTTTTGGGCTTGATTTAGAGACATAAAAAAAACAATTATATTTTTCTTGTAATATTGATATCTTACGCTTTGTTTGGAAATTCATTTTCTCTAGGAATTTTTTTAACATTTTTTACAAACACATTTTTTACAAACACATTTTTTAATCATTTTTTTTACGTTACATATATCAAATTTCAAATCGTTACACGGCTCTATTATATCATTATCAACGATCGACTTTCGATCAGATACGCAACAACACGTTTAGCACACAAAAAACAAATAGTTATATATAACTAAATGAAATAATGCGTGTTGTTTTTGACAATAATCAATGCTTGTGTTGAATTAAATGTCTGTCTGAACGTGTGATTTTCTTAATCCAACCAATTATGTGCTGGCCGGCCGACTTAATGTGAAAAGGATGGTTAGTCAAAAGCCTTCACCTCAGCCCATCATCGTGTTTTGTGTAATTATAATCACTTTTAACACACAAATGTGTCCCCGGATCTTCTTTTCCTTTTTCTTTTTCTCTTTTTTTTTAAGTTTACCTAATCATCAAAGCAGCTAGCTTACGCCTATGTCTCAAGACATTAACCTAAATTATACACGGATTATATTTGTCTCCATCAACCCTTTAAAGTTTAATCAGTAGCAAGACGGGTGAGTGGGGGACTAGTAGATTTTTGAGTTTTGATTACCAAATGGTCTCTCTCTTTCTTCACGTATGGTATGCAACATCTCCTACTGCGTAATTCTTAAAATCACATGTTATTTAGTACTACGTCCCCTTCACAAATCTAAATCATTTACACAAATATCTATTCGGGCACTGAGTTTCTGGTGTACCCACACACACACACATATATATATACATACATACATACATATATAGAGAGAGAGAGCACTAAACAAAGTGGTCATAATGAAACATAGACAAGAACAAGTGTGAAACATGCAAGTCGGAACCTGGCATACCTTCGACCAAAGATGCATGGAAAGGGAGAGTTTTAAAATTCAACTTCTCTCGCCTGGCCTATTCTTATTGCATTTTGTTCTGTTAAAAAATATTGAAAAAGACGTGACATTTTTTATTTTGCATTCATAGCTCGCTCCTTTCTCTACCAAATTAATGTTTTAAACACCATCTTTCAGAAAAGAAATCAGAGTAGCATCACCATAGAATGATTGGTCATTAAAGCAAACCAGTGTAGTGTAGATGGAATTAATCCTTAAAAAGATTAAACATGGTTGAGACAAAGCTAAACTATCCTACAGCTGGCTCCATGTATGCTTGAAATGCTATTAGCCGCCTAAAGTCCCCTCTCTCTCTCTCTCTCTCTCAGCATCTATTTCTTTTTCTTTTTCATCTACTTCTTCTTCTTCAACAATTAAAATCATGCTACACAGACACTAGCTCCTTCTAGTTACATTCAATCGCTACCTCTAAAGAAGGCATCTTCCACATTTATATATGTCATCTCCAACTGAAGTTCAAACTCTTAACCAGAATAAATCACAACCAAGATCGAATTTTGCCATAATTAAACGTGCCCTAGTGCTCGCTTACGTTGTCTACATGGATGTGTTTGTTTTGCAAATGACCCATGAAAATAAATGAAGGGGTCATTCCTATAAAAACTCTTGCATGATCCTTCAACTGTCAATGCTCCTTGCTATTTATAGTTAACAAACCAAGAAACACCACACACACACACACGCAGTTGCAGGTGTAAAAACACATAGACAGACATGTAAGTTCCGTCGGCCAAGACATGCAAAAATGTACGTAGTAGGTTAGTACCTGAACTTGAGAGGGTCGGCGGAAATGGTTTGGGAGGAGCGAGAGATGGAGGCAGGGTTGGCCTCGAGAATGAGATATTCAACCTCTCCAACGTCTCCATTGCAGCCAATGTTCTTGCAGCCGTAGCCATAGGGATTAGAAGGGCCTGCTAGTTCTTTCTCGGAGGAGGGCTTTGCGAAAAACTGGTAGCTTTGTTCTTCCATTCTGGCAATAATATCATCAGCAACTCCATGGTTAATGAGCTTGAAAAACCCGAAGTCTTCGCACGCTTTCACCATCAGCTTTGAGACCTGGGACCTCTTGTCCGAAAGGTCAATGATAGGGAGTTCAGTGGCTCTTATTTTTTCATCACTAGCAACTGGAGTTGGAGCTGCCACCACCATTTCTTGTTTGCAAGAGAAAAGAGAGGGAGAAAGGCAATGAGAAATTAGGATGTGGAGGGCTCACCTTAAAATGAGTAGGTCATATAAATACATAAACAAATAAATACTTGTACATTTACACGTATGTATATATAGAAGAGAAAGGGGGAGGTAGAGAGTATAGAATGTGTGTGCAATAAATAATATAATAAGTATATTATGAAAAGGGATTGATGTCACAGGATGGAAAGAAAGAGTGGGGTTAAGATAAAACTCTGCAAATTAGGAAAGGAAATGTAGACATCACCAGTCACAAGCTAGCAAATTGATGTCACGCAACAAGGCCTATGCTGACCAATTTGCTAACCGGTTTTTTCCTCAACCTGTCAGTCTGTCACCATTTCCTGTGTAGCTCCTCCTAAACTTTACGTATTAAATATCGGACATTATATCCACATGAACCACAGCGTTCAAAGATCTGCTGTCCCGCAAAGAATTTTTTGCAGGGCGTACCGAACTAGTCCATTTTATAATTACCGACATAACCAAAATCTAGCCTTTGATCCTTAGCTATCTATCTATATATAACAAAAACACTAACCATATAGTAGTACTATTCATACTAGAGAATTTCCTGTCGAACAATTTCGGTTCACCGTAGGCTTTTGCAAGCAGATGTTAGTTATTCAACACAAGTAAAATTATTATTGTTTTCTCCAGAGAAAATTAAAGAACTAAAGAAAAGAGGTACTAGATTCTAAAAAACTCTCCATTTCTTATTCCCTAATGATTTATTGTGGTAGACAATTATTTTAGCAACTGGAGGAATGACACGGAATTCGTTACGTATGTTTTCAATTGGGTTGGCATTTTAAGGGGCTGTTGGTTATCCAGCATCAATCCAATTGACCAAAAAAAAAAAAAAAAAAAGAAAAAGAAAAAGAAGGGAATAGACTGCTGATTACAACAATAGGTCGGTCCATTCATCCATATATCAGAGTCAACAACTTGGTGATGACGTTGGAATAATAACAATAATAGGTTTATTGCTGAGTAGAGGCATCCATATATCTCCATGTCCATCACACAATTACCTGAATCGTTTAGATTTTTCAGCCAGCTTGTAATTCCGTGGAGCCACCGAAGTTTCAATGCTAGAACCGATTAAGATATGATTAGTTACCTAGAGCTTTCAGCTTGAGCTGTGGAATCTTCAACCACCATTTCTATCGCTTTCAACATACTGCGAAATAAAAATCGCAGGACTTTGCAGTGCTCCTCATATGTCTCTATATGATGTGAACCGGTGATCTTGATTTTGTGAAAATCTTTGACTCTTAAGGCCTTGTTCATAATTAATTAATATTCCCTCTAATCTCGCATTTCGATTGAACCTTTTTTTTTTATGTTATAACTGAGTATACATCCATGATTAAATTTATAAAAATCAAAGAATCTGTTTGAATTGCTGTCTTTTAAGAGTTTTTATAAAAAAATAAACTACAATAATTTGATGTTTATGGACCAAAAAGGTGATTGAAAAATATGTATCTATATTATCCTTTGGAGAGTGTGTCCAATCAAATAATTGGGCACTTAGATAATTAATTAAACGTGCAATGAAGTGTAGATAGCCCTTTGACCTGTGAAGCTGAAACAAGGATTTTGCATTGCATTCCCATGCATTGTTCTGTCACTCAACACCCTTCCTTCTCAGACTCAGAGAAGGCCGATTGCTTAAAAGCATCCTCTGACCACCGCTGGATCAGGATGGCTCTACTGCTACTACTACTAGTCCTTCTACTGTTTTCTGAAAATTGATGGCTTTCTATTTGCTCGATTTATTTTTTCCGTCTCTTTCTTTGGATGTGGCCCAGATAGTTGACGTTTACTCTCGGTCGTAGTCGTTTTTCCATGTAGACGCTTACCCTACACAAAACCACCACTTTCTTCCTTTCTTCCTTCTTCTTCTTCTTTTTTCTTTTTTTGGAAGAGAACCTAAAGAAGTTACTCAAAATGGGGGTGGAAAATCGATGACCACAACAAATGTATATTAGCGGGTGCTAAAAGTAAAAGTTATGGTTTGGTGTCCATGGACATACATTCGATAACATCATTAATGTAACAAATGGTGAATATAATCCTTATTTAACAAACTTAGAACGTCCTCCTTCCTATGGATTTTCAAATGACACTCTTCATTTGAACTGAGAGATTTAAGAAAGATTTGAAATTCTCTCAAATCCTTTTAACCGTTTAAATTATTTAGGAGGTATTTGAATTTATAAATTATAAATTATTATAGTATTTAAAATATATATTGATAATTAGTGAATTATATATTTAAAAGTCTCTTAAATAATCTAGATAACTAGAGCGATTTAAATGAATTTAAAATATTTTGTCAAGTTCTTCAATCCAAACCGAGATTTTAGATTGACGTAGAAATGATCAGCAAGTGAGGTCAAGGGCAAGGTGGTGTTGTAGAAGTGGCTAGCTTTCTAATTCTATTTCTATTTCTAGGGGGGCCATGACTGCTCTCTTTAGTTCGTACGAAACTTTTTCAATAAATTGCCGTCACTTTGCAAATGCAATGCAATCGTGGCGATGTCTAAATGAATGTGGCCACCGCCACATCTTTGCTCGTTCCGTCGCCGACTAGTCCACCCTCTCTCACAACTGACCACTTATTATAACTACCATACCCAAAAAAAAAAAAAAAAGTTATTATAACTACATCTCATCTCATTGTTTGGAGTCCCCGGCCATTTCTGGACATAGCTATTAAAACTCGGTATGACCCAATAGTCGAACCGATCAATCGAGTAAATCGGTCAAAGGCTCAAATTGGATTACTAATTAGATCAGTCAAAGAAAGAAATCCCCTTACTAATCAACGATTTGATTGTTGTTGAACTGCCAACTTAAAAATTTTGTTATTTTTATAATTTAAAATATATTATTATGTTCTATAATGTAGCTATTATACAACCTCCAGATGAACCGTCCAACTCACGGTTGAACCAATGACTTGGTATCTTTCCGGATTGAGTTCCAAGTCAGATTCAATAACTATTATGATTTTGGAGCCAGAAAATGAGCCAGCTTCTGTGATTAATTTGCATAATGCATTGGACTTTCTTCTTTCTTGTTTCTTCCTTTCATTCTTAAATTCTAAACACAACAATTTTGTGAGCGGTTCAAAAATTATATGTATCGTAAGGGGCGATGAGAGATGATTTAGATGAAAGAGAGGTTGACGCTTTGTTATTTTAAGATTGAAACTTTTAACAACCAAGCCTTGTTGGGAAGGGCACTTTTCTTTTCTTTTTTTTTTTTTTGGCTTTCTTCCGTGGGAGAGGGAAAGGGAAGATGGTTCATTCATATCTAAAAAACCAGTCTCATTTGGATTGACGTTTTTTAGAATTTTTTTTATAGAAATATATATTGCAAGATTTGATATATGTGAAGTGAAAAGATGTTTGGAAATTGTAGTCATAAAAAATGTAAAAAAAATTTTTACTGAAAACTTCAATTCAAACAAGGTGTATACATTTTTAATCAGATTTGGTGTTCGAAGGTTGAATATCCTAGATTCTAAAACAGAAAGTGTGAAAAAACATTTTACAAAATTAACACACTCCAACTCACCAAAATAAATACATACATTTCAACAAAATGTCGAGGCGGCTTTTAAGAAGAAACCAAGAAACTGTCGACTTTGAACTGTTTACTCGAAGAAAATTTCAAGGGACTTTATTGACCAAGAAACACTACTGTAGTCTGCACTCTGTGTTCAGTAGCATTATCCGTGGTGTTATTTATAGTTGCCAAAGGATTGGGTTTCCAATGGGTAAATGGCGGTCTTTCTCATCTCCTAGCATGGGACCAGTAGCACCACTTCTCAAAATACTACTAACACGATTGACTAATGATCACGCAAACGAAAGACGAGAATCCGAAAGGGTCCTCAAAGTTGAGCTACCCTATTTGGTTTACATCTGTTGCTCAAACCTGCTGGATGAGGAGCATGGCCTCTGGAAGGCACCCCTTTTGCCCCGGTGGGAGCTGTGATATGATAATACTTTCCCCCTCCCGTGACTTTCACTGCTCAAAACATGCCATTGTGCGGTTTCTTTTCATTTTCTTGGTGATGCGATGTTTAATATGGTTCATGCATCTTTGAAATGAACGACACATTAAAACTATTGTTAGTAATGGTCGGTTACTCACTCCACTCGACGCACTCTGGTAGTGACTACTGAGAGTTTTGTCTGATCACTAAACATTAAAAAACAGCCAAGAAAGAAATTTTGCGTCCGATGTTGGACTTTTTGGAGGATAATAGCTTCGAGAGGCACAGAAACGAAGTCCCATTGCACGTAATTCTTGGTCAATTTTGGTGCAGATTCATGCCCTGCGCCCAATCAAGTGCCTACCAACGCTGATGAGTCAAAAAAAGAGTGGCAAGTAAACTGCATAATCAAATGCTCAGATCCTCATGATCCTTTTGATTCTTTGCTTTCATTAGACATGGGTGTTCTCTAACTTACTACTATTACAACGTGATAGTTGTCTCTGTTGAGAATGATGGTAGCAAGTGCTATGGGTTTTCGAGCCAAAACTAATTTTGTGCTCAAAAGTTAACAGTGGTAAAATGTAGTTTGACACTGACAGACTGAGGCAGTTGATTTTTCCCTAAAAGGTAGCAGTAGGAAAGGAAAATATTATCTATATGCAATATATATATATATATATATATATATATTGATAAAATGATCAAATACTCTCATTCATGATTGAGATCATCCAACAGAAGGGTTGAAATACAATCAGGAATAGCATACCACAACTTTGGGTTATCTGAAAACCTGGCCTCCTGAGCTAACGTATGAGCAACCCTATTACCAGATTTCCTAACCCAAACAACATCACTAGTTCTAACGAGAGGCTGAAAGTGCTTGTAGTCGTATAACAAAGCCCCCAAGTCAGATAGGACAAGTGCTTCAGATTTCAGTAACTTCATTGTACTAATGGCATCACCTTCAAGGATACAATTCTGCAAATGCCGGTCTAAGCACAAAGATAAAGCTTCAACAGCTGCTTTCAAATCAACTACCCCAGGAAGACCAGGAAACCTCTTTGACAAACCAACAATGAAATTTCCATGATGGTCTCTCACAAGTCACAACAACTCCAATTCCATGGGCCCGAGTATCATTGAAAGTCGCCCCATCTATATGCAATATCACAATGCAATACTAACTCTTACTCTCACAATATTTTACTACTTTTTTTTTTTTTTTTGGGCTTCCTATGTCACTACTATATATTGTCAAACCATGTACACATGCGTGTAATAGGATAAGGAGAATTAAAGCTTGCTATTGTGGGGTCCGTTTGGATTAGTTGTTTTTGGAGTTATTTTTCAAAAACAGCACTATAGCATTTGGGATGTGAAAAACCATCAGAATCGCTCTTCAAAACTTGAGGGTGTTTTGGGATAATTTTGTGGTATTTTAAAAGTAAAAATTATTTGGGGCATTTTAAAATTAAAATTTATTTGAGATAATTTTGGGGCAGCATTTTAAAATTAAAAATTAATTTTAGATATTTTTAGGGGATTTTTAAAATTAAAAATTTATTTGGGAAAATTTTTTGGGGTATTTTTAAAATTAAAAATTTATTTGGAGTAATTTTTTACAGTATTTTTAAAATTAACATTTATTTGATGGGTGGTGGTGCGGGTGGGTTAATTTAAAAAAAATACCCCAAATAAATTTTGGATTTTAAAGATGCCCCAAAAAATTATCCCAAATAAATTTTTAATTTTAAAAATGTCCTAAAAAATACCTCAAATAAATTTTTAATTTTAAAAATGCACCAAATAAATTTTAAATTTTAAAAATGCCCCAAAAATTACCGCAAATAAATTTTTAATTTTGAAAATGCCCCAAAAATACCCAAATAAATTTTTAATTTTGAAAATGGCCCAAAAATACCCCAAATAAATTAATTTTGAAAATCCCCCAAAAAATTACCCCAAATAAATTTTCAATTTTGAAAATGCCCCAAAAATTACAGCAAATAAATTTTAATTTCAAAAATGCCCCAAAAAATTATCACAAATAGTTTTTTAATTTTAAAAATGCCCCAAAAAAATTTTTAACTTTCAAAATGCACCAAAAATACTCCAAATAAATTTTAATTTTGAAAATATCCCAAATAAATTTTTAATTTGGATGGGAGGGGAGGGGAGGGGAGGAGGGGGATGGGGAGAAAGAGAGAGGGGAAGGGCGAGAGAGAGGGAAGGTGGAGGGGGAGGGAGAAAGGGGGGAGGAGGGGTGGTGGGTGGTGGTGGTGGTGGTGGGTGGTGAGTGATGGTGCAGTTGGGGTGGAAGAAGAAGGGATAGTTTTTTTTATTTTTGTATGTATAAGTTGTTTTTGAAATATTTGTTTGGATTGGTGTTTTTGGGATTGTTTTTTGTTGGTGTATTACTGTAGTATTTGGGATGTGAAAAACAGTTTTTAAAAACAATTCAAAAGACAAAGAATCCAAACGGACCCATGGTCTTTATGCGGTATGCTTGTTCTCTTCTTCAATTGCTTCTTCTTCATGCGCAAAATTATTAGATATATTTTTTTTTTCCTGTAAGACCAATTCTAGTTCATGCCTAACCAAAGGAAAAAAAAAATACTGTAGAGCAAATTGGAATATCGCAAGCTATTTACATATTAGGTTAGAGATCCTTACAAATAATTAATCCCTAAGGTTTACTTCTATTAAAAAAATTTGTCATAAATAATAATAATAATAATATCTTATCAAATATTCTTTCTTAACTGATTTAAAATATCATTAATAGAAGATACCAATCAGATAATTGACAAAGTGTCAATTAATCAGTTAAGATGGTAATCAATTTAAAATCAATCATGTGAATCATAAATGACTCTAAAAAGTGAAGTTTTGCAACTATTTCTTAAGGCCACTCACAAAATGATACTACATCATTAGATACTATTCTTTTGTTTTAGGAAAAAAAAAATTTGGACGGCTATTAAATTATTGCTCAAGTCAACTTTTGGCCATCAAATAATTTTTCATCACTAATTGGCCATTAAACTAACTAATTAGCACACCATGTCCATTTCATTGATTATTGCTCTTAATTTGGGAAATAATCAGAGCACGCAATTTACAGGGGCATATTTGTCAACCACTATTTTTTCCCCCAAATAATTAGAACACGTAGCAAATTACAATAGAACTCCAAATTGAGTCCCTATTTTTTCCTCCAAATAATCATGTTTTGGAGTATGTTTGACGTAAAAAATAATGAGGGTTATAGAGTCTAGTTAGTGATGAAAAAAATACCCCCTACAATTTGCCATTGTCCTGATTATTTTCCAAATTAAGAGTAATAATTGACCAAATGGTCACAGGTATGCTAATTAGTTAGTTTAACTGTCAATTAGTGACAAATTATTTGATGACCAAAAGTTGCCCGAATACTAGTTTAATGCCTGCTCAAGTTTTTTGACCTTTGTTTTACGTTATAATCCGATGATATACGTGGAGGTAATGCACTAAACAAGTGTAAAATTTGATGTAGAATCTGAAATTGGTGGTCCCTAACCACAGAAGTCTGCCACGTCAAACAATTACATATTTTTTTGGATTTTTTAACAAGTACTCAAGCACTCATTAATACAATTAAATCACATTCAATTTAGTGCAGAAAATCTAAACGGTTATTAAACTATTGCTCCGGTCAACTTTTGGTCATCAAATAATTTTTTATCACTAATTAGCCACTAAACTAACTAATCAACATATCCATGGTCATTTCGTCGATTATTGCTCTTAATCTAGAAAATAATTGAAACACATGGAAAAATGCATGAGTATTTTTGTCTATTACTAACCAAATCCTATAACCCTCATTATTTCTGACGTCAAACATATATTCAAATGTGATTATTTGGGGAGAAAATAAGGATTCAATTTGGAGTATTACCGGAATTTGCCACGTGCTTTGATTATTTGGGGAAAAAATGTGATTATTTGAGGGAGAAAATAGTAGTGGACAAAATTTATCTCTAGAATTTGCCACATGTTCTAATTATTTTTCAAATTAAGAGCAATAATCGATGAAATAGTCATGGTATATTGATTAGTTAGTTTAATGGTCAATTAATGACGATGGCCAAAATTGATCTAACCTATAGTTTAATGGCCGTCCAAGTTCTTTTCCCTTCAATTTATTATGTGAATGTACATATTCATATTTAATGCATCCTTTGTATTTAGACACTTTGTCAAATTAATTTCCCTCTTGCCAAAACATTAACATCTGAAGCCTCTCTTGACAAATACTCTCAAATTCTTCTTCTTCTTCCCTTTTTTTAATGAAGATTCTTTTTCTATCAAGATCAATGAAGAATCCGTCAATACATTTTTAGTCCTATAAGAATATGGTGCCGTGGTGGGACTTGAGCTTTCTTTGGTAAGGGAAATTTAAGTTATAACTTGTGAGGTAACCAATTATTAAAACCCCTATATAACGATCGTTTGGTTCACGAGATGACATAAATTGGACTATTAATTCTATACCATCCCATATTTAATTGCTTTTTACATATGGGATGATATATGCTACTTAATTGAATTAATCCGACATATAAGGATAAAATAATTATATAGGGAAAGGTAATATAACTTATTTTAGGATGAGTAAGAGGTGAATTGATAATAAGTTGGACTTATTTACCCTACAAATAATATATTATTCTAACAACTATATAACTCTATACTCTCGCTATAATATAATCCAGGTTTTGAACTAAATTGACCTATTAATGACATAACAAATTTTTGGATGAATTTGCTCCCGCTAATAAAAAATTTATGTTTTGGATTAATTTACCCAAATTAATCAAATGTATAATTTTGGGACTAATTTGCCCCTACTATTAACAAAAATTAACTTTTTGACTAATTGCCCCTATTCAAAGTAGACTGATTTATCCCTATTAAAAGCAAAACTAAATTTAGTATTAATTAGCCGTGGCTAGTTAATTTTATGAGTCAAGTTTGAGCTCCATTAGTCAGTGCTGCCAAAACCCATCTTGAATAACTATTCTTATAAATGTGTGTGGTACTATGTATTATTCAATGTATAATTTATGTTTAATTATTCAATAAAGTTTAATGTTAAGCACTTAATTAAGTATTGATTGTAAGTTTGAACCAAGCTTGAACTAAGCCCGAAACTTTAACATAATTGTGACCCAAATATGGTCTCAGATCGAAATCCAAACTCCAGAACGTCTACTTTTAACGAGTTGAGTGTAGGCTTACTAAAGTCTAGTTAACACTCCTAATTGTCTAGCAAAGAGGATAATTTGATCTATAATGAGTGAATGGCAAAAATAGTCACCAAACTATTTAAAATGGCACGAGTTGGTCATCAAACTTTTTTTGTGGCAAAAAAGATCACTTAACTCTCTAAAACGAACATTTAGGTTTGTTTTGACCAATTCAACTGGTAAACCAACCAGAAAAAAAAAAAAAAACAAATCTGACCTATTATTATAGTTTTCCAAAGGATAAAAACGTCCTATTATGGTTGACAAAATTTTTTTGAAGAAAAATCAAACTTTAGAACTTAATCCATATTTTGGCCAAACTTCATAGGAGGTAAACATGATTAACAAAAAAAACACCACTACTATCATCTTCTGCTCCTTTCTCCTTCTCCACCACTCACCTACCCATAGCCACTATTACAACCCTACCATCACACCTTCATTTTCCCTTAATTTCTCTAATTCATTATAGTTAGAACCATCCAAAACCTTAATGTCCAACCCAAGTCCTATCACAATGGCATGTCCAACGTCATGATTACAGTACCAGAAAAGCCCTCTAACCATACTTTCAAATTTTTCTTTAAAAGATGGAAGAAAACCCAATTAGAAAACAGATTTTGGAGAAAAAATCCAACTGACATGTCAACTCTAATTTTTAAACCATGCTGGCGACAAATGAATCAACGATCAGATAATCAATTTGTGGAATAATGATGTAAGCCTTGGTGGGATGAAGAATTCCACGGCTGGGATTAACCTTGAGGGATTGGGCGAGTTAGCCTAGTCAAAGCCATGAGAGCCATGGGCATAATTGTTGAATTTGTGTTTTCATTGGTTATATAGCATCTCAAGACTCAATTTTTTTGGTGCTTTGTTGTTGATCTAATAAGTCTTGGTGGATTGATGGGGAGTGTGATGATGCTTTGGACATGGTGATTTTGAGGATTCTTTACATAAGTTTTCAGGATGTGGTGGTGATAGAAGTAGTGGACACCAGGAGAACGAGGTGTTGGTGATAGTGAAAGTGTGTGAGGGAAAGAGAGAGAGGAGAGAAGGGGAAAACGTGGTGGAGGATGGTGGATGGGGCAGAGAGTGTCAGGAAGGTGGTAAAAGATGGGTGCTGCTATGGTGGGGAAGGGGAGGAGAGCAAGTAGCATTTGTTAGATATTTTTGCCCTTGAAAACCTGCAATTCATGTTAAAATGTTCTTAAAGCCTTGTTTCAAAGAGTTGAGTGAACTTTTAGTCACAGAAAAAGTTAGGTGAGCAACTCGTACCATTTTAAATAGTTTAGTGACTATTTTGCTATTCACTCATCTATAATTAAGTAATTCTGCCTCATCCTATCCCCAATCAAATATAGGTTGAGGTTTTTTTAGACATTCCACCTAGCCTAAAAGACCAAAACTAACCAATTGCTAGAAAATAAAAATAAGATTACTCATCTCATGATGATTCAACAAACAACAAGAATAAATTTGAGAAAAATAATCCCCTTTTATCCCATTCGTAAACCAAATGCATCCAAACAATAACAATTGGTGTTGTGATTTGTTTGAGTACCTTTTCTATATGATGTTCAAAGAGAGAAGAATGGGCAAGTGAACTAACACATAATTTTGAAAAGAAAATCATATACTAAACCACATACGATTTAAGTGATAGAAACAAATTAAATGATAATTTGCCTCCTTGATTTTATGAGTTCTCATATTTATATCTATGCTTACTTATGATGGCTTTTTGTTAGTGGACTTATTTGAAAATATATTTTAATAACCCATTTCGACTTGGATTTTTTTGGATTTTTTTCCTAGCTAAAGTGCAACTATGGATTTAGGATAATAGCATGATTGATAACTCTGCAGAATTAGAGCAGTATGATAATGTGGCAAGATATAATACTAAAAAATTTTCAATTGAAAGAAAACAAAATACTCTGACCTTTTATTTTTTTTTCCATTTGGTCATAAAAGGAGGCCTGAGGCCTAACTATAGAGAGATAAATTCACAATGGAAGTCACTTCCATACAAATTGCTAGATGAATATGACGACCCATATCTATCATACTATAAGAGTGTATAGTAGTGCACTTCTTTAACTAATCGACTTGGTACCATAAGAGTGTGCTGTAATGCACTTCTTTTAGCTAATCAACTTGGTCTTAGCTTTGGTATAAAATCTTCTTTAGATTACAATTTTCTAAGAAAAATTTTTACATTTTTGTGACCACATTTTTCAATTATTTTCTTCTCTTATATATATATATATATATATCAAATTATTATAGTATATTTTTCAATTATCTTCTTCTCTTATATACATCAAATTGTTATAGTATATTTTTCTACATAACCACTCTCCAATGTACTAAATTTTTTGGAATTGTTGTTGGAGACTTCTAAATGGTTTGGCTTTAGTTCTCCACAATCATGATTTTTGAATAAAAGGGCGAGTCTATGCTACATGCTATTGAATCCAAAATCTGTGCCACGGGTGCGCGTAATGCAGGGGTAGTGGGTTTTAAATGTGGGAAATGGCTTTATTCATGGACCCACTAAACATGATCGACTTTGGATTCTTCTTAATTGTCGGAGACCAAAAGCCTAACCCAGTAACCAAGGACAGCCTGAAATATTGGGCCAAGACAGGCCTATTTGTTGGAATTAGGCAACAAAGTAGTGAGAATTCCCTCTCCCCCGGCCCCAAGAAAAAACATCCACACAATTACATGGTGATAAAGCACGATGGTTAGTGTAAACAATTGTTGTCATCTTTTGAACTTCCAATTATACTCTTGGGGTTTGTTTGGTTCACTGATTAGATGAGATGGGATGATTCATTCTTGGATAATTAATCTTGGATTAATCATCATGGGATTACTCATCCTTGTTTTCCAGTGTTTGGTTTATTAATATAGTTGTAGGTTTTGTCTTTCTTGATAATGATAAAAGAATCTAATAAGCCATTATCCTCTCTCACAATTATCCCTAGATAAATAATACCAACAACCCCATGGATGACTTTATCCCCTCTAGAGAGGATTAATTTAGTTAACCTGGATATCTAATCCAATTATAAAAATGCAACTAAACATTGGATGAGATAGGATAAGTCATCCAATCCTATCTCATCCTGTAAACCAAATGAACCCTTGCAAAAATAATTTGGCCCCTATTCATGTAAATCACATTCTGCCAACATAACTGCTTATAATCACCTAAGTAGTGTAATAATTATCCATAACCACTCTCTAAGTATTGTATAAGTGTTATTTATGTAAAAATATCAAAATTATAGAAAATTAATCATTTTAATTATATCCATATTGCACAAACATTCAATGTACTGTTAACACTGGTACAAATAATCATCCTTTAGAAAACCAAAAAATAGGCAGCATAAATATGACAATTTTGAAGTGTTCAAGGATTCTAACATTTTCTCTCTTGAGGCATGTTACATAGTTTTCTTCATAATCAAATGTCTAGTGACACAAAATACAATAAGTAGGGCGTGAGACCTTGTTAATCATAATCATGATGTGGAACCGTGATGAACACAAATATAACTAACTAAGGAGGTGTTTGGTAAATAGGTTTCAACCTCCACTATGGGTTTCAAATTCAATTATACTTATATAAAATGTTTGGTTGGGGTCAATAGAAATAAATTAATGGGAATGATAGGCCTCTTCTATGGATTTTTTGATTAACCACTTGTTACTAGGGAATCATCTTAGTTGCCAATCTTATTCATCTTAAATCATCTTAATTACCCTTTTGTTCCCATTAAATGCAAAAATAAGAAAATAAAATGCTACTGTTTCAACAAATGGAAAGAAAAAGAAAAGAAAAAAAGAAACAATGAAAAAGAAAAATTATAAATTATAAAATTCATTTCATATTAACAAACGTACTGTGAGTTTTCATGAAAACCTATTATCATTAATCACTCTATGATACCGATAGTGATAGTGATAGTGAAATTCAAATCTTGTAATTAAAGTTTACTATCACATTGAGGGTTGGTCTTCCAAATTGGATTCATGCACCGCCCACTTTGTTAAAGATTTTTCTGTGTGTGTGTGGGGGGGTCTTCTCTCATTTCCTAAACTATATTCCAAGTAAAAATCATGAATTGACATGTTAGGGATATGATAATAACATCAAACTCCCCCTGACCAGAAGAATTTTGTTCATCAAGGCATTATTGAGCATGAGAGGTCATCTTGGTGAGTTTGACAAAGAATGATCACATGACCTAAAGGGAATCATATGAGTAAAAAGTAAAAGGTCCAGCAAAAAGGCCACGTTAGCATGTTACCCATAGTTGAAAAATCGTTCGGCAAAGTTGGCCCCATTGCCTGCTGTACGAAAACAGCTTCTTCTGCTAGCTAGGAATACATATGTACATATATGAAGCAAATCATCAATATCCATCTCGTCATGATTTTTTTTTTCACAGTCAAAAGTATTAGGGGGAGAGAAAAAAAATTGGGATGACATCAGAAACCTCCTCTAAAGTTTTTTTAATATCGCCTGGCACCCCTAAAATTTTAAAAATATCACTTACCTCCATTGCTTTTGTTATTTGTGTAACAAGATTTATAAAAACCACAAAAACTACCATTTTGCTCATTTTGCTATATAAAAATACTCCGAACCAATTTGTTTGATCCAAAAAAAAAAATCATCACCTGAAAAATAATTTCTACTTGTACCACCATATCACAAATCTATAGTCCATAAAAATATAAATTTAAAAAATAAAAAAAGATATTTGTAAAAAAATATACTAGTACCAATTAAACTATATATATTTAAAACTAATTTCTTATGAGCCTTTTTTTCTCTCATATCTTCTTCACAACTCGTGACATAAGTCTTTAAGTTGTACTAATTCATCATAAAAGTTAACTTAAAATAAATAAAAAAGTCATACATTCATACTTCACATTATCACAATCAAAAAAATAAAATTTAATTTATTACAATCTATAAATAAAAAATTGTACTGCCATCCAAAAAAAAAGAGTAAAAGAGAATGTTAGATAAAGAGAAAAAAGATGAAAGACTTTTGATTCTTCTTCTTTAATTTTTTGACATCCATTTATTTGATATGTGAATTATGTACTAAATGAGGATTAAGTCATTTTATAATTATTAAAGGAGATAAATGATATTTTTAAAATAATAGGGGTGCCAAATAATATTAAGAAAAATCTCAGAAAAACTTTCTGATATTATCCAAAAAAATTTCCTCTTTTCTTTCCCCTCTCCATTTCTTGAATTTCATCCCTCTTTACTATAGAAGTTACTATTGGTAGATAGAAAATGAAGCAGAGTAAATTTGCATGCATATTTAGATATAGGCCTTTTTCCGTGGGGAGGGGCCCGCCGGTGGGGAGTTGGGGCTGTAAGCGAAAGTTGTAGACACGGTTAACGGTTCCTATAGCTTTTCATAGCCCACTTGGAGACATCATCATTTTGTGCCTAAATTCAAGAATTGATTGACACCCCTTTCGGGACTTGACTTCTCACTCTCAAATTTCCAATTAGTCCAACCTAAATGATGGTTGATGGACACTAACAAACAACCATGGCATCGCTTTCGGAGCTTAACATTCTACCCTTTCTCTTGTGAGGACTTGAAACTTTTAATTTGTAGTCTGTTAATTCATTATGAAATTATACGGTTGTATGTTATGACAATTTACAATTTGTTAGTCGAATTTGATTTTTGCCTTTTTGGTCATTGTACTCTCCACCTCTGTCCCGATGGTGTAAGGAAAGAAGATGCACTTTCAATTTTCTATTCATTATTTTATACTAGTAGATGTTATATGTTAGTATATCTTACTTGGAGTCAAAACTATCCTTTCAAGCTGCATAAAGAGAAGAACAGAAAAACATTACACTGTTTTGACCAATGGGAGGATCACTGCCCTCTTTATGGTTTGTCCCTGCATCTTCTCCTCCTCCATACTTCGGCAGTGTAGATCTACTTTTTTAAAAGGGATAACAGCTAAGTTAGGCCATTGACGTACAATTCAATGTCCTTGAACTATATACAAGCCTACAAAAGTGGAATATTAGTCCCCATGAATCAATCTCTCTCTCTCTCTCTCTTGACCACTCTTGTAGGAAAATTTTATCATCCTTTTTAATGATTCCGAGTACTAAAAACAAGGCATATATAATGCAGACGGCTCCAAATGCTTTATATCCCCATCCCTTTACTTATCTCTATTTAATCGTCTTGCACAGAAAACAAGCAAAAAAAAAAATATAGAAATGAAAAACAAAAATGGACATGGAAAGCCCAAAGAGAACAATTCTTGGAAGGTAAAGAAGTTTTCACTTTCACATCCCACTCTCTTTACCAGTTACACTATTGTATTTTACACAAGAGTACACACACAAGCACAGAGACAATAATAGACTCGGTCTTTCCTAGTAAAAGGGTTTTCGGTACCATAAAAGTAGTACCTAGAAAAGCTGAATCTCTGAGTTCTTGGTGTCTTTTTTTTTATTTTATTCTTTCTTTCTTTTTGCCCCTTAAATACAACATCTCATGAATGCGACGACTTAACGGATGGATGAAGTAAGGAGGAAAAACCCATGAATGATAGAGAAAAAGAAGTGCGCCTACTGATGAATGATACAGTGAATATTTGACACGTTGTACAAATAAGTAGTCACGAGGAAACTCCTTAGTCATTACATAAATCGGCCAAAATAATACTACAACATTTTATTCCCCTTATCTTCTTCTCGGAACATGTAAGTTCACAGAAAGCAAAGAAAAAGTGAGAACTGAAACATCACATATGTGCCCATAAGATACAATGCAGATTGAGCTAATAAAGGGTGTGTACTGTATTTGCATACCCATACAGATGTTTTCATGCAAACAACAGATTGAGATTAACAGCATATTTACTGGGATATGGCTTTTAAGTAGATCGATACTCTTCTTTACATCATAGGAAACTTGAGCTAATGCAAGTTTCTTATCCATAATTTTGATTACAGGAAGGAGATGGAAGAACCTAATCCAAATTTGAAAATCAAAATCCTCGGTATTAATCTTGTGATCACAACGTACTCATAAGTGATCTTTCTTGTATTAGGCAGGCCATCTGTAAAGCGAGATGTCGCTGCAAATCTTGTTCGATAGCTCAGGAGGGATAGACAAGGAAGGAGAATGTGAGTTGGGCGGGAACGAAGAAGCACAGTGGCCAAACCTCGTATCAGTAAATCCTGATATAAGGTTCAGGAGGAGATGAAAAACAAAGGCAAAATACGGGGCACAGGGTCTTACAAGGTCAAGAAAAGGTCTTACAAGGTCAAGAAGAAGCGGTTTAAAAGAAAAACAAAAGGCAACAAGTCAAAAAAGCAGAATAAAAAAAAAAAAAAAGAGTAAAACAATGAAGAAGCAGGGGTAGTGGAAAAGCTCAGGTAGGATAGCACCCAATTAGAATGACGAAGCAACCGTCAAGATGGAGCTGCTTAGAGAAGAATAGTCGTCCATCTCCCATTGTGAGCTCCAAGTAAGAAAGATTTGCTTTTGCTTCCTCATTACACTTTTTACTAGTTTTGGAGTATAGGCTCTGGTGTTGGTGGAGCCATACAGGTTAATTGGAAAAAAATCACCTGCATCAAAAGGGCAAAAAGAGAACGTTGATTAGCATAATAGTTATACCGTAATAAGTAGATAAACATACTCTCAACAACAAAAAAAGAGATCCCAAGGAATTCTTAAGAATAAGATGAGTTCACATGCCAACATTTCTAAGGTAAGGGAAATTAAAAGTTGGAAAAGGAAGGAAAAGAAAGAAAGAAAATAAGCGGATGATAGATGTTAGGCAGTGGAGTTGAGCAGCATAGCAGAATAGTAAATTAGTGAATTGTTAATGGAAAGGGGAGAAAACTTAGAGAGGGTTGCTGAGGTTTTTTGGGGGGGGGGGGGGTGGGGTTGATTGTGTAGTGTACTGAAGATTTCTAACCTTGTGGAATTTTCAGAAATGCTTTCTGCTTCGCAAACTTTTCTCTTCCACCCATACAAGAAGAAGCAATGGCAGAGAAAATCAGAAAATGGATGAACAGAGAGAGAATGATGAGGGGTGAGGAATGAAGAATAAAGTAGGAGGGGCGGGTGCTGAGTTGGGCTTTATACGGAGGAGGAGGGGGAGGAGGAGAAATTTGAGGACAGCCAGTGGGCTGATAGCCCTGACAATGACAGGTCCAAGAAGGCCTACAAAGAATGTACTCCCTCGCCACCCTCCCTCCTACTAGTATCACACACACACATACACACACACACACACACATACACACACACCCCCTCCATTTGTTGGCGTCACCAAGAGGCTGCCCGTCGATTCTGACCGTGCTACCCGGCCGACTGTTGTGAAAATTGTGAGTACACTGGGATATTTGAAAAAAATATTATAATACTTTTATAATATGATATATATAAAAGGTGGTTAAAAATTACGTTGATCATGTGAATAAATAAAATTTGGTAAAAAAATCACTATCCAAACAAACTTATAATTTTTGCCTAAATCAACATTTGTGTTGGGAAAAGATTTAAAAACAAAAAAAGCAGTACACGAGGATTTTTAGTCCTAGGCTCGTAGCTCATTAAGCCGGGCAATCGGGTAGGTGGTAGGCTGAAGAAAATCTTCGGATCTTTGTCAAGTGTGAATTTTTGTACTTGAGAACATAAAAGAACATTTTGGAGGTCTTCTTGTTATTGCATTTCCCTTTTTTTTTTTTTTTTGCTTTCTTATTGCTAGTTTTTCTAGCTTTGGTTCCACATGCATTTGTTTTCCAATATAGCTAGGATAGTAGAAATGACTTTCCAATAGATATTATTCGAATAATCAAGTTGTGTACAGATTAAAAATGTTGAGATTCAAACTCAGGTTCGAATAAAAGGATTTTTTAAATAAGAAAAGAAAGAAAAGAAAAGAAAAGAAAATCGCTTTCTGATCAACGTTCAATGATCTGCTCATTTTTATTATGCTTTGGTTCAAGGCATAGAGATTGTTCTTGATTAACTATTTTACCTGATTATAGATTTTTATGATAAATAATCATTTTTTGAGATTCTTTTCATTTGGTTCTATATTTAACTATAGATTTTTTTAATAAGTAAAAAAATAAAATCCATAATCACCTCAAGAATAACTTTTATTGATTCTGATTATTCTCTATAATTACTTTTCATAATCAAATTTTACAAAATTTAAAACCGTGAGCATAAGGCCATAGTTTGAATTAGAGGTTTCTCATCATTTTGTTTGTTTTACTCGAAATCTTGAGTCATACAAAGGTCATTGGCAGGAAATTTGAGTTTGACTTTGGGATCACCTTTTCTTTTTTCAGACATAATGGTTATGGAAACTCTTGTCTCTAACTTAGGCCTCGTTTGATAACTTAATTCAGTACTTAAATTTAATGGATTCAGATCTTAATACGTTCAGATTATTTGATAATCGAAAATAAAATATCTGAATGAATTTAGTGGCATTGAATTTTTAGGCAAAATTTGCTTCCAAAAATAAGTGATAAACTAATCACTTATCACTGAATGTGATATACATTCAAATGTATTAGATTTAGTACTTAACAATTCAATTACTTAATGAATTCAGATTTCAGATTTCAGATTTCAATTTTCAGACTTTAGTTTTATCAAACGCACCCTTATTCAAGATGCGGACTGCGGAAAGAGAAGTTTGCTAACTCATTACATTGCCCACGTAAGTAGGTGGTGGTGGTGGTTTGGTATTGGTTATCTAAGCTTGTTTTAATCCCTTACGCCTCTACGCCCCAAACATTGCTCATCAGTCATAGCATGGAGTCTTGGAAGAACTAAGCACGTCTTCGACAAGGTGACTTGGAGTTGGGTAATTCTTCGAACTTTAGTTTCATGTCCGAGAGAGTTTTACTTAGTGGATATCATCATAAACAAAGCTACACGAGGCGGGCTGAGATCACAAGCGCCCGCGTGTTGGTTTCTGATCAGAAAAATTCATCAGCGTAACTTAAATTCATCAGCGCCGGCGCCGGGAGTGGGTTGGGGGAGAAGAAGAGGAAAGAAAGAAAAAGGCAAGGGAAAAGGAAAAGGAAAAAGAAAAGGAAAAGAAAAAAATAGAAAAAAAACAAATATTGTGTATGTTTTTTTTTTTTTTTTTGGTAAAACAAATATTGTGTATGTGTAAGTTGTTTTTGGGATTGTTTTTTGTTGATATATTATTGTAGCAAAAACAATGTGAAAGACAGTTTTTAAAAAATAGGTACAAAAACAAGGAATCCAAACGCAACCTAGATTTTCAAAGTAATTATTATGCAAATTTAATTGTACATCTTAATGTAGCTAGTAACAGCTCCCAAATGAAAAACAAGTGAGGTGGTCTGCATGGAAATATTTATTACAAAATGGAGGGATTGGACAAATACTACATAAACCTTGAAAAAAATGCAAAACTTATATAGTGTACTAACATGCATAAAGTACTACCTCCCCTTTTCTTCAACATCTCTGTGCTTCTTCTCCTCTACTAAGGGTCCCATAAATTTCTTTTTATTTTATTTTTCTAATAAAATCTCTTCTAAATTTTCTTAGTGAAAGTTCTCCGTTTCTCCTAGAGGTTTCTAGTAAGAATTTTCATTCTCCTAAAAATTATTGATGAGATTTTTTCTTTTTTTTTCTTATTTTTTTTTATTGTTAGATCTGAATTTATTTCAGATCTATAACTTTTTTTGTTTATCTTAGGTATATCTCAATAAATCTCATCATTATCATTGGCATTTAAATAGTTGACTACCCATTGAAACAGGCACAGAAGAGAATTGTAGCGATTTATCAAAGATAATTTTGAAATTTCTTGTATTTTTTAGATCTATTATATTTATTAAATTACAAATGTGTCATTGCTATTACATGTTTAACCTATCATTAAAATAGTAATATAAATTGAACTGTGATGAATAATTTCCGGCAATCAGTTAATAAAAATTACTTTTTTATTTAAAAATCCTTAAAGTACTCCTAGAAGACAACATTAAGACAACATTGTAGTAGGGGTCACAGAAATAGAAAGAGAATTGGAGAGGTACGCAACGGAGGGACTAGGGAGAGACGAACAATAACAAAATGTCATCATCTCCACCATCTCATCTAGGTAACCCCATTTGGGGTCTAAGCTAAGTACAGACAAATCTGTGTGGTAGAGTGCATTTTTTTTTCTTTTTTAATTGCTAGTGTCACACTTGTTGATGTTTAGCTTGAATTGAGTTGAATAAATAATACTGGAATTGAGCTTAGTTTGAATTGAATAAACAATATACTTAAGGGATAATTTCAGAAACCTCCCTTGAGGTTTCTGACAGTTTCATCTGACACTTTTAAACTTTTAAAAATCTCATTTGCCTCTCTTACTTTATGTTTTTGGTATCATTTATAACCCATTTTAAAATATACTATTAAAAATTTATTTTGGAAAAGTAAATGTAATTTCATTCCAAAATTATCCTTTGTTGCCTTACTTTTTAATGTCTAAATATATTAATAACAAAATAATGAAAGTTTATATCGATTGGAAAAAATATAATGCATTTTTATATAACAAACATTAATATTTGAATTTTGAAAGTGAAACCAATTTCAAAATATAATGTTAAAAAACTTATTTTGGGTAAGAGAATATAGTTCTATTCCAAGTTTGCCCTTTTCTTATGATTTTTTAATTACTATAATTCACCAAACGTACCTTTTTAATTTTTGTAAATGGATGGATGCAGTTTCTTAATGAACATTTAGGACTTGATAACAATATTAAAAAAACTCTTTAGTAGTTTTTATGTCATTGGTTTGGACGATAAATGTTAAATTATTCAAAATTCTGAATAATTTATAATACTCTTAGAAATAACTTATAATAATTTATAACCATGATGATACCTTTTTGCACTGATTTAAAAACAATATAAACAAATTTATATATATATTTTGGCATATTATATCTTTTTACTTTTCAAATCATCAATTTGGACAAAAAGTAGAAAATTCAAAAATATGTAAATGATTTGTAAAACTTCTTAAATTAACTCGAAACACTTTGCAAGAAAGAAGATATTATCTTTACAACTTGCAGAATTCAAATATTAACGTTTGTCATATAAAAACGCACTATATTTTTTTCAATCGACATGAATTATCATTTATTTTGTTATTAATATATTTAGACAATAAAAAGTGAGACAACAAAGGGTAATTTTGAAATGAAATTGCATTTACTTTCCCAAAATGAATTTTTTAATATTATATTTTAAAATGGATTATAAATGATACCAAAAACATAAAGTAAGGGAGGCAAATAAGATTTTTAAAAGTTTGAGAGAGTCAGATGAAATTGTCAGAAATCTTAGGGGAGGTTTCTGAAATTATCCCTATACTTAATTGAGAGAGAGGCAATCTTGTTCTAGTACAGTTGTACTAGGGCTGCTATGATTAAAGTAAGAATTTTTGGTAGGCGAGAGAGTAAGAAATTAAAAGACGTGGGAAACGGAGCCGTGTGGCCACGACACCGCCGCGGTCTTCTAAGATACGGTCAAAAAATCATCCCATTTATTCTTCGCCTGCGTCATCATCTTTTTTTTTTTTTTTTTTTTTTTAAGAGTATTCATCATCCCATTATTATTCTTATCCTTGCAAGTACAGTATAGTCATTATTACAAACCAAAAAAAAAAAAAAAGATAAAAAGTAAAAAATGCATTTTGGCACAACAATTTTAAATGAGATAGTAGTCCACTAGTCGTTGACCAGAAATTGCTTTATATTTTTTTCTTTCTTTGTTTTTTTAAAATTTAAGCAGGTAGTTTAAGCCACATGGGAGGGCATGGGGAATGAGAAGAATTTAATACTCGAATTAAGGACCTTTCAATCACTTGGTCAATATTCCTACCAGTTAATTGAGTGTGTTTGGATAATAAACTATTTGGTATAATTTTTTTTTAAAACATAATATTGTAGCACTTTTTGAATATAATATATGTGAGATAAAAAAATAGTTGAAAATTACTATGTTGATAATTAAGCAAATAAAATTGTATAAATAATCCACTATCCAAACAAACTGTTTTGCAGATGAAAATTTATGTTGACACCGTGGATCAAAGTTGATGGTTTCATCGCTTCTGAACAAAATACAAAATAACAAGAGTTGATGGTTACATTCTTGGCATTTATAATCAACCAAGAAGGCTAATTAACTATGAGTCAGGTGATGTGCTTGAGAATTCAAAGGGTTTGCGTCCAATCTCCCAAATGTAAGCAAGCACATGACTGCTTGTCCTTTGTCAAGAGCAGATGCCAAAAGCCCTTATTCCCCCTTCTCTGTCCTTTTCGATCTAACAACAGAGTTTAAATCCATACATGTGAATCGTTCTCCGTTTTCCAGCAATCTCAGTCTCCAAGCCTATGGACTGTGGAGAAATCCGTAGGTGCATATGGGACCACGAACCAGTATTCTTTCTCCTAGCTCTGGATATCACTGTACTGAGTGTATTCCTCAGAAAAAACGTCAACTAATTACCATAATATGATAGTATGAGTACTTGTTATCATTAGTGGAAGGTTTTTAGAGTCTTCTTAGTTCGAACCCTATGCGTGACAGTTGGGGCGGGAAGGGCGTGGAAAGGGGTAAGAGTGTAAAAAAAAAATATTATAGTTAATTGAAAATAATAAAATGAGAAATCTTTGAATACGAAAAGCAGAAATACGTACGTTTAATGTTGAATTTCCTATGGTACGAAATCCATTAACTCATTATTGTTATTTACTCCGCAGAGTACCAAACCAATTTTCTTCACCGCATCACACATCAAAGTCCAACTTTCTGAAGAAATTCCACAACTACAGGTAAACAAGAAAGGAGAACAAAAACAAAAGCATTTATTTTGGATTTCTTTTCCCCCACTATATATATATATATATATTAAAAGATGTTGCCGGAAAATTGCTCTCCAAACGGCAAAAGTAAAAGTCTAAGGAAGAATGTCAACATGAAATTGATCAGCTAGTACGTATAAAACTTGGAAGCTGCTCAACATTTCACAGCTTTTGCTTAGCAGAGTTTTTGTCTCTCATTTGTGTCCAGTCCCGGAATACTCTACGAGCCCTGAAACATGTTTGTCCCATATAACTTGAAACGCGAAGCCAAAAGCGGCAAAAGCATGAATAATTAGATAAATGGTTGACCAAAACTCTTGGCTAGATTTGTCTTTGCTTATTACTGATGTGAGTATTTGATAATATTGATTTGGTCTGAATGTTTTGAGCATAAAACCATCATCCCTACCTAAGGAGGCTGACTCGTTTGGAGTATTAATTAGTGAGTCTGCTGAATTATTAACGCTTCGTTTAATTTGTATAAAGACATATGTAAATCTAACTTCACCAATTCATGCCCTTCATGTTTCCAGAAGAATACCTAAAGAAACTATAGCATGCGTGCCATTGAATTTAGTAAAATTAGCACTTTCTTTTTGACTTGATTTTCTCTGTCCTTGTCATTACAGCACATAAACTAGCCATCCTGGGGTTACGACGACTTAAAAAGGGGGTACGACTTTTACAGTAATCCAAAAAATGGAAAAGAAAAGAAAAGAAAGCTCATGCTCTGTCAAAACTTAAGAGATTTTACTACAAAAACTAAACAAATCATGAAAGCCCCATGCTGGCAATGTATTTCGTAAATTCAACTGTCTCCCTCGTGCTTGCGCTATTAACAGGATGTCGGACAATGTGCGGTTTACGCTTCTTATTTAAACTCGGGGCGGTTGGCAATTAGCTCTGTCATCTTTGACATTAACATCTATATTTATATTTAATTGTGCCAATTATCTATCTTTTTCCAATTTTTTTTTTACCTATGGACAAATATCAGCAATCAGTAATTGAGGGGATAGACATCAAAATGAGTCAGTTGATGTGGTTGCTTGCTAGAATGAAAAATGACTATATTGCTGGAATTTCTGTCCCAAGGCCAAAGCCTATGCAGGTTACACCCTTAGGGTGCTGTCATGTGACGTTCATAGACGTTGAATTCAGAACGTCTCACTTACGCTCCCTCCATCCAACATAACCCAAAATACTACTATAATAATAACTCATGAAGTGGAAAACATCCCCATTCAATTCTTTTATTAGTACATGGGGCTCCAAATTGCTCGTGTGGCTCGGGGGGTCAAAAGCATGAATACATCCCAAGTCCCCAAACAAGCACATCATCTTAGACCAGTACTTTGAAAAACAATTAAATATCTTACCGCGCAGCGTTTTACGTGGAAACTTTAACTGGCTATATTCTATATGTGCGCAATTTTCTCTATCAGCATATGTATTATTGCATTTTCTTTTGTTTTTGAGCCCCCCGGGGGGGGGGGGTGGAGGTTAAACTGAAACTTAGGAATTCATGTGATATATGTGTATGTATATACGTATATGTATATTCTGGAATCTAGCTAGTATCACTCGGTTGTTTGTGCCTGGCATGAGGGCCGAGGGACGGAGCAAGTTTCCAGCCTTCAGTCTCCACCACAGGCAAAGCCCCTTCAGTTGATTATTCTCTTAAATTTTAGTGATGAGCAGCAAGAGGAAACAGTGCCTGCAGCCCAGATTCTTGCAGGGATATAAAGCCAAACCCTTTTTTTTTCTTTTTTTTCTGGTGCCAGCAAACACATTGTGGTGTGGTCCGCGTACGATCGATTCCCTCACCATCTTCTTTACTTTTACGAACTTCCCCTTATCTAGACATCAAACAACTAAAACAAATATTTTTACTAGTCATTATATTATACTAAACAAGTGTACCACCAATTTCCATGTGCACGAACTCGCCTTAGGAAGTTGGATATCAGGTGAAGTATAAAGGGTAAGTCTGGCGATAAGTTAAGCATTCAAATTTCTGCACTTAGCGTAAAACTCAAAGGATATGGAGTAGTAACCGTTCCTTGACCAGGTTAAGTAGAAGTAGAAGTAGAAGTAGTAGAATAGAAGTTGACAATTGGAAAGAAAAAAAATTCCATGTGCAGTTAAAAACCTTCACTCTCTCAACCAAATATTATTCAGCCCCAAAACTATACTAGCAATTTTTTTACCAACCGTAGTAATTACAAGTACAAGATGAAACATTGAATGCCTCTAGGGGACAAGAATTTGTAAAAGTTAGTACAATCATAAGTAGTAGTACCGTTTTCTGAGGAGCAGCAATTTTCAAAGTCCGTGGATTCTGAACCATTTAGAAAGTTTGCAACCATTCCCACTTCTTAATTCATTATGGAGGATGTGTGTACAATTGAGTATAATTTATAGGAATAATTTCAGAAACCTCCGTTGAGGTTTGTGATAATATCATTTGGTACCCCTAGACTTTGAAAAATCTTACCTACCTTCCTTTTTTAACTTTTTTTTTTGTAAATTTATGAACCCATTTCAAAACATATTATTTAAAAACTCATTTTGGAAAAGATAAAATATTTCTATTTCAAAATTACCCTTTTCTTGTGAACCTTTAATTTACATAATAAACCAAGTTAAATCCTTAAGAATTATAACATATTAATTAGGTTGAAAGACCTTTTATAATTTTTGATGCCATCGGTCTACATAAGAAATGCAAAAGAAAAAATTCTTATAATTAGAAGAAAATAACATTTTATGCTTTGAAAATGCCTCAAATAAATTTCTAAATTTATTATTAATAATTTATATTTCTCTTGTTTTTAAGCCATCAATTTGGCAAAAAGTTATGATATTAAACAAATCTAAACAATTTATAAAATTCTTAATTCATTCAAAAATATTTTATAATAAAGAAAGTTAATTTTGTGTTCTTGAAAACACTTCAAATGAATTTATAAACATAATTTTAGACATTGTGTCAGTTTTAAAAAATTTTAATTTTTTAAAACTCCTCAAATTAATGAAAGCATCTTACAATGAATGAAAATTCTTTTAACTTGAAGTATCTTAAATAGACATTTAAATAATACTTTTTCATACCTTAAAAAAAGCTATTGATATAATTTATTCTATTAGAACTATACTTTCACTTTACTTGTTTATATTTTCAGGTTTTCGTAATATATGTTCACCTTTGGAAAAATAGATACAAGGGCAATTTTGGAATAAAAATATTTGGTCTCTCCAATTGTGAGTTTCTTAATAATATTTTTTAAAATGGGTCAATAATTTACAAAAAGTTGAAAATAAAGGAGGTAGGTGAGATTTCTCAAAATTGAGAGGTACCAAAAAATATTGTTATAAATCTCAAGGGAGGTTTTTGAAATTATCCCTAATTTATGAAAGTTTTCCTAATGGATGTCTAATGGACTCTCATTAAAACAGTTAAGTTACATATAATCTATTATGTGATTACATATACTAATAATTATTATTTGTTCTTACAATTTTTTTGAGTTAACTTTATCTTTTCAAAGATTTGATACCACTGGATCGGCACCCATGAAGCTAGTATCAGGTTAGTTAAATTACATATAATCGATTATGTGATTATATATACTAATAATTATCATTTGTTCTTACAATTTTTTTTATTTAACTTTATCTTTTCAAAGATTTGACACCATCGGATCGGCACCCATGAAACTATATTTAATCAGGTTGGCAAAGCCTGAGGCCTTGTTTGGATTGCGACTTTTCACCAAAAAATTTTTACATTTTTCGTGATCATATTTTTCAAACACCTTTTTACCTCATATACATCATATCGTTACAGTATATTTTTTCATAAAAAATTCAAAAAATGGTAATCAGACAAGGCCTTAATCAATTGTATCCATTACTTGCTACTCCATTCCGTAGAATTGTCCTGTGCCCAACCCACGTCTTTAATTTTGCTTGAAAATGGTACTGGTTTAGAGAAGTTAGCTGCACCAGACAAAGGAGAGAACATGATAGTCCCTCAGGACCCTCACTCCTCAAGTCCTCTCGCTCTCTTCATTTTTTTTTTTTTTTTTTTTTGGGTTGTGGGAACGATAATTAATTTTGTTGATATAATCAACTTTGGAGCTTCTGAGCAAAGGTTCAAACCAGAATTATACAAAACTATACTTAGACACTGAGGATTCAACCATTCTCATCTTGGAGTATGCCTAAACCATAATTGCTAATTAGGTAGAGGTTACATTTGAAAACAACAGGATCATGGGACAATTCTAGAAACCTTCCTTGAGTGTGCCTACAATTTCATTTAGCACCTCTAATGTTTTAAAATGACGCCTACTTTACCTCTACCCTTCGTTTGGTACGCTGGAAAGGTCTAGAATGGAAAGACCTTTCCACCCAGAATTCTTTTCCTGCCAGAATGGACAGGAAAATGTTTATCTCTCTAGTGTTTGGTAACCAAGTCAGAATGGAATGTTAATTTCTTTTTTCATGTCTGGTATAATAATATTCAGAAGTCAGAAAGGAATGGAAAAACTACTATATTGATTTAATTGCCCCTATGTATAACATTATATATATATATATATATATATATTAATTTAGAGACAAATGAATTATTAATTAATAAAGAACTTTTTAATAGTATAAAATCACAATAATTTATTAAATAACAATATAACTTCTTAATAGCACACAATTACAATAGGTGAATACTAACTGTAATACAATTGCAATAAGTGAATGCTAGTTGTAACTAAATTAAAATTTTAAATGCATGCATGTTGAATCCCATATATTTTTCATGTATGTTAAATCCTTCCTTCATGCACATTAAATCCTCTACCCTTGATTTTGCGTCTGAAGGGTTTTAAGAACTATTTGTAAATAGAAAATTGTAATTTGCTTAGTAGATGATCTAGTGGGTTTTCCCTTTTCTTTAAAATTTTTAAAATTCATATGAATGTATTTTGGCATGTTATTGGTCGTTTGAGTTAACAAATATTATCATATAATCCAATATTTTGAATAAAAATATTTTAAAAATGTCAACTGAATATTTTATTTCAAAGTAAAAAGAAAGAAAAAATAGACATACGATAGCAAGAAAGAAGAGTTGTATGATATATATGAAAGATAAATACGTATAGAAGAGATAGAGATATAAAATATAGGAGGGTAATCTTGACTCCTATAATTTAGGTATTTCTGGATAGAGTGGGAATGAGTTTTCCCTAGATTTTTGTGAGGAACAGAATTCCGGGAAAAAGTTGGGATAGGCTTTCCAGGGGGAAAGACCTTTCCAACAAAAGATATCCATACCAAACATTAGAGTGGAATGAAGAAATTGGAAAGACCTTTCCATTCTAGACCTTTCCAACGTAGCAAACGAGTGGCTAATGTTTTAAAATGACACCTACTTTCGTTCCTTGTCTTGACATTTCAATGAAACTCCCTAGTCTGCTACTTTGTCATGCTTATACAAAGAATGGGTTTTATTGCTTTTTTTTTTACTCTTTCCCTTCTTATTCATTGCTCTTATCTTTTATCAGTAAAATCACGGTATTATTAGTGCCCAACCTTTATCATGATCAAATGTCAAATTAGTAACATTTTTTGATAACTTTGACTATCTTTTTTTTTTTTGGTAACTCTTGTTTGTTTGTTTTTTCTGGTATCAAAATCAACAATAACTAAAAAATAAAAAATAAGTGGCCTAAAATCTCTATTAAACTACGGCAGTTCCACCACTCAACCAATCTACTAACTTTAAAAGAATTATGATGACACTTCTTTCTCCATCTTAAAAAGAATCTATATCATCAATAAAGCAATATTAAAAGTAGCCTACCATAATGAGTTTTATTATTGTCGTTGATTATGAAACAATAAATATGAACATAAAAAACTTGACATCCATTTCTTTGAAATTGCACTAAATTACTTTACAAATATTTAGAATAATAAAATAAAACTTATTAGATGAGGGCATTTTAGGATATGAATTAAAATTTGGACCCTATTTTTAGGTTTATATTTATTGAATGCGTCAAATTAGGGAAAGTAAGTATAATTTTTAGAAGAATCTGAAGGGAGATTAGTGAAATTACTAGAAACTTCAGGGGAGGTTTTTCAAGTTATCCCACATGCTCATATTCATTCATGAGATCTTGAGGAGGAGGGAAGGATGGGTCATGGATGGGAGAATATAGTCGGGAAAGTGATGTATCAGGGTTGGGGTTGACTCTTAGTGCAATGACCAGTAGCTTTCTTTTCCGAAATTCCCTCTGATCAAGTAATCATTACTCCTACATATACCATACCAATACCATTTCAATTTCAATTACTACACAGGACCAAATACCATACTCTGCTTCTGCTTCTGGTGCTGCAGATGCAGCTGCTGCCTTCAGTGCACGGAATCTCGAAGTTGGACATTTATTAGCGCAGCAATGTCCCTGGCTGGCTGCTGGACCACAACATCCCATTTTCATTTTTCTTCCTCCTGTCGTGTGTATGTGCATTGATTGTATTCTAATGTGATTTCCAGCTTTGTACGAATTGTTGGTGAAATTTTAGTGGACTCAACTCAAGGAGCATACTTACATGTCTTGCTAAATGCTTGGACGTGTGTGATGAAGAAACACAGAAGCTACCACTCCAATCGATTACCTAAGTGATTGGATCCTGGCGGACATTATGTGGTTGATAGATTTCCTACTTTTTTCCGTTAGCGTAAGTTGGGAGGTTTTGAATTTGAAATCTCCCACTTACACACTCTTTTTATGTTCTATTCAAATCTAACCTTTTCTCGGCTTTTGTCTACTAAAACACTAACATATCTTAATTCTTTTATTCATTTTTGCAATCCATCATGTTACCAATTTCGAAGATAGAATACTAACTTCTCATTTGTGCATTTCTTATTTTCCAAATTTATTTTTGGGAGGTTTTTTTTTTTTTTTTTTTGGGGGAGGGGGCTTGGTTTTGTGGGGAATATCCTTTTCATTTGTGCATTTCTTATTTTCCAAATTTTTTTTAGTTTTTTAGTTTTTCTTTTGTTGGGCTTTGTTTTGGGGGGAAATCCTTAGTAAAACCTGTAGATAAACTGCCGGGATAAGCAAACCGTGTAGTGGGCTCAGCCAGTGTGAAATCTTGCTTGTGGAAGCCCGAGATTTGCTGGCCGGCAGACAAACGGGACATGCTGGCTCAAATGTTCTAGGCTTAGTATTGGGCTAGGTGTGAAAACAATCCCAAGACAAGCACGTGGAAGAAGATTAATAATGTCAGATGGGCCCATTCAGAAGCTTAACTGAAACTGTTTAACCCTATTTTTTGTACCAGTAAAAGCCGTTCTTGGGCAAATTCCTCAGAATAATGGTAAAATAGAAAATCATCCTCAATTTGTAGTTTTATTTTTTTCTCAATGCAGCGGTGCCGCTCATCCAATGAGAATTTTTATTATTATTATTTTTTCTGTTTTATATAACAAATGAAGAGGCCTTGGTTGCAATTTTGGAAATAATTTGTTATTGGCAATGTGCACTACTAGTAACAATTGAAATAATGTGAGTGGTGCCGCACATGGGAGTTTTTTTTTTTAAAACATTTTCTATAAGAAATGAAGAGGCCCTTGGTTGTAATTTTGAAAATATTTTGTTAAGGAGTTAGGGTTATAGCTAGGGTTAGGGTTAGTGTTTTAGATTTTGGGTTTAGTGTTTAAGAAATACTCTATACAAATAAATCCATGTTGGAAGGAAATAAAAAAATACTTTATATTAATAAATCAAACTAAAATGGAAAATTTTTTATTGAATTGATAAACTCGAAAAACCAAATATGTTTGAAATTCCTATTAAAAATTTTAGTTATATTAGAGACAAAGTTTTATAAATGGAATATAAAAGTTATGATATATCTAGATTGAATTTCAGTGTTTAACAAATGAGTGTTGTTGAAAATTAGGGTTAGGGTTAAAAAAATACGCTATACTAATAAATAAAATGGGAAAATTTTAATATTAAATTAAACTAAAATGGGAAAATTTTTTATTAAAGTGATAAACTCATAAAAGCAGAATAAAAATCGATAACATTTGAAAATGCTCTCAAAAAATTTTGATTATAATAGAGAATAAGTTTCCTGTACGTGGAATATAAAAGATGCTATATACTAGATGTATAATAAATGAGTGATGATGAGAATACTAAAATTTTTGAAAAATTTAGTGTTCACATTTTTAAATAAATTGAAAATTCCTTTACTAAAGTTTAAACAAAGAGAATTGCAATAATTTTTGTTGTCTTTATAGAGGATGATTAAATTTAGGTATGGGTAGGAAGTAATTTAATTTCTGAATTGACGTGAAATCTTGTACCCCAATGACAGTTAGGAGTTTTGTATAAATGTCAGACAACCATGGTCTAGTAATTTAGTTGTATTGGGGGTGGAAAAATAGTTCACTTTGGAGGATCAATGTTACACAACCTTCCAAGGTGCAACAAAGTAATACTAAGGTTTAGGGTTTTAGGTTTAGGATTTTAGGGTTTAAAAAAAGTTTCTATACTAATAAATCCAGGTTCAAAGGCAATAAAAAAATACTTTATACTAATAAATTAAACTAAAATGGGAAAAATTTTTGTATAAGTGGAATATAAAAGTTACGATATATCTAGATTGAGTTGAAGTGTTTAATAAATGAGTAGTAGTGAGTATATTAACGCATCATTATAATTTGTTGCAGTAACATAACGTAACTATAAACCTTAAGTATTAGTCCATAAGAAAAATTTTAGCCAATAACAAGAGGTGCACATAAACCACAAGTGGATCACAAAAAGTTTGCATAAATTCAAATTGTGAAGGAGTCAACATAAGAAATGGAATTTGTACATACTCGGTAGTACATTAGAAAAAGTTTCTGGAAGTGTCACAAATCAAAAGTTTTCAACGATTTATTGCCCTCTTGCCCTTGAATTGATGAAGACTTTTGGTTTGGATGCCGTAACAGACTTATTCTAATATATTAGTTATCTACAAATTTTATTTCACAATGTAGATTCCTTCACATTTTTATTTATTAGTATAGAGTATTTTTTAACCCTAAACCCTAAACCTAAACCCTAACTCTTGACCTAAATCTAACCCTAACCTAATCTTCACCAGCACTCATTTATTAAACACTTGAATTCGATCTAGATATATCATAACTTTTATATTTATATTCCACTTAAACAAAAAGTTTTGTCTAATATAACTTAAATTTTTTGATAGGAGTTTCAAATATATTCGATTTTTCGAGTTTATCAATTCAATAAATTTTTTCCTATTTTAGTTTGATTTATTAGCTTAAATTTTTTTATTTCCTTCTTGCATGGATTTATTTGTAAAGAGTATTTCTTTAGACCCTAAACGGTAAACCTTAACCCTAACTGTCCTAACCCTAACCATAATCCTAACTCCTTAACATAATATTTTCAAAATTACAACTAAGGGCCTCTTCATTTCTTATACAAAACGTTAAAAAAAATATTCCCACTGATGTGCGGCACTAGTCACATTATTTTAATTGTTACTAGTGCCACACATGGCGCCGTATATGCCATGTCATCGCCATGTGCAACACCAGTAACAAATTATTTCCAAAATTGCTACTAAGAGCCTTTTCATTTGTTCTACAAAATGTGAAAAAAAAATCCCACCCAATGTGCGGCACTGCTAGATTGGGGGAAAAAAGAGTCACAAATTGAGGATGATTTTCCAATTTACCATTATTCTGAGGAATTTGTTGCCATTCATGTTTATTAATTCTTATCACTGTAAAAGTCTTTCATAATTTGCTTTGAAAGAAAAAAGAAAAAAGATTCATCCTTTCCTTCCGTGTTGCCTATGAATAGTGATGCTTTCTCGGGGGCTAGGATGGGGAAATGTTGATTGCAAATTGGAAAATCCTATATAAATGATATACAATTTAAGCGATAGAAATAAATTAAATAATAATTTATTTTCTTATTTTTACAAAATCCCATAATTATATCTATCGTTTAATAATATCATGATATTAGATGTGTTATCTTTAAAAGAGAGCAAGTTGCAATAACTAGTGGGATTATTAGATGCAAAGGTAAAAGCAGATAATTAGCCTCGTTTGTTTTGTCATTTTTAATAAAAAAATTTTCTCAATTTTCATAAATATATTTTTCAATCATTTTTTACCTCACATACATCAAATTGTTCCAATAATTTTTCTCCCAGAATCTCGTAAAAATAACAATCCAAACACCCAAACTCTTTCTTAACGCACGTATGTCATACATACTAGTAAAAAGCTTTGCACTACTACAAAATGGATAAAATTTCATTATCGCCGGAACGTTTGGATTGTTAGTATTTCTTAGTATTGGTATAATGGGATAAAAGGTGTTTGGATTGTGGTAGTAATAAAACTCCTCCAGCAGCCCACAAATTCTAATGTGGTCATGTGATATTCTATGGGGAATGCCACGTCAGCGACATGTGGCATTATGATTAGTCTACATGGTGGAGATTCCCATATATCCATTGCTTATGTCAAAAGGAATGGTCCTCATCAAGTGTAGAGAGCTTTATCACCAAACACATTACTTTCAACACTAGCCACTTCATTCTGTCCTTTTTCCCGTGAGAAGCCTTCCGGTCACAATTTTTCCGGCCAAAAAAATCCTTCCAAATCTCGTGCAAAGCTATAATTGATTGGGCATCAAAATGAGAGCAAATTGATGGGCTTGTAGTTGTCTACACATTGCCGTTCATTGATTGGGAAGTTGACTTCTTCTCCAGCAGCTTTCGCTTCCCTTCTCCATTGGTGCACAGTGGTCAGAACACTGTCTGGCAACACAAGGTATTGCAGTCCATTCTACTTCTTCGCTTTAATAGGCCTCCCAGATATTCTTCACATTACTAGCCTAAGATTGTGAAGGGCTAAGAGTTTTCAAAGGTTTCCCCTAACAATTTATTCACCTAATATTGCTGGATTGACCAAACAAATTGAGGTTGTACGCCATTTTTTTTATTTGCAATCTGCCATTTAAGATAACGGATAACTACTTGCTCTACTACAGTTTTTGTGATGCAAAATACCTTCATAGCCAGTCTTTTCCCTGCCATAAGTACTATGTTCATGAGTTACTAAAAGGTCTTAGTATGATTCAGTAATTTTGACCGTTCTCCAAACAACTACTATGGATTAGTAGTGGGTTTTTACGAGACTTGGGGTTGTAATACCATGGATTGAATTTTTAACTGCTGTGCTTTATGAAATTTTTCCCTTGTGAATGTTTGGATAGCGTCTATAAATAATTAAGTGAAGCTTTGGGATTAAGCCGATTTGAGATTTTAATTCTAATAAACAAGTTATGATTTGCTTGGAAGTTTGCAGCCTCGCGTTAAGTATATGGTCAAATTATTTCAACTTTTGCTTTGTACTGCCATGCTACCCTTTTTTAGCACTCAAGATACCCAGAATTAGCTTTTGCCACTTAAGAGTCTACTATGTTGGCTATTTTAGTAATCCACTATTTAATGTTCACATTCAATTAATAACGTTTGCATATGTATATGGTGCCTAGATATATAGGAGGTGAATGCGAATTAAATCCTCGAATTAGATACTCAACTTGGTCCTATAAGGACTTAGATGTATAATTTATCATTACTAATCGAATAGTAAATGAAATAAGTTGGTCGTATCAGTACCTTCTGACTTTTGTTAGATGATTGTATGATTATTGACTATGTCATTGCCTTTCACTTTTTCTTCCACTGCTGTGTGAACATTGGTAAGACAAAACAGTATAAAGTTAAAACTCAAGCTGATTGTGTCAATGTCCTTTTTGTTTGGTGCATGAATGTCATCCTAATAAATGATTACATATGAATTTGGTGATAAAATGTTACCACACAAGTCAATACTCTAGCTGCATAAAGTAATTTCTTATACCTTAGTATAAAAATGGGCAAAAACATGAAAGAACTAGAATTGCTAAGAGCATGTGCAGTCCCGAGGTTCATGACTTCTGTTGTGGAAGGCTCACCGAGTTCCTTAGCTCTTGGTTTTTGAAATACATAATAGGCAAGTGGATGGTAGTTATTTTGTGCACTAATTCACGGAGTCTTTGTCGTGTTAGCTTAATATTTTTCAAAGCATGAAAACATGGTGCAAACTTAGGATTGAGTCTTGGTTAGCAATGGTTCATTTTAGCAAAACAGATTGATGTTCATCTCAAGTTGCTGCCCTTTCTTTTTAACATTGCCAACTTACATATAAACCTACATTTGTCTACATTCGAAGGACTATGAAATACTTAAATCCATCCTTATCATTTTCCCCTTTTTGAGTGCTATCTCTAGGTCTGACCTGGAACTGCGTCTAAACAACTGTGTTGTCGGTGATGATCCGTAAAGAAAACAAGATTGACTGCTCCTGTAAGTTCTCTTGCCTTATATTTATTATTTTGCCAATCTCCTTGCATTAAATTTTTCTAACATTTTCAAACTAACCAGATTATTTGCTATGTCTATAGCTTCCCCTCCTAGCTGTACTTTGGAGTTTGGACTGCTCATCTCGTTCCTCAACAGCCTCCAACAACTACACCCAGTACGTGTTAGACTATTTGGAACTAGTGCTGCAAACGAGTCGAGCTGAACCGAGTTTTGAGTTTATCGAGATAGCTCGACTTGTTTATCCATTGGCTCGATCTCAAGCTTGAGATCGACGAGCCAGGAAAATTAAGCTCAAGCTCAACTCGATTCCTTGGCTCGTGAGCAGCTCGATTATCTTTGGCTTGTGACCAGCTTAATTTTTGAAAATTTAGGCTACTAAACAACAATTTGTCCACCTATTCCTAGCCAAATTTGAGCATAATACCAACCTACAATTCAAGTTGCAATTGATTGTAGTTTTTCACTTGTTCCTGATTAAAATAGGCCTACAAATTGTCCATTAATACAAAATAGAAATAAATGACCACATAAAGTCCAAATGTCTAACTCTTAACACACTTCCAGGTGTTGAACCATTCATACAATCAATCAAGTACACAAAGTTCAAATGGAAAATGCATTGTCACTTTTGGCCACTACTACACATGGCATCTTCAACGTGCTCTTGATCACAGACAACTATGGACCTATGAACAAGCCATGAAATCTCCAGTTAAGAAAAAATGACAAAAAGTAGCATTAAACAGCCTAAAAGAAGCCCGTAAACAGTGAAGAAAAAAATCTGAAAGCACTAAATAGCCCAAAAAAGTCAAAAAATAGTGAAGTAAAAATGACAAAAACTAGCATTAAATAGCCCAAAAAAAGCTAAAAACCAATCAAGAAAAAATGACAAAAAATCAGCATTAAATAGCCCAAAAAAAAGCCTATAAGCAGTCAAGAAAAAATTACAACAGCCAGCATTAAAGAGCCAATACAAAAGCCAATAACCAATCAAGAAAAAATGACAAAAATTAGCATTAAATAGCCCAAAAAAAAGCTAAAAGCCAATAAGCAGTCAAGAAAAAATTACAACAGCTACCATTAAAGAGCCAATACAAAAGCCAATAACCAACCAAGAAAAAATGTCAAAAACTATCATTAACTAGTCCAAAAAAAAAGCTAAAAACCAGTCAAGAAAAAATGACAAAAAATCAGCATTATACAACCAAAAAAACCAATAAGCAGTCAAGAAAAAATTACAACAGTTAGCATTAAAGAGCAAATACAAAAGCCAACAACCAACCAAGAAAAAATGTCAAAAACTATCATTAACTAGCCAAACAAAAAAGACCAAAAGCCAGCCAAGAAAAGGGACTAAAAAAAAAAAAAACTAGCCAAAGACCAAGTTGAACATGCATGAACATGCTCCTGTAAATTTTGCATGAACGTTTTAGATTTACAGCCAAAACAAGTCCATAAAATCAACAACCATATACGTATATAATCGGTCAACCAACACAAAAAACGAGCATGCCTATGTCATCCCAAGTCCCAAACTAGTAATAAATGTGAGTATTACATCTATTATAAAACTTAAAAAATTTACAATATAATATATAGATTACCTCAAGAGATAGGTAATAAAATCTCTTGTGCAGACTTCACTTTCTGCAGAATAAAAATAATAATATTAACAAATTATTAAGTGAATTATAATATACATTTCAAATAGATGATATAGTAAGTTGCTACGTATTTACCTACTCTTTTTTCTCAATCCCATGTAGCTTCCGACACCAATCGCCAGCGCACATCAACATTTCCATAGTTTCTGGAGCCAAAGAAGCTCGATATGAATCAAGCACTCTAGTTCCAGCACTAAATGTAGCTTCTAAAGCTACAGTGCTGATAGGAATGGCTAAAATATTGATAGCCATTTTAGGCAAATTTTGTACTTTGCCGTGCCTTTCCACCACTTCAATGCGTCTAAATTGACAATATCCAAACTTGAATCTTCTGTAGCAGTGAGAAGACCATCTTCAAAATAGATATCCAGTTCATTCTTCTGTGGCTAAACATTTTCTATAGTAGCAATATGAGAAAGAAACTCACTCATGCCTGTAACATGTGTTACTGTAGAAGATGAACCACTACTGCTCTTATTGATTGGCTCATTTGTAACCACCTGAGAGTTTGGTCTAGATTCTTTTGAACTCGAAACATGCATCTCCACATACTCAACATATAGATCATACAATATTTGCCGAACCTTATCTATATTCACTTGCACTTCATGTGGGGAATATATCAATGGAAAGCAATAGTTGATTACTCTCATTTTGAGTCTCGGATCAAGGATAGCTACTATAGACATCAATAGGTTACATTTACCCCAGTGCTTATCTAATTTCATCTTCATCCTCCGAACCATTGACCGAATAAAGTAGTCTTCATCGTCTACTTTGCTATCTAACAGTACTTTTATCTGACAAACTTCATTTAGATACAAATTAGTTGTCGGATAATCATTTCCAGATATTATATGAGTTGCTATCTAGAAAACTTGTAAAATACTGCACACTTTTTCCACCTTTTTCCAATATCTGTGGATGGACACAAATCATAGGTCGGTTCTCTATCTTTGAATCTTGGAGATACCTCTTGGTACTTGAGAGCACAAGCTAGCATCTCATAGGTGGAATTTCACCTTGTTTTACAGTCATAAAGTAGCACTTTTCTAGGCAATTGCAGTTGTTGTACAATTTCAGCGAAGATCAAGCGCCTCTTTTGAGTTTTGTTCACAAATTCCACACTAGCCCTTATGTCCGAACTATTTCTTGGATTTCACTTAGGCTGTCTTGAATCATTAGATTGAGTATATAAGCACAACACCTCACATGAAATAGCTTTCCTTTGGCTAATAGACAATTGTTTCTGGAGAAGGTATCCTTTAAACATCGCAATGTAGTGTCATTATTTGATGCATTATCAACTAACACTGTATAAATTTTGCTCTCAATTCCCCAATCCTTTAAACATTTATAAATAGCATCTGCAATGGCGATGCCTGGACGTGAAGTGGGAATGTGCACAAAGTTGATAACCCATTTCTGTAGTCTCCAGTGAGTATCAATCCAATGCCTAGTTATAACCATGTACTCAATCTTTTGATTTTTTTGATTTCCAAATATCAGTGGTCAAATTGATTTTCTTCACTCTATTTAATAAATTCTTCAGTTTAGCCTTTTCTCTTTCATATATAGAAAAGCAATCATTCTTATTGGTAGTCTGATTTTTTGCCATTCGGGAATCCCCCTTTCCATCATCAAGTTGAAGCCGTCTTCCTCCACAATTGCAAACGGATGCTCATGCATAAGCACCCATTCTGCTGTACTTTCTCTCATAGCAGCCATGTCAAACTTGCTGGTATGCAGGTAAGGATGAACAATTGAGCTAGAATCAGCAGATGGAAAATTAATCTTTTGCTAGTGTGCCTCTATTTTTTTAAGCTTTTCTAGTCGTTTAGGACAATTCTTCACGTGCCTTAACAAACTTGAAGTTGTACCAGTTTTGATCTTCTTGAATTTAGCCTTACAATGTATACACTCCGAATAAATTGTTTTTTGAGCCCCAACTTCCACATCTTTAAAATCATCCCATGCTTTAGATTTTTTGGGTCTCTTTTTCTTTCTAAAAACATCTAGACCATCATCACCTTCAGCAGCCTTTTCAGTCGAAGTTTGAATGGGTACTTGTTTATCACCTTCTAAATGCTTATCTTCACTTCCTAATTCTTCCTCTCTAAGAGAGTATTCTAACTCTTCTTGATTGTCAATCCCTTCCTCTTTATCATTGATATTAATAGGACTAGCAAAATCGCCACCGGATCTAATAAGTTGTGAAGACATCTCTTGAGGAGACACATCCATATTATGTTTCAACTATAAACAAAGGAAAATAGTAAAACATGAGGAAATAGAAAATATGTCAAAAACTTAGTCCAAACACTCAAAAACCAACAAAAACAACCCAAAAATTTAGCAAAAACAGCCTCAAAACCAGCAACAAATAGCCCCAAAATCCAACTTACACAGCTTACTATAGTTACTTACTACATCATACTATATTCTCATTCCTAACAACTTAGTAATGTCAAGTAGTTATGTGAAAATGTGCATTATGTCATCCCATCTTTGTGTTAGCATTTGATAAAAACAGTACTAGTTATTCTGTGCTTGAATAGAAACCTAACGTTGTTTTTGACCCATTATTTTTATCTTACTTGACAAGGATGCACAAAATTTACTTCCATGATCATGTGAAGAAAATGGTACATTTACAGTCAAATAAAGCTTGAGTTATACTTAGTGTTTTTTTTTATAAAATCGCCAATCATATCTGGCGGATGGGCTGGACCCCTTTTATTAATTTATTGAAAAGAAGTACATGATTTGGAGGGGGGCCGAACCAGACCTCCTATAACACAAGAGACTTTGTGAACCTAAATGATGGAATATGTAACCTATCCATGCTACAAAGCCCACGTATGTGCCTAGATAATTGAACAAAGGATTGAAACATAGTCACGGTACCATCACTTCCCATAGCTAATGCATCATGCCTTTGTATTGCCTTGTCGTGCGGTCTTTGGGCAGAAACAATCATCCCAAATTGCTTCAATCTTGAAGAGTTGAGACATGCTCCTCCAGTGAAACCAGGGCAGGAAGGAAGGAATCAAAAACCTATCCATATTACAAAACCACGAATATGCCTGGTAGGAGATCGAAAGAAAGAAACTTAGCGATACCCCTGCACTACCCATTGCTGCCAAAGCATCGCTCTTGAGTTGCCTTGCAAGCAGTCTTTGGATAGAAAGCTGACCACCTAGCTGCCATAGACGACGCACAAGGCAGCGAAGCTTTATTGGAACAGACATTTCTTTCTTGAACATCTGGACCAACAGCTTAGAATCTACTCCAATTTGGACCGGGTTCAAACCGCGATCCGTGCACATTTGTAAACCAGTTATCAGCGCACGCATCTCCGCCGCTAGGACCGAGACCTCCGAGTAAGCTTCAGCAAAGGCAAAAATCATGCGACCATTCCTATCCCTAAGCACCCCTCCTCCCCCACCACAACCATTTTGCAACAGAGAGCCATCCGTATTTAGCTTGTATTCCTGCAGTCTGGGCTTATCCCAGTAGACCGGCATCCCCTTCAAACGAACCTTAACCATTTCCCCCCGTGACACAAATTCCAGCCAACCCATTCTCTGCAGATCCAGAGTCGGGAATCGAATGTGTGCAAGCTGCCTCAAGTCCGTGCAAATTGAGCTACAAGTAAATTGAAGACTTGGCCGAACCCCATCATAGTTGAATCCGTTTCTTGCTTTCCATAAATGCCAAATAATAAGAGTTGGGAGCACCTGAAACATCCAAGCCAGAACCACTGATCGACGCGGTTGCATCCACCAAGAAATAGACTTCTCCCGCACCGAAAGACCTCTAGTCCGAAATCCCAGTGGAGCTTCAAAAAAATCCCATACGTCTCGAGGAAGTGCAAAATATGTTGAACATTCTCCGATTGCCTTTACGACGACAATAGCACCATGAAGGGCCGTGAACACCAAACCGTTGTAGATTCTCGAGTACAGGAATTCGGTTCAAGACCACTCTCCACAAGTGAATAGACATATTAAGTGGAATATCTTTGAACCAGAGCTATTTGAAGAACCATGACGACACATAATGCGAATTTAGGTGCTTTATTACCAGATTGACTTGAAATGACCCACTACGTGACTCCTTCCAAAACATTAAATCCCTGCCATTAAAATTCCCATGGCAGTTCACCGATCCAATCTAACTAACATATTCCCCAAGTAGCAACCGAGCAAGTTTAGGAATATCCCATTCTCTTTGCTGCCAGAATTCCGAGACTAATGCTTCATTTGCAAGGGCAGGACATTGCCAAGTTAAAGGCCCACTTCCTAGCCAATTGTCCCACCAGAAAGAAATCATGCCGATAACCATGTCCCATTTGTTCATTTCCACCAATGGCCGTGCTTCTAGCATACGTTTCCATGTATTGGAGTCCGTTTGACCAACCGTGACCTGATTTGGATGAATCCCAGTGCAATACCGCGATGTCATAAAATCTGCCCAAAGGCAATTTTGTTGCCTGAACCTCCACTTACATTCAAGAGCACGCAAGCTGGCCTCTAACGATCTAACCCAAACCACCGAGCTTCCGGTGACTTGCAGATATCCTTCCAAGCAATCCACTGATGGCGAGGTCTAAAATCTGAATTCCCCCACAAGAATTGAGCCATCAGACTCCTCAACTGTGCCAAAACCCCTTTTGGAGGGTGCAAAACTGATAGCAAGTGAATCGGTGTAGAAAGCAGAACCGATTTCAGCAAAACTAATCTTCCTCAAGCGATAGCCATGTTGAACTTTATGCATGAATAAACGCTTGCTTACCACGAATCATTCCAAAATATGATTTTTTGCGTCCAACAATCAAGGGACATCCCAAATACTTTATCGGAAAAAGCATTGACTTGAATCCGTCAAGTGAGCAACCCGTTCTTTAACCCTCCCTTGTGCATCTAGGCAATTGCAAAACAACTCTTGTCGGTGTTTACTAATTGGCGGACCGGTGTTGATACTCTGGCACCGCCATAACACCTCTTATTGATTTAGAATCCCCCCGTAGAAATATCACAATGTCGTCCGCATAAGCTAAGTCATTGTCGGCATAGCTTGTTTGACACAAAATGGGAGAAGCGGATGTCCTAATAACCCATTCGATTCGAGAAAGCACTGGACATAATAAAAGCAGGAGATAGAGGATCCCCATCCGCGGACCAGGGTGAACTTAAAATAGCCACATGTTGACCATTTACGAGAACAGAAAAATAGCAATTGGAGACCAATCTCCATACCATATCTATAAATTGCTCCCCAAACCCAAACGAGCATAAAACTTGCATTAAAAATTCAGTTGACCTCGTCATATGCCTTGGCCATGTCCAATTTTAACATGACGTTGGAGCCGCGAACCTTCTTCCCAATTCCACGTACCATTTCCTGAGCTAGTAGAACATTATCTGAGATAACCCGACCCTTGACATACGCACTCTGTTGAGGCGATATGATACGTTGCAATATCCCTTCCAAACGATTTGCTAACAACTTGGATACAACTTTATTTAGAAAGTTGCATAAGCTGATTGGACGAAGTTGAGAAAAACTCATAGGAGCTGCCACCTTCGGAATTAAAGCTAACAAAGTCGAGGTGACCCCTTGAGGTAAATCACCGCCGACAAAGAATTCCTGAACAGCTTCAACAACCTCGGGATGAACAACTTTCCACGCTACCGTGAAGAACCGACCAGAAAAACCATCTGGACCAGCTACCGAATCTCCATCCATTGAGAAAATGACTCTCCGCACCTCCTCCACGTCAGGGCCGACAGAAGAGCATCATTATCTGCTGCGAAACCGGACTTGGTATGGATCTTTGCTACCAGAAGTTGGAAGGTGCATTGCTCACAAGAAAAAATATCGAGAAATACCTCACGGCCTCATGTTGAATTTCAGCTGACTCAGATAGCCACCGGCCCTCTAGGCTTTGAATTCGATGTAAGTGCAATCTAGCTCTCTTCTGACGCACTAAGGCGTGAAAAAATCAAGAATTAGCATCACCATCGAAAGCCATCGTCTGCGCTTTTGCTTCCAAAACTCCTCATCACGCTGCGCCATCTTTATGCCTAGCATTTAAATCAACTATTTTAGCTTCCGGATGGATCATTTTGAACTAGCGCTCCTTGACCAGCAGCCTCTTGACTCTGAACCATGTCAGGAATATTACCAAAGACAGTCTTGTTCCACTCCACCAAGCACAACTTAACCTGTTTGAGCTTCAGTAGAAGCTTTCTCCACGACGCCTTCCTGCGGGATAGCCCATGCCTGACACCACATCTGAAAGAGTGATGGGAACACCATGCATTAAGAAATCAACAACTTTTTGGACCACCAGAAAGAGACCTGCTGGCCGCTGCGACAATTGGAGAATGATCTGAGCAAGCCCGACCTAGGTGTTGAACTGTAAATTGGATATGCAAGCCATCCCAGCTCTGATTAACCAGCAAGCGATCAAGACGTTTGAGCACCCTCGCTTTTCCCCATCTATTATTGCACCAGGTATATTGAGGGCGGCATATCCTACCTCAAGAGATTAGCGAATGAGCAGCATTAAACTCCACAGCGAAACATGAAACGGACGCCCACCCTTCTTCTCATTAGCAAAACGAATGACATTAAAATCACCTATAAACAACACTGGAAGACCATTGTCACACAAGTTACATCAGACAGAACCAAAGACCCAGTCGGATTCGAGCATCGCAAGATGCATGAACAAACACAGCCACAAATTCTTCTTTCCAGCATACATGGGAAAAGCGAATGGCTAAGAATTGTTCATTTTGATCCTCCACTGACGCCGAGTAATCATCAGTATGAAATATCCAAAGCGAACCATGCACATTAGAAATTGCATGTGGAAATTTAAGTCTCCGACACATAGCTTCAAGACGCGTGCACTCAATCATTGGTTCGCATATGGCAACTAAAGATAACGAATGTAATTTTCGTAATTTTTTAAGTCTTGACATGGTAATCTTATTGGCAATTCCCCGAGCATTCCAAAACATAAACTTAATCATTTAAAACACCCGAAGCAGCTTGAGTAGAGGAATTACCTTTAATTGTAAGCAAGTGTCTTTTAACAGCTAAATCATCTTTGGTACGCAGCCCGTCCAGACGGTGCTTAAGTCCCTCCATAGATGATTGAGATGGCCTAACCCGTCTGGGAGATAAATTTAGCGACTTCATCCATGCCTGCTGCTGATGATCAGCCTCTTCATCATCCATCATGCGGCTCGTACCTCACGATGAGCCACCTGCGCCAGCGATTCAATAATTGCGCCACGATATGGCTTGATCAACCATTGGCTCGATGGCATCGGTATGTAACAAGACGTCGACTGCTTCTGCTGTTCATGATTCGCACCTTCTCAACATCGCGCCTACATTTTGTAGACCGACCTTTGGGGACTCATCCTGCTGAGTTAACAAGGTAGTCTCAACATCTGCACCATCTTTTATTTGCGTTCCCGGAGAAAGACTCTTGAGCCGAACTCTCTCTCGGTTAGGCTTCACCTTTATCATCTAGACACTCCTTACCACCGCCGTCGATCAACGCTCGATCGGTTGCGGTGATCCATGAGCCTCAAATGGGGTTGTCATCCTTATAGACTTAGCACGCAATTCACCATGCTGCGCACCTTTCTCTACGCAATGTTGGATTCTTGAGATGACATTCATCAGCGAGAATGTCCTTGGTGATAACAAAGCGGCGATGTGACGGTTTTTGGAATTAGGATTGCCAAACCCCATCATTTTTCCCAACCCTACGCCCGATGGAAGTTCCTTAAGCAAGTCTACCTCCACACAAACCCTTGCCACACTCGGGCGAGTGAGATTTGCCGTTGCGGAATCCACAAACAATGGGCGGCCAAGAACCGAAACAATTTGGAATAAGCACGATTTCTGAAATAGATGAATTGGCAGCTTGGGCAATTGGAACCAAACCGGTACAAGAGATGATTCCTTGTCGACATGGAAAGAAGTGGTCCACTTAAAGACCCGCATTGGCTTGCCATACGCATACCAGATGCTCCGCGACCACAAACGCAGAAAGTCCTTCTCATTCGATAAACGAATCAGGATGTGTCTATTATCCGATAGTCAAAGGCGTTGTCCTTGAGATCAAGCATCAGGAAGAACTTGCGCAAATCTTCCATAGATGGCCTGCCCCTGGAAAATTTCCCAACCAAAGAAAATTGATATGGAGTTGCGATAGCTTCTAAATCAGTTAAAAACTACTGGTTCTCCACGATGGGTAGAACAATCTTGCCGAACTTCCACGAGGATTAGGTGGGTGCTGATTTAAGAGTTTGAAAAAGCCTTTTTTTTGGAACATGGGAGGCAACGAGTTAACCCTCCAGCCAAGGTGGAGGGTAAAACTTGACCTTGAAAAACCTTGAGACCAAGAAACCCTAAAGAAGAGAGAGAGATCCTAAAGAAGAGGCTGTATTTTTTAGAACATCTTAGACTTGTGCTTGAGATGCTTCCTGAGTTATACTTAGTTGCTGTATCATTTTATTTTTCAGTTTTCACCCAAATTTCAAGTAAAAACTTTATTATGTAACATAATTAGATGTTGAAGAATATATGATCATACCACTAATTGCTTATCATGTACCAATAAGTCACAGTAAATAGAGAAATAATATTTATGGCAGGAGAGCAAAATCCAGAATGACCAAATAGGAAGAATTATCCTTTTCATGGTATCTTGTACATCCTCGTTGGAGGGATATAAACAAAAAAATCTTCTGTCCCATTGTAAATTCCTTAAATATCTTGAAGAATCAAACTGAAAATTAAAGGCTAACTACAGATTATTTGAGTAGTGCACGCAAGAATTAATAAGTTAATTAGACGCTTGTCTTATGTAGGTACAAACAAACGTATAGGGAAATGTTTTCTTACTATAGCTACTTGCTAGTACATTAGCAGGGCCATTGCTGACCAGAGGAGTAACTGATATCACGCCCTTTGTTGGTACAAATGTTGTAACTAAACTTTCATTCTCCTTTTTCTTTTTATTTTTCCATTGGACTAAATCAACAGAAAAAACTTGGCTAAGAATTCCAAATCCAAACAAGAATGGCGGAGAAGTTCAAACCAAAAAGCACAAAAAAAGATTAGGTGAATCAAAAAGTAGCCCAAGATTGATTATTGTTTCTTGAACTAAGAGAGATCATGGTTTATGATGAACAAGATTCTTGTCATAATTTTCTTTTCAACTTATGATAGCTGAAAAATATCAGCGTCAAAGTCCATATATTAGGCTATGCCAACAGCTTTTTCTGTCCAACGTCCATCCATCTCTTTAAATTAAAATTAACAGCAACCAAGCAAGAACATATGTAGGATTGGTTGGTGAAATTCCCTTATCTGAATAGTAGACTTGAACCAGAGTTACTGCAACTCGAGGAGGATGATGACCAAAGGCTGTGAAACTATTGAGCAGAAAAGTCCTAGCATGCTTAGCACCTGTATGTTCTCGATTCGAAGTAGTTCATCCAGATCTAGAAGCTCATGGGCATGGTTGAATAGAAAAGAATGGAGGCTTCTTGGCTTTTGCTAATCGATGGAAGGTTAGAGATTGGTGACCGATAGAGAAACGGTGGTGGTGGATTGGTAATGGAGCCGTGGATATGGTGGTGAAATTGAAGGTTGAAACTGGTTGAAAGCTTTCGATTGAATAGAGGTTCGATTTGGGGATTTTGGAGTTGTGGGAATCTGAGACTTTAAGAAAGCAACGTAAATTGTATAGGTTTTTTTTTAACGTGGAGGGGTATAAAAGTAATTTCACATTCGAGCTAGTTTGAGATAAAGCGGCTCAAATTCGACTCGTGTAATAAACGAGCTGCTCGAACTCGACTTGAGCTTGACTGAGCTCAAGTTGAGCTTTGCAAGCAGGTTGAATCATTTGCAGCCTTATCTGGAATAGGTGTTGACAGTTTTTGTACATATGTAGTTTTTTTTCAATAGGCCACATCTTTACTGAATTTTGCATTTGTTTTTTCTGTTTTGTTGATTGAATTTCAAAGCTCCATATTTGTGCCGCGTAGTGATATTTTTTGGATTGTTTTTGAAATTTATATATATCTTTGTCATGTGTGAATGTGCTGTTTAGTAATAGTACAAGTCTTCAATACTATTTTGATGGTTTTTTTAGGAAAACTATTCATTTAAAAATGTAGAAAAATGTAGGATAAATGAGTGGTAGACTTTTTTTTGAATGTTTGCTTACAAATAATGTAAATATGCTAGAAGGAAAAGGGGAATAAAAAAAGTTTCTATCATTTTCCCCTGCAAGATATTTATATGTTGGGAACTGTAGAGAAGGATTTGAGAGCATTATGAGTTTAGGGATGTTGTTTGTGTTTTTTTTCAAAAAAAAAAGTTTGTAATAAAAATAATAATAGACTACTTGTTCATTTCTTTTTGTTCAGATAAAGCAAATTCAGTACTTGTCTAGCCTAGATGATGAATCTCCTCTTCTGAAGATACAATATGTTATATGTATTCAGCTGTGGTTCATTTATTATATCAGATTAATATCAAATTTGTACCTAAAGTGTAGATATTGGCATAGGCCCTATTCTCAAGATTTCTATACTCATTTTTATTTTTCGATTTTGAAAATTTTATTGTGTTTTGTCAATTTCTTTTTACAACTGTTTTTTAAATTGTTGAGGATAAAAAGAAAATTGCAATCATAAGCATTTGTCTTAGTAATTTTTTATTCTGATGTTCCAAAATCAGTTATTACACAATCCAATAGTTTTAGACAAAGGTTAGTTTATTTTGCCTTTTGTGGTATACAATTTCTACCATTAAAAAAAAAATCTAGTAAACATTTGGTGTAATTTGTAATAAACTCTTTAGAATGTTTGAAAACGGAAAAAATGAATAGGTAAAGTGTGTGTGTGTATATATATATATATTGTGCAACATCCTCAAACTCTAATCTGTTTTGATCCAATCCCAAACAAGCTACTGATGCGCACCTTTTTTTTGTTTTTTATGAAGTGAATGGCGGCTCAAATGAATTGGACTGACATAATGGACGAAAATTTCCTCAACTCCTACATTACCTTCAGGGAATCCACTGAGTGGGACAACAAAAAGAGCCTCAAGTGGAATTTCAATCACTTGGCTGGCCACTTGGTAGAGAACGGCATCATGGTGGTTACTGGTCCTCAATTACAATCAGGTTTCTACTTCATAAAAAGAAAATGGGACCTCTTTTGCCATCTTTGTTGGATGGCTGTAAACTTGGAGACCGGGATTGTGGGATGCTGAAGGGTATTACTTCACCACAACGGTGGATCACTGGAATTCTTTGATAGCGGTATGCTGTCTAAAATTAAGTAAATGCATTTTCATAACTTATACTAGAGGAGTATACTTACGTTTCAAAGTTCGAACCATAGAAACAACTTTTAATTGTTTCGGTGAAAACTGTTAGTACAAAATTTGTTTGTTTCTATCAAAAACCAAAAGTTTGGGAAGCAGCTAATATAGGAAAAAATGAATTATTAACAAATGACAATGTATTGCTTTCCATTTTGTGGAAATGCATGCATCATAACTATCCTTTTACTATTTCAAGGAACAAATGCTGCTATTATGCTATATAATTTTTATAATGCCGAAAAAAAGCTTTATTTCTTGTATTCGGTGTACACTAGCTGTAAAGGAAGTTTATGAAATAGATGTGGATTAGATTCATTGGTCTTCCTTTAATCTTCCCAAATTAATGATTCCAAAAAGGTCCTGGATCTAGCTAGTAATAGTTGGGTGAAGAAACTTGGGATCCAGTTGGATTTCTCACGAACTTATTAGGTATTGACTACCCTGTTCAGTAGATATTTTTTCAGGTAAATTTTACCTAAGGAGTACTATTACATACATAGCAACATTTTTGAGATTTGGCTATTAGTTGAATATACTATTAGTAATTTTGTCTTGAAAAGGCAATAATAGTTACAGCGACAGTGTTTGAATTTCAAAAGCAAAGCAGCAACAAGTACCTTAATGAGATGGGATTTTGATGGATCCGATTTATAGTTCATGGAGCCCAATTGTCTATTTTGTGGGGCCACTTCCAATCAGATCTAAGGAACTTTATTCAAACTATAAATGGCAAGAAAATCTTTGTAATTAATACTACTCTATTAGATTTTATCAGTGGTGATTAACTAATAACAAGCATTAATTAGATTTGTACTCATGACCATGCATGCCAGCTTTTGTCTAGGTATGATATTTCTGAATATTAATTCACCCTTCAAAGGCTTACTAATTTGTTGAGTTTCTCTTGTTCTTACCTGTTTTCTTACTTTTTGATTTTGAATGTCAAAGAAATATTTTGAGTTGCGGGGAAGGCCATTTGTAGAAGCTGATATGAATTACATGAAATATTGCTGCACTTTGGTTCAGATTAGAATTGCAATTTACCTGTATGCTGCCAACAATTTAAGTGCATTCAAATTTCTGATTTTTAGCCTATAGCTATATCATATTAGTTTAGCAGCCTACTTTTGCATGACTTTAGAAGTTTTCGGTCCACAATGCCAATTGTGCAATAGAACAACTTTCTATATGCTGAATTTGCAGAACGAAAGTCTTGTTTCATGTCCGATTGACTCATTGATGTGTTGATTAGGAAGAGTGCAACTGGGAATCGAGCACAGTTTGCCAACCAGGTTGTTCCTCCGGAACCATAGTGTCATTCTAGGGCCACCACTAGTAGGAGGTGCAACCCAAAGCGCTTAGCGTCGAGCTCTATAACAACCACTCCTCCTGATGGTTATTCGGTAGGGGACGATGATGATGCTCCAAATAATGTCCCGGTGGATGGTAAGAGAAGTGCAGCAAGCCATGGGACAAACGAGGAGGCAGAGGGCTCTAGAGGAAAAAAATCATCTAAATCAACTGCATCTGCTCGAGGATGCTCTTAGCAAAATTGGCAACTATTCAGAAGTGGCCTTGGAGCATAAGTGTGTTATTCTGGAGTATGATTCACTTTAAACTATTATGCAATGTTAGGACATCATCGATAAAATGGATGTGCCTGCAGACTAGAAGATAAAGGCTAACTGCTATTATGCTAACCAAGATAACGAGGGTGAAAGAATTGTATTCATTTGTAGCAACCCAACTGCTCAATACGCCTACCCTTTGAACTTAATGCATAAGACGGGAATAGTTTAAACAAATATGTTTAATTTTTTTAATTATTTGTAGTAACAATTTGTATGTTGATGTATGACTAACTATTTAGGAACATAGTGCATTCAATTAGGCCAATGTTTACTTTTATTAGCTTTTTTTGCCTTACTCATGAAGATGATCAATGTTGTCCACATTTCCCTTCCCAATTAGTGTATTTGTGTTCTAAATGCTAATACGTCAGCTTAATGTGAGGGTGTTCTCTTGTACAGCATAGCTAGTGGTAGGGCCTTTGCTATTTAGGCTGTGTAGTCTCTCCTGTTTGAAAGTGACAGAAGAGCATGTGATTCCTGATTGTATTGTCTATTCTGCTAGGTTGCTAGGAAGAGCATGTGCTTGTGTTCCTGGTGGGCCAGTTGTCAATTATGTGTCTTGTCAAATAAATGTGACGATTAGAAAGGATTCAAACTTTTTTCAGACGTGTACTCTCTTTTAACCTACTTCAATCCATTTCCACGCAATGCTTGTCTCTTTGTAGAGAGTTAAGAGGTTGTACGTAAATGAAACAAATGCAGTTGTACTATTTCAGTACTTGAAGGTAGAGAACAATTTTAGCAAAGTAATTGAAGTCTACAAGGCCGCACAAGTAAGTATTCTAGGAAAATGTTTACCCATTTCTTTAAGAAAATGTCAGTTACATGCTTATAATTTCTTTTTTGAAAATGTTTTAAATGTATGAATGCATATTTTTTTTAAATGTCCAACAAATCATAATTTCTGTGAGTAATTCAGCTTATAAGTTTGATTACTTAATTATGGTGCCTTCAAATATCTAGCACTTGTTTAATCTTAGACATCTTGTGTACCGGTTAGTAATGTTATTGAATTAGGATACGAGCTATTCACCAATTTCAAGTGTGATCACACAAAAGTTTTTATAATCATGCAAACTTTTTTGAATTCATGCTTGGATAAAAAATGGGAAACCATGAACTAATTTCGTGTAGACAGATGATGCATCCTTTACTTCTTCTTGGATGTAATTTTGTCCTTAAGTTTTGAGCCCAAAATGGTCTATTGGTTTGACCATATAAGGTTGCCAACTACCTGCATTCGGTAAAACCCATCGATTAATAATGAGGGAATAAGAAATCTGCCCCGTTTCTTTAAACTTATAATTAGTGGATTGAAAACTAACCCCAAAAGCCAAAACTGACCTTTTCATCCTAGAATTTTGTACTTTGAGATAGGACTCCATGGCCTTTTTTTTTTCTTATCATATAGATTTATTAGAGTTCATAAGTATAATTCCACCATCTTATAGGTTTTACCCATCCAAATATAAAAGCTTAAATACATTTAGATCTGCAAATTAGTGTAGTTTGATTAAATTTTGGCATATTCAAATCGAACTTGACTTAATTTTATTAAACTCGAATTTGAACTCAAACTTGACTTAATTGATGCATTAAACTCCACAAGGTTTTTTTTTTTGGCTTACTTGTTCTTCTGCTAGGGTAGTTGTTCCACATGGCCCTAATATAAATACTTTTTTTTGATGCCAACCCAACGAGTTTAGATATTCTCTCAATGCAAATCAATGATTTTATTTACAAATTAATGGAACATGTGATTAATAAACCAAATGGAGTGCATTTGCAATTGGTTTTGGAAGTTGGGCTTTGAAGGCAATACAATACACAAACAAAAGTTCGGGTTCTAGTTCGATCCGATTTGTTTTACAAGTCAAAAGGCCATTGGTGGTTGGACATGACTTCCACAAGGTCCATTTCACAGAGCCCCTGAAGGAAATAGAGTGTTTGTTTGGGCTTTTGGCATAGAAAGTACAAGTACTAATAATTCACATGTACTTTTTAGCATAAAAAACTGAAATTGCAAAGAAAACCTACTATTAATGGTTTTTTCCATATTGCCAATGTTTTACCAAGTCAGGCAGGTAGGGGTATGCATTCAGTTTATTTTCGGCAATTTGATTATTTGAATTCGATTATTTCGGTTATTTGGCATGTAAAAATATAAACTGTTTCCAATTCTGAATATGCTATAACTGAATTCATACAATACTTGAATTCAATTCGAAATCCGTTATGAATTCAGTTATGACTGAATTGGAATGGAGCTTTATAAAAAGGAGCATTATTCTAGATTTCCAGTTATGTATGTAAAAAGGACCATTATTCTAGATTTCTAGTTACAAATTGTACATCTTTACTATTATAGTCATAATATAAAAACTAAAACAGTATTGTAAATACTTATATTATTATTATTATTACTACTACTACTACTAGAGGAATATGATAATACTATACTAATACTTATTATCTAATGCTAGTCATGTATAAAAGGCTCACTATTGTAGTCGTACTACAAAAATTAAGCTGATATATTACTATATTGTAAATAATTATATACTGCTATTATTATAGGTACACCATAATACTACTATATACTATCTATTATTAATAGGCTAGTAGCCTTTATATGCAGTATATATACCTATATAATATATAATTTTGTAAATTAATTTGGTAATTCAAATTCAGTAAATCGGTACCATATTTCGTTTTCAAATTTTGAATTCAAAATTGGTTATTAACAAATTGAAATATCTCATAGACATTTACATACATGTTCGAATTCTGTGAATTTGGTATATACCAATTACATACCAAATTACCAAAGTACGCCCTTCAAATTTACCAAATTTAAATTGAAATCGATGTATGAAAGCGTTACAAACTGAATTTGCACACCCCTAAAGTCCTCAATTGGTGGCTGGACCTGAACACATCAAAGTGGGAAAAAAAAAATAGCCTAGCCAAATACTAGTATGTCTGTGAAGATGGATTAGCATAGTGCAAAGGTCTTTATGAGAGGGTGCTTAGTGCACTAAATGGTTAAGCCAATTTTGTCAATATTTTTGAATCTTTCCCAAGGTCGAACATGGTGATACGTAGCAACATCCTTATCATGGCAGTGTTATTTTTTGAAATATGTTGCAGACTAACTACCGTGGTTCAAGGGGAATAATCTCTAATCGAAGGTGAGAAGACGAGGAAGAAGATGATATACTACTTATGAGTGCAGCGTTTATGATGATGCTTCTCGCTCTTGCACAGAATTCAGAGTTTGAATGAATTCCGTGCCATGATGGCTCCTTAATTGGTCGACAATGTGCGGAGCAGTTGATCAATCATCAACGGACACTACAGACGATCGATAGACAATATGCGGATTACAGTTGAAAATTTTTTGCTCCTATGCAACGTTTTAGTGCAACAGGGATACATGTTGTAGAACTACCAACAGTGTGTGCCAATAGAGGAGGCACTTGCTATGACACTAGTCATGGTTAGCCATAAGCACACCCACTGAGTTCTGGGGAGAACTCTCAATAGATCCACAGAAGACAATTACTCGGAATGTAAAGAAAGTTCTACTCGGCCTGTGCTTGTATGAGGCAGAAGTTATCTAACCCAGAGACCAAAATGAGATTCATCCCAAAATAGCTAACTCCAGGAATTTCTATCCGTGGTTCAGGATAATTTCATGTGTACAGTTATTCTCTTGTTTAATTCCTTTTGTCACTGTTTAATATCTTTTATGGTTGACAATGCATCTTAACATTTCACATAATAGGATGCCATTGGAGCAATCGATGGCACGCATATTGCTGCACGTCCTCCAACTAGAGAGCAAATGGCGTACATTAACTGGCATGGATATCAATCGCAAAATGTTTTGGATGTGCGACCATGACATGTGATTCATCTATATATTTGCTGGATGGGAGGGAAGTGCCCATGATGCCTGCGTCTCAGAATCTATATTATGTTATCCATCTTATTTTTCAACACCGCCACAGGGTAAGTAAATTTGTTAATTCGGGTATTTATTGTACCCTGTAACTGTGTGATGCTCGCGCACTTCTGTCTAATGGCTGACTTATGTTGCGTTAACCATTATTTATAAATTAGAAAAGTACTATTTGTGTGATACGGCATATAAGAACGTTCCTGAGTTCATGTCTCCCTATAAAAATATGGGCCTTAATTCCCCCAAGAAGAGTTTGTTCAATACCCGGCCCTCGCAACTTAGGAATGTTATTGAACGGACATTCAATGTGCTAAAGAAACGATTTAAATTCTTGAAGGGTCTGGTAGACGATTTTTATTTGAGTACTCAGATCAGCGTAGTAATTGCTTGTTGTGCGCTGCATAATTTTCTAAGAATTAACCAACCCAGTGATGTACATTTTCAAAGGTTTGAAGTAGAAGATGTATAGGTATGACAAAATGAACCAGTTGGGGAGTTCAAACCAGTAGTATCTTCGTTGAATGTTTCCCTGGCTCAGATTAAGTAATGGAAAGCTACGCAAGACCATATAGCCAATGAAATGTTTGCTGCCCGGAGTCGACGACGCTATTAGGCAAGGTTGAAAGGGAAGTTTCATACTTTTACCCACGACCATAATGGTTTATTTCGACTTTGTGTGGTACTACAATAGGTATGCCAGTAGGCGTTATTTTGTATTTTGTATTTTATGTTATTGTTGTACTTGGTTATCCACTGCAGCATATGATTAGTGTACTCGGTGCTTCTATATTAGACCTTGAAGGTATGGAGTCAAAAATTGAGTTAGAGTCAAAGTCAACTGCTGAATTAAATAATCCTATGACTGTCCAAAAGCATATTGAGAAAATTAAGATACTGTCCAAATGCTAATGCATGTTTTTGGTATCCCAGAAAGTTACCATAAAAAAATCCCAAATAATCATCTATCCGAACGCTATTGTTTGGTTGGGAGATCATCCATAAAATACTACTACTACTACCACCAAATTATTATTTAGTACCATATATTTTGTTTCATTCTCAAAACTTGCAAACAACTCTAGAATCTCTTCGGTTCCTTTCTATACTTTTTCCTTTTCTCTCATATTATTTGCTCTTCTTTTCTTATTCTTCTTATCTACTCCACTTTCTCTCACCTCTACGACGTTACCTGGACGCGATTTAGTAGAATGATTTTGTAGTAGGGATAATTTCACAAACCTTTCCTGAGGTTTCTGATAATTTTACTTGGTACCCTTAAACTTTTAAAACTCTCACTTAGTTTCCCTATTTTAAACTTTTTGTAACATTCAAAATCCATTTCAAAATATAATGCTAAAAAACTCATTTTGGGAGAGAGAATATAATTTCATTCCAAATTTGCCATTTTCTTATGATTTTTTAATTACCATAATATACCAAATTTATCTATTAATTTTTGTAAATAGATGGATGTAGTTCATTGATGAAAATTTAAAGGCTGATAACAAAACTAAAAAACTCTTTAGTAGTTTTATGTCATCAGTTCGAAAAAGTTATGTTAAATTACTTAAAATTATGAATAATTTATAATACTCTTAAAAATAATTTATAAAAATTCATAATCATGATAATACTTTTTTGCACTAGTTTATAAATAATACAAATAAAATTTATATATAATTTTTAGCATGTTGTATCTTTCTACTTTTCAAGCCTTCCATTTAGATGAAAAAAATTCAAAAAAATGTAAATGATTTATAAAAATTCTTAAAATAACTCAAAATCTTTTACAATAAATACAAATATTATTTTTGTAACTTGCAATAGATATTAAATCTAAGTACACAAAACATACTATATTTTGTCAATTAGGATAAATTTTCATACTTTTATATTTTCTTCTGTTATTAGTACACTCACTTTTGATAATGAAAAGTAAGATAACAAAAGAAATAAAACAACAAAAAGGCAATTTTAGAATGAGATTAAATTTACTCTTCTAAAATAAATTTTTTAATATTATATTTTTCAAATGGGTTGTAAATGATATAAAAATCTGAAAGTGAGGGAGGCAAGTGAGATTTTTTAAAATTTATGAACGCCAAATGAAACTATCATAAACCTCAAGGAGGTTTATGAAATTATCCCTTTGTAGTAATCCAAACACCAAAAAGCGAAAACGACGTCCATTTTATCATTGCTCAACCACGTGTCCAAGTAACACTAGAATATACGCTTACGCTATCTTCACTCAATCCCACACCCCACACACACACGTACGCGTTTCAGACGTTACTGATCTCTCTCTCTCTCTCTCTCTCACACACACACACACACTCTCACACACACACACACACACACACATACTACACAGACATTACCATCGCCGTCGCGCTCTCCATTTTGGTTTTTCCTTTCCTTTGCAGTGAAGTAGGAAGGAGTATTTGCGTATTCAGAATTGGTCTTGTATCCTCTGGGCTCTGGCTGGCCTGCCCTGCAAATTTGGAAATTGAATCTGTCTTAAGACTGGTCTCATTTCTAATCCAAATTAATCAAGACTATAACTGTTAGATTACTAGTAGTCTACTACTGTGTTAGTGTTAGTATTACTTTATTTGGAGTAGATTAGTACCCCTAACCCACCACCACTACTACTAGTAGTAGTATAATCCAACTCCTAAATAAGAAGGCAAGTCTCTAGTTCAATGTTGCTCACCCTCTTCGTATCGGCGACCAAACTCGCCGGATTATTGGTCACAGTTACCGTGGCTGCCAACGCCGTCTCTTATCGTCGCTTCCGTAATAAGAACCTCATGCACATCCCTTCTCCCATCGACGAAGCTTCCGACATCCTTGCCGTCTTCAACATCCACCCCAGCTCCTCTGATGGCGACGGTAATTCAGATTTTTCTTGCAACCCTCCCCCCATTCGGGGGCACCATTTCTTTTATCAGCTTAATTTGGCTGGCTCAGTTGTGATTCGTTGCACTTTTCTTTGGATGAATGTAGTTGTTCTGAGCTTGGCTATTTCATGGGTTGAATTAGCTACATGGATAATTAGCACCATGTTAGTTTCAATTTCCATTTCTTTTTGTTATTTTCTCAAGAAAATTCCTTACTTTAGTTATGGGATCACCATACTCATGTTGACTGCTGAGGTTACAAATTGTGGGCTTGTTGGATTTTGCGGGTTTATTATATCCCATTAGATTACCAGAAAACCAATCATGAAAAATAAGGAAAAATGCAAGGAAACGAGCCATGAAATTAAGTCATTATAATACTCACTCACTATGTTTGCCAACTTAAAGCTGGCTGGCACATCGCAGTGTTAGTAGTTTAAGATTCGGTGCTGATTTGAGCTTGTGGTGCTTAGGCAATGAAGCTCTCTTTAAGCTCAAGACGGAGTTTTGATACAGGGTGGATATGTATCTGATGATGTAATAGTCAATCATTGCTTTTAAAAAGTCATTGCTTGATTGTTGTGGATGCTTGTGAATTTGTCCCCAGAAATGGATTCTAATTGACTTTGACTTATAGTGATCATCTGCATGTAGAGAAGAGTTAGGTCCGGGAATCATTATTTTGTTGATTTTGCATTGGATGCTTTCAAGTTCCCTTCTCTTACTAATTGATCATGCTAGGAAAGTAGTATCTTCTACAAGATGTTCTTTTCCCCCCTCATTTCTTTCCCCTTTTTGTTTTTTATTTTTTTATTTTTTATTTTTTTGTTTTAGAAGGTGAGAGAGGATTCTTTTTCGGGCTTGCAACAGCACCAGCACATGTTGAAGACAGACTTAATGATGCTTGGCTTGAGTTTGCAGAGAAAAGTCCTTGTGACAAGTTAGAACCTCAGCATAACCCCCTGCCAGCTGATGTGCTAGTTGGTTCTGCTTCCGATGATGGTGGATCTCAGCCAGCTTCCTTACCTCCTAAAGAAGCTAATAGGACCATAAAGAGAAAGAAGCCACTTAAGATAGCTATGGAAGCAAAAATTAGAGGATTTGAGAAGTATGAAGAATTTGAGGAACCTGTAACCCCTGAGGAATGCCATCATAATGTTGCTGCGTGGCACAATGTTCCAAACCCGTAAGTGCATTTACCTGTTCCGTAACCTTTTAGAGCTACAGGAGAAGTTTTAGTATAATCATAAAGTTTGCTTCAAAAGGGATGAGAAAGTATTGCGTGTAATTGAAGAGATGCGTTGAACAAAATGTCATTAACCTGACAAATCTAGTTGGCAAAAGGATTTTGTTGTGGGCATTGCAAGTAATGACGTCAAGGATCCTGAGCATGACTTTTATTATAGAATTCTTGAGTTACACTTTGCAAGTTATCAACTGTTTGAATTACTTCCAGGGAAGAAAGATTGAGGTTTTGGTCTGATCCTGATACAGAATTGAAATTAGCTAAGGATACTGGTGTACAAGTGTTTCGCATGGGAATAGATTGGACGAGAATTATGCCGGAGGAGCCAATGACTGGACTCAAAGAAACTGTAAGTAAATGAGGGACACAGTGTAATAAAAATTTTTGATTTATTTGTAGCTTGTTTAGCGTATTTTGGGTCCACTAAGAACACAACTATAAATCTGGAAATATAATATGTTAGCAAATTCCTTTTTGGCATCTTTAGAATCATATGAAAGCAAACCAGCATACAGCCAATTGGTGGGAATGTTAGTATTTCAATGTAATTAAAGATAATGGAGACTTTCTTTTGATAAATAATAATGAAAATATTTTTTGATATGTCTTTTAGGTCAACTACGCAGCGCTGGAACGATATAGATGGATCATCAATAGAGTTCAGTCATATGGGATGAAAGTGATGTTAACATTGTTTCACCATTCCTTGCCACCATGGGCAGGAGACTATGGTGGGTGGAAGCTAGAAAAAACCGTAGACTATTTCATGCAATTTACTAGGTCAGTATCCCATAATTTTTGATATATGAGGTTCTAGTAAACAACTAAACATGTCTCTGCTATTTAAGTTGTAGCCTAGCACCCACCATCATTTTGTCCCTCCAAATTTTTTGCGGATACATTCGAACAAATTGCATGTGCCAGGATTCCTGTATGTCTTGTTTTGTTGCTGTATTCCAGTTATTAGCTGGATCTATAAGAAATCATACACGCAATCTAGTATCAAATTTGTTAAGAAATCATATCAATTAGCTTGTAAAAAATTTATGTAACCTAACGGGACTTTATTCATCATAACATTTTATTCAGAAATTGCATGAGGGTTCACGTGCTTCTGGCTTGACGATCTTGTTCTATCTGTTTTGCAGGCTTGTTGTTGAGAGTGTCTCGGATATCGTGGACTACTGGGTGACATTTAATGAGCCACATATCTTTTGTCTGCTTACTTATTGTGCTGGTGCTTGGCCTGGTGGTAATCCTGATATGTTGGAGATTGCCACTTCTGCTCTGCCTACTGGTGTCTTCAAGCAAGCCATGCATTGGATAACCATTGCACATCTAAAAGCATATGATTACATACATGAAAAAAGGTTGTCTTCCATGCTTTAGAGATGAATGTCTCATCTGCTAGTTGGAAAAGTTTGGTCTATATCAGTTTTTGCGTCTCTGTCTTTTAGAATGGCCTTTGTATATTTCTGTAAAATGGGCATGCATGCTCTTACATGCATCAATAATTTTCTGTGTGTGTTTGAAAACACATAGTTGCAAACACATTGACAATTCCTGTATAGCAAAGATAAGAGGCCAACTTTCAGAACTAAATTTTGAGGGTCAATCTTATTGGACCTAATTCATTTCACTGATAACAATTAAATGTACAATTTAGGTTTAACAAAAAATGGAAAAATTGGTAGTTTTGTAAAAGCATTCATAACTTTTTTCTTGATCTTCATTCCCGAGTCTCTTTCTCATTAGATGTCTTTGTCTTTTAAGAGCAAAGATACCACATGCATTTACTCATAAACCTCCGGCAACAGATTTTAAATGCAATTCTATTACTTATATAAAAATCTTCTTGTTCGTTTGCCCGTTAATTTGTGGTCTGATGGAGAAACTTCTTTTCTTTGGTTACTTCTCTTTTGCCCTTGTTCCTTTGTTCTTAGGAGGAGACTGGGCTTGGAGATAATTAGGTTTGTGAATTTTAAGTGATCCTATTACATGACTTTTGCACTCATCCTGTCAAAAGTATGACAAACCCATTACATAAATGTGCTTTGCATGAATTAAGTCTGTGAATGGCATATGCTTTGATAGAATATTCTTTTTTAAGAAGGGGGTAAGGAGCTTCAAGATGACTGGCTTAACTATAATACATAATCCTTTCTTTGGACTTGTGGGGTTTTTTAAAAGGAGAACCTTAAGCATGGATTGTGAAATAGTATCTTGATCTTAAAACATCTATCTGCCAATTTTTATTTGTAATGTCTGCTATCCTTTGTCTTACAAACCTCTGTGGCCATCTGTCCAGTACAATATCAAGTGCAATTGTTGGAGTGGCACACCACGTCTCGTTTATGCGTCCATATGGCCTATTTGACATCCCTGCAGTTAAGGTTGCAAGTTCATTGGCATTGTTTCCTTTCCTGGATAGCATTTGTGACAAGCTAGATTATATAGGGATAAATTACTATGGACAGGTATAAAGCTCTTGAAACATGTTGTTTTACATGATATTATTCTCCTACCTTTTTTGAAATCACTAAACCTGAAAATCTGAATTGTCTGGATTTTTCCAGGAAGTGGTTTCAGGTACTGGAATGAAGTTGGTTGAAACTGATGAATACAGTGAATCTGGTCGTGGGATTTATCCTGACGGGTTATACCGTGTGCTTGTTCAGTTCCATGAAAGATACAAGCATCTTAAATTACCCTTTGTCATTACTGAAAATGGTGTTTCTGATGAGACTGATTTGATCAGACACCCATACTTTTTAGAACATCTACTAGCAGTATATGCTGCCATGACCATGGTTTGAGCTCTAAACTCCTCAAATATTACAGACTGTTCCCTCCTCTCTTAATGTATTTATTCTAGCCTGTCTTTTTTTTCATAAAGGGTGTTCCCGTCCTTGGTTACCTGTTTTGGACCATTTCTGACAACTGGGAATGGGCTGATGGATATGGGCCAAAATTTGGGCTTGTAGCAGTAGATCGGTCGAACAACCTTAAAAGGATTCCACGTCCCTCCTATAATTTGTTTTCCAAAGTAACACCTCCTTTTCTGCTTCTTTGGGTGGTCCTTTTATTACCTTGTCTTGTTGCAGATGCTGTAGATGGTATTCTTTATTTCAGGTGGTGAAATCTGGCAAAGTTACACGAGAAGACAGGGAGCAGTCATGGAATGGTCTTCAAATGGCTGCTAAGGAGAAGAAGACTAGGCCATTTTATCGGGCTGTTAACAAACATGGCTTGATGTATGCAGGTAATACGTTGCATTTATTTCGTGCTATTAAATGACCAATGCCATCTTTATGTCAAGCTACGAATGCAAAGCTTTTTCTCGAGGCCATTACAATAGCATTGACCTAGTTCTTTTATTCTCCTTAGACATCTGATTGTTTTGACAGCAGCTGTAAAAAGGAATAGACATTATCTGTGGATGTTGGAAATGATTGTCGACAAAGTCCTTTGGGTTGAAAAGGGCAGTTCTTTATGTTTTTCTACTCCTGGCAAGGATTTTGTCAACATAAATGCGGAAGTATTGTGCTGTCAATTGACATGTGGTGCTGTTCTTTTAAAATGGACTTAGAAGGAATACATGCACTATATGCTAGTTCGTATGGATGAATATAATTACTCAATTGTGTATCTATATTTTGTGTTGTTCTGCAACTCTTGTAATTCGGTCTTCATGTGCGGCCACTCTAGCTTTGTTTCCAAGTATTATAAACTTAGGAAGAGATTACAAAGACATACTGATTGCTTCAGTTATTGTTTTATTGACCTCATCTTAACAGGAGGTCTTGATCAACCCATAAGACGACCTTATGTTGAGCGAGATTGGCGATTTGGGCACTATGAAATGGAGGGCTGCAGGATCCTTTGAGCCGCTTCTCACGATATATTCTTCAACCTTTCAACAACAAAAGGAAAGCAAAATCTCAGACAGATAGTGGTGAATTGGTTCTTGAGCCACTGAACTTGGTGGTATAATTGTTTCTTTTTGCCAATTGTCCAGACATATAGCTGGGCAATTTCAGCAAAAAGCATGAGAAAAGGTATCTGTTTTAACACCTTGCTTTCATTGTTAACAATCTGCTAGTAATTTGGTAGAGTTTACAGAAATCCAGAATTGTTCCCTCTGTCATTCAATTCACCGAGATATGTCACCATTTGAATTGCTAAGTTGGGAACCTTATAAACTAAAGCTGTAATTCCAACTTCAGTGCTATATTAAACTAGTTATGTAAATGCAACTTGTGATACTTTCCAAACCTGGTAAAACGGCAGAGATTCTTTACTTTTTGACCGAATCTCTGGAAGGAAATTGAGCCTTGGAACTGATTTATGCTTATAACAGATCATTTGCTGGTTAATGAGGACGTGGGAGGCTTCTGAATTGTCTAGGGCTTGGCATCTTCGTATCTCTTGATATCTAGTGGCATGCGTGTTTTCCATGTGAATAAAAATGTTTGTGGTTCTTGCTGATATTTTCTTTTGTTGCAGGTTGAAGTTACTTGAACTTCTTTTACAATGGAATGGAGACCGAATCAGTCCGTATTGAGGGCAATGTCCTGTATTTCTTGGGTTTCATACGTAATAAATCTGGATTATGTCCATTGTGAGTCTAAACAAAGCAGATACGAGATCTTGTAACGCTGACTATTCTACTCACCATTTATATCTCAAAGATTGACTCTAGATTCCAGTGTTGTAGCATACAGCATGGAAAGCATGCTATCATGTATATAGGAATGAAATGCTGTTTAAGCATAAGTGTAAATAGATTATTTCACAAGCTTGCCGCTATTTTGTTATAATAACTACTTTCATGATATTTAATGTTGATTCTTCTAAGGTATAATCCTAGTGCTAAATGTAAGCACAAGTTTTCCCTTCTCTCTTTTCTTCCCCCTTCTTCTCTCGGGTCCTTGCAATCTGCTCATTTCGTACAATGGACCTTTGGCATTTTGACTTTGGTTGGCGGATATTGCGATGTATATAAGGAAAACCTGGTCACAAATGAGGAGATGGCCAGATGGGAGAATTGTGGTAATTAATTTTATACTCTTCAAAGAGAGAGATCAACGATACCATGTACCAGCGTAAAGGAAAATGCATGCATTCGTCCCTCATCGTTTGGTCAGCTCTAATAATAGCTTATAATTTCTCCAGCTATGCACTTCCAACAGTAACTAGTATTCCCAATAAAGCACTAGGTGCTCTGCATATCCGATATCCCCAGTGTTTTATCATGTTTCTATGGACTAAGAGAGCATGTACCAACATGCTTGGAAAATGGAAACAGTAGTCACAGAAACAGGTGACCTGATTTATCACTGGCATTTGGCAAATGAATTTCCCGCTTACAACACAAAGCATAATGCAAATACTTCCTTGCATGTGCCGCAGACTGGCAGAAAGAGCAAGGCGTTGATATGTAAGCTCTCATAGCACCTAATCTTTGACATTTATGAGGATTCTCGTTTTGCCCCTTTTTCATATGTGCCACCAATAATCTGAGATTCCTTGGTAAGACCAAAGAACAGACAGAGCTGTATAGGTGGGTTGGTTTTCGTGGCCCTTTTGGATGAGCACCTTCTAGAAAGAAAGCCAGTCTTTGTCGAACTGGGCCTTGGATCCTTCTCCTACTATTGGTCACAGACAAAAATCTCAGACCTTTTCTCCCCCACAGGTTTATAGCTTAATTATTCATAATCTAGCCAGTGAGCCCTCTCTCCTCGGTCAGAGTCGTGAATGTTGAGTCTCCGCTCTCTTTTCATTGAACTGTGCGTGTACTCATCTCCAATTCAGGAAACGCTCACGTGTGTGTTTGTGTGATATCAGCCGCATCAGTAGACTCTTATGCTTAGTCTATCCACAAACAGCAGCAACTTTCCTCCTTGCTGCATATTTAATAGCTGAGGGGTGAAACCCAGTGTAGTAAATGCAAAGAAGTGGAAAATAAACTGAGAACATGGCATCATCAGCTTCAAATCCAACTACAGGCACGACCCTACTTATAGTTATACTAATCTTTCTTGGTGCTTTAATGCCATGCATTGATGCTTACCCAAATAATTCCCAAGAATCTGATAGGATATTAAAGCTCCCTGGTCAACCCACAAGTCCACCAATTTCGCAGTTCTCTGGCTATATTAATGTCAATCAAGCTCATGGGAGGGCCCTTTTCTATTGGTTCTTTGAAGCACAATCTGAACCAACCAAAAAGCCCCTTCTCCTCTGGCTCAATGGAGGTACTTAATAGATTGCGATGCTTGCTTATCAATTGGTCTGATAAAATCTTTACAATACCTAGCACTACCGACTGGTAGGAAATCACTCTTTTTTAATATTTCTTGATATACATACTGTGAAAATTTCGTTCTTGTCACTGTACTTTCCAATTTGCAAACTTTTCCTCGTTCAATGGAAAGGCCACAATTAGCTAGCCATTAGGTGTTCACAAGTTGGTGAAATGTAATTTTCAGTGAACTGTGGCACACCAGGCAAGTACATAGACCACTTCTAAACAGATTTGGTGAAGGGTACAAATAAACAAGTAAAACAGTCTTTTTTCTTTTCTTTTCTTTTCTTTTTTGTCCTTTTTGGTGCATGCAACCTAATGGACTACCAGATGCTTTGCAGTGATCTTGTTGTTCAGTTACTGATTCACTAGCTTGTTTCTAACCCCCAAAAATAGAAAGTAATTTATTTGTTTTGTTTCTTGCAGGACCTGGATGTTCATCAATTGGATATGGTGCAGCTGCAGAGCTGGGTCCTCTCAGAGTTACCACACACGGAGCTGGTCTAGACTTCAACAATTACTCTTGGAATAAAGGTTTGCTTTCTGCATTTTTTTTTTCTTATTCATGTCATCCTTTCTAAACAAACTATGTAACGTACACTTTAGCCCCCCGCCAGTACCACTTAAAAGTAAAAAAATCTAAAGCCTTTTCAGAAGGCTAAAAGGTGATCACGTTAATCTCTCTTCTTCTTGATCTTTTTTTTTTTTTTTTAAAGTCCTGAAAACAGTAATTATACTAATTGGTCAAGCATCCATTGTACAGAAGCCAATTTGCTTTTTTTGGAATCTCCAATTGGAGTTGGATTTTCATACACCAACACGTCCTCTGATCTCACTGAACTGGATGACAAGTTCACAGGTAAACTGACATGCCCATCAAAGTAGGATTTTTTTTTAAAACCTAAGTGTACTCTATATATATTAAGCCACATTAGCTATTCATTATGTTCAGCTGAGGATGCCTACACTTTTCTTGTAAATTGGCTGGAGCGATTTCCACAGTTCAAGACTCGTGATTTCTTCATATCAGGAGAGAGTTATGCAGGTAATTTAAGGCCTACTCATAATTATTGTGCACTCTTTTTCCCTTCTCAAGCTTTGTTTACTCCTAAGGCCATATAATAGTCTCTCTTAGTTTCTCTTTCTGACACGAGTTCAATTTGCATATTGTGCAGGTCACTATGTGCCTCAACTGGCAGACCTTGTCTATGACCGAAATAAGGATGCAAGAAACTATCCACATATCAATCTTAAAGGTTTTATTGTGAGTTAGCTCATGTACCACTATTGATAGACTCTAGCTACTAAATAACATGCTAAGAAAGCATTAGGGACTTCTTTTATTGACACTAAAACGAAAAATGGAATGTCGGGAATCAACAGATAATAGCTCAACTGAACTCATTCCAACTGCAAATAGAATGACAGTAGCTCGCTGCTTTGTTCTCTTTGACTGTCATATACAGGAAAAAGGAAGAAAATCTTATCCTTAACTAATATATCAAGGAACAGACTTTAAACAGTAAGATTGATACTACATATCACCAAGGAACAATATAATGTACCATCAATTGACTTTAGATTATTCCCAGGTGGGAAATCCTGAAACCGATGATTACTATGATTACAAAGGACTACTGGAGTATGCTTGGAGCCATGCAGTAATATCAGATCAAGAGTACGAGAAAGCTAAAAGAGCATGTAACTTTAAGCTCCTTGAGTGGACGCCGAAGTGCAATGAAGCAATGAATGAAGTGTTCAATGGATACAATGAGATTGACATCTACAACATTTATGCTCCTGCATGTTTACTCAACACCACCTCTTCTTTTGCTGATGGTATTGGCCGTAAATATGAGCTTTCTCTTTCTAAGGTGATTCCATATTTCCTATCAATTAGCTGCATTTCCATAACCTCATACGTATGATACATCTAAATGCATGCCATAATTGAAGCTTTTTGGGATATATTATTTTCAGGGACGAAGTAAGAGAAGGATGAGATTTGTCCCAGGAGGCTATGACCCGTGTTACTCCGCATATGCAGAAGAGTATTTCAACAGAATAGACGTTCAAACTGCATTTCATGCCAACAACAGAGGAGGGAACGCCACAGTGAAATGGGAAGTCTGTAGGTAAATTGCTACTTCATCATTCGTCCTCAGGTTTAGCGAAATGTGTATTAGATTCACTATTAATTATCTTTTCATGTTCACTCGTTGAAATAATGACCAATTGAGTGATGATACCTAATCATGTTTTCTTTCTATGACTCTATGTCAGTGATTCTGTGCTCAGGATATACAACGATAGTGTACCTTCCATCCTACCTCTATATAGGAAACTCATAGAAGGCGGCCTCAGAATTTGGATTTACAGGTACCTAATATTGCCTTTTATCTACTTGTGTTCTTAAGTTTTATAGCATCCATAATTTGCCAGTCATTAGCCCAATGCACCTACATCAAAGAAAGAACCGGCGTTGTCAAATATGTGCCCATGTAACAACTATATATAAAGCAGCCCGCATTCATATAGGTATGGTCCACGGTTTAGAATAAGTTTCTCATATTTGGATTACATCCATATTTTCTTTCTAAAGATTTCCACCAAATGTCCTCATTGCCAGTTTCATATATTTACCAAGTTTTTTAAGAGGACAATTAATTCTCTGCCAATTGATGTTGGAGTTAGAGAAAGAATATATTCTTTCTACTTTTGCATGTCTCTCGTGCTCCTTCCCACCTCAGTTTTTGATACTGTTTGCTGTGACTGGTTGTTTTAGCGGAGATGCTGATGGCAGAGTGCCAGTGATAGGTTCAAGATATTGCGCTGAAGCCCTTAATCTGCCGGTAAAGTCCCCATGGCGTTCTTGGTACCACCGCCAACAGGTACTGCCTAATTTTCAGAAACAGTTATCAACTACTAGCTAGCTAAATTTAGGTGCCATACAATTCCTGACTTGTGAGCTTGACGAACAATTTTGTCATACTCAAAGTTAAATGCATGAAAGAGCAAAGTGATAAATATCAAATCATGGTCTATTAATAAGAGTATCCAGCCAATTTGGGTAAACATGGTGCATTTTTCTTCTTGAAACCAGCTTGATGAAATAATTACATTTTGCAAAGGTCAGTAATATAGCAAGCTACTGATATAAGATGGTTGTCAACATCATAATTTTGTACTTCGTTAGAGCAATGGTATGCAAATTCAGACGCACCCGCGGTCTTTATGAATTAAAGGATTCTTACTACTGCAAAGATTCTTTCTTTTATCCTAGCTAGTTTAAGAGGCATGAAGAAGGAATTGCATTGTATCCAGCTAAGGTTGTAATAATTGTACCTGTTCTCCATTGGTGCATGGTTCTGATTCATTCAGCTAGCTAAGGTTGTTTCTATACAATGCATGCAGGTTGGAGGGAGGATAGTGGAATATGAAGGATTGACACTTGTGACTGTAAGAGGTGCGGGTCATCTAGTACCCCTCAACAAGCCAAGCGAAGCTCTGGCTCTCATTTATTCTTATTTGTCTGGCAAAAATCTCCCCATTCATCGCTGAATTACAAATGTTGTCTACCTTATGCACCCACTTTGGTCAGACGTGTCAAAAAAGAAATAAGTAACCCTGTGATGGGAGTACACAAAGCATTGATCTTACAAATACACCACCATCGAATCTGATATCCTGCATTCTTCAGCTCAAAGAAATATTAGTATGAATTAGTTCTTGAATCCCAGGTCCTATTTGATCAATAAATGCGTATGTACCCCTCTGCTGTCACTTTTTCTTCTCTATCGTTCCTCTAAATTGTTTCTCCATGTTGATTACCAATGCTTTACTTTTTTTTTGGGGGGTGGGGGTACAAAAACAAAACAAAGCGGGCTATAATTAATACGTATTTAATTGGAAAGAAGGTGTAAATCCCATTGAATTCCAATGGCGCATAAGAGACGGTGAAACTTTTGAAATCATTAATTGAGTGCACATTCAAAAGAGTTCCAAAAGAAAGAAACTTACTCGATTCCTTGCTTGGAAAATGGGAAATCAAAGGATAGTACACACAAGTAAACTTGAGAAAAGGATGTTCATTTTCTTCTACTCAATTAAATCTTTCTTTAGCTACAACAAAAATCGCTCCCTCCTAGTAAGGAGTAGAAGTTTTGCAATGGACCTGTGTTGATCAGCAGAAAGTTTTTCAGCATACCACATACTCCAATTCAAGTTTGAATCATTTCTTGATTTATGAGGTACAAACATATTTTGATTTGCTTGGAAAAAAAAAAAAAAAAAGGCTTGCGAGTATTAGGAGTGGATAATTTTAACACCATATACCTTGTAATTATAGCAAGTACAATATCCACCAAGTTCACTACAATTTTCTCTGCACGTGCACTACACTATAAGCAATTTTAGCCGTTAACATTGTAACACACAACCCACATCTTTGTCCCTTTTTATTTTCTTGGATTAGCAAGATTTTAAAAACCACTTAATCTACCATTGTGGATGAGAGAAATGTCTTAATTGGATTACAAATTTTGGACTACAAAACTTGGGATTTACCTGTCAAGAAAGGCGTCCTCCTCTCCAAGCAGACTCATTAATGCAGAGTGCAGCCATGAGTGTCTGATTCCTAAAAAGGGCCATTTTCACATTTTTTCCACACTCATGATGTCAGATGGATACGTAACTAAGGAAGGAGTTCCTTTTCCCTTTGACCGTCTGATTAATGCATCGGAGAACGGGAACAAGGCTTGAAATTGCTCTGTTAGCTCTGTCATCTTCCTTGTTTTTTTGCTTTTTGGTTGTGTATAAGTGGTAGGATTAATCCTTAAACTGAACCCAGAGCAAACGAAACTCGTCGACTAGAGTGCGTGGTACACTACACTACACTACACATTACACAGTTCACAGTTTACAGTTCACGGTTTCAGTCGTGGGTTCTCTCTGGAGGTGGAAGGAAGCAGCCCCTCAAAAGCTTCCTCTGAATTTTTTCACTTTCCCCTGTGAATCATCTACTAGCAAGTTAAAATGAAACGACCATCACAAATGCTCCAACATTTCCGCAAGGGGGACAAGGTGGAGGTCCGCAGAAGAGATTACTCCTACAACAGAGACGGGTTTTTAGTTTGGTTTCAGGCGACAGTACTCCGGCCATCCTCCACCTGGAGCACCGACCAGCCGAAGAACCACATCTACGTGGAGTTCGAGACCATTAGAGTAACAGCACCTGCGGTCCAAGATGGTGGTGATGGTGACGATGATCATGACAAGACCCCCCGGCTGAGGGAATTCGTGGAACTTGGTAATGTCAGGCCGGTGCCGCCCAAGGAGTTGCATAGGTTCTTTAAAATCGGGGAATTTGTGGAGGCCTTTTGCGGGGACAAAAACAATAGGGGCTGGAGGAAAGCCAAGGTTTTGAACGTTCTGGAGAACTCAAAGTATGCGGTTGCCCTTCTTCCTAATACAACCAGTATTCATGATGATGATGATAGCAGGAGGAGTATTCACATCGTGGAGGAAGTGGAGCAGTGGAGACTGAGGGTTCTCTGGGATTGGGATGACGGCTGTTGGATGTCACCGCTTCAGCTTCAGGTACCCCATTTCTACCCCACTCGCTAGTCCCTTTCCAACCAACCTTTCTTTTTGTTCTTTTTTCCCGCTGATGACTGACAAGATAAAAAATTGATGCTTAGTCCGTAGAATGGAGAATAATGAAGTTGATCTTTGAGGAACAGTCGAAGTGAAATTCACTGTAAATTTCATGCCTTTTCTATGCTATGTGAATAATTTAACTCCTTCCATGTTTGCGTTCTGTTTTGCTTTTCTCCTTCAAGTTCTTATTAACTTGCAAATGTTTAGCCAGATATGCACAAAACCTTGAGCAAGAGTAAAGAAAGATGCATTAATTGCCTCCAAATTTGTTGTTTGTCTGCTTATCTTTTGAATTGTTGACGTGCAGAAACCCTCACCCAATTCAGATACCCCTTCAAAGAGTGTCAAGTCGAGGATCAAGTGCCACCAAGAGTCATCTTGCCCAAAGTTTTCCAAGGGGTCGCTGGTGGAGGTCAAAAGTGATGAAGAAGGTTTCCAGGGATTATGGTATCAAGCAACTATACTTGGATCTTTGGGAAATGCCAAGTTCTTGGTGGAATACCGAGCACTCAAGACAGATGATGAGACTCAATTTCTCAAAGAGGAGGCTGACATTTCGTGCATCAGACCTTGTCCACCCGAAATTCATCAGGATGAGCCTTTTGAACTTTTTGCACAAGTGGATGCTTGGTATAATGACGTTTGGTGGGTGGGTCATATATCCAGAGTCATTGATGGCTTCAAGTATATGGTTTTTTTAAGGAGTACAAATAAGGAAATGGATTTTGAACACATCAATTTGAGGCCTCATCAAGATTGGATCGAGGACAAATGGGTTGCAGCTCCCAAAGTATGATTCTTATCATTTTTCCTTATCTACTTCGTGTTCTTGTTTTCTCCAGGAAAATCTTTTCCATTCCTTATGCCGCATCATGTGAAGATAATATTACACTTTTTTAGATGAGCATTGTTCATTTCACTGCCCTTCTCATTTTCTGGTGGCAGATGGTTGACTTGCAGAGAAGTTCAGCTAAGATGGAGATAAGGACTGGAGACTTGAATATCAGGATAAAATGTAGTGGAAACACGGAGGAGAAGAAGTTCAGAAAGGGGATGATGGTGGAGGTCAAAAGTGATGAACAAGGATACCAGGGGTCTTGGTACACTGCAGCCATTGTTTGCCCCATTGCAGAAGACAGGTTTTTGGTTGAATATCAAATGCTGAGAACAGATGATGAATCTGAACCCCTTACAGAAATCGCTGAAAGTTCTTACATCAGGCCCTGCCCACCTCGTATTCAAAAGGTTGACAGCTATAAAATGCTTGAAGAAGTTGATGCATGGTATAATGATGGATGGTGGGTTGGCCTTGTTTGCAAAGTTCTTGAAAACTTAAAGTATGCAGTTTATTTTTGGACCTCAAATGAGGAAATGGAATTTGGTCATGGCGATCTGCGGCCCCATCAAGAATGGATGGGAGGAAAATGGATCACTGATTTCAGGGTATGGATTTAAATGCTCTTAACTAGTAATTCTTTTGGATGCATAATTAGTTCAGTAATTCATTTCTCAAATGTCCAATGTCCTGAATTGGACCCACGTCGTGTAATAAAGATACTTATGATTATGAAGTTAAACGAGTTCTTTTAAATCTATGCTGACTATGTATATTACTTGAAATGCAGAAGAAATCCAAGTTGCTAAAGAAGTCCAAGCTCAGAAAGTTGAGGGGACGAAATCGTGGAGTAGCATCAGCTCCGTGTTTTCGCAAAGGGATGAAGGTAGAGGTAAAAAGTGATGAAGAAGGTTACAGTGGTTCTTGGTATCCTGCAACTATTGTTAGATCCACAGGAAATGGAAAGTATTTAGTGGAATATCTAACTTTGGAGACTGATGATGAAACTGAACTTCTCAAAGAAGAATTTGATGCTTTCTGCATAAGGCCACACCCCCCAATTGTTCAGCAAACTGAGCGATTCAAACCACTTGAAGATGTTGATGCTTGGTACAATGAAGGGTGGTGGGTTGGTCAGATCTGTAAAGTTGTCGAGGGTTCAAAGTATACAGTTTATTTTGAGACCACAAATGAAGTCATGGAGTTTCAGCATTCTGATTTGAGGCCTCATCAAGATTGGATTAATCAACAATGGATTTGGCCAGTGAGGGTATGAATCTTTAGAGACAATTTTGCACATGCAACTGTTGTCCTCTTCATTAAAGCTTATAATGAGGCCCTTAAGCTCTCAGTACAAGTCTTTAAGCAGTGTTGTTTTTTCTCAAATGCACGTAAAATGGCTTAGGGAAGTTCCCAGTACAGGTTTATTAGCCTGTTCATCATCGGATGAAGCATGAGGTCATGAACATTTTTTGTCTTCTGCACCTTAGAGTAACAATCAGGATGAGACAAAAGTAGTATTGCAATTGCAACAACTTGTTTGCATTGATCCCTTATCCAAGGATTTTCTTGTTTGTTCACAAACCAATTTCTTTTGGTTGTCTGCTTTTGCAGGGAAGGGTGCGATGATCACCAACGTAGCTGTGCATCAGACAGCATGCATTCCCGCTGGTTTGAGAGTTTATGCTGATAGACATCTCCTCTCATATTGCACTAGTTGAAGCAGGACTTCTTTCTTTTCTGAATGATGGGATGATGTATGCCTCTGTTGAAGTTGGTGCATTTAACTAATTACTATGATGTATTGGTATATGGCGGTTTATGTATATTTTTGTCTATATCAATCGTGGATCGATTGGGAATGATACCAACGTTTCTAGCAATTGGAAAGACTTGATCTTTGAAGTAAGAATAGATCCAAGAGTTGTAATAATTTCAATCTCCTTATATTACTATATATTTAGGAATTAGCATAAGCCTGGTAATACGGTTTGGTTGGCATGGACGGGGGCTTCCTGGTCCCGTACTTTGAGAATGTTTATGGCAACACCTCGTCACTGCCTTCTCACTTCCAAGTTGAGAAAAATGCTTTGGATTACCCGATTCCCTATTCGCAAAATGATATACGGTCCGTTTGGATTCATTATTTTTGAATCTGTTTTTGAAAAATTATATATTTCATATCTCAAATGCTACAGTAATATACTAACAAAAACAATCCCAAAAACACTAATACAAACAAAAATTTTAAAAACAATTTATACATACAAAAATATAAAAAAAAATTATCCCTTCTTCTTCCACCCCAACCCCACCATCACCCACCACCACACACCCCCACCACCACCTCCTCCCCCCTCTCTCTTCCAAACCCCCCCAACCTTCCCTCTCTTTCTCCCCTTCTCTCTTTCTCTCCCTCCCCTCCCTTCCCATCCAAATCAAAAATTTATTTGGGGTACTTTATGGGACATTTTTAAAATTAAAAATTTATTTGGGCCTATTTTTTGGGGTATTTTTAAATTTTAAAATTTATTTGGGATAATTTTTGGGGTATTTTGAAAATTTAAAATTTATTTGGGATAATTTTTTGGGGCATTTTTAAAATTCAAAATTTATTTGGAGTAATTTTTTGGGATATTTTTAAAATTAAAAATCTATTTGGGATAATTTTTTGGGATATTTTTAAAATTAAAAATTCATTTGGGGTAATTTTTAGGGTATTCTTAAAATTAAAAATTTACATGGGGTATTTTTGGGGAAATTTTAAAAATTAAAAATTTATTTGGGATATTTTTAAAAATAATAGGGTATTTTTTAGGCATTTTTAAAATTAAAATTTATATGGGGTAATATTTTGGGGCATTTTTAAATTAAAAATTTATTTGGGGTAATTTTTAGGGTATTCTTAAAATTAAAAATTTATGTAGGGTAATTTTGGGGCAATTTTAAAATTAAAAATTTATTTGGGTATTTTTGGGTATTTTTAAAAAAAACATTTAAGGTATTTTTTAGGGAATTTTAAAATTAAAAATTTATTTGGAATAATTTTTTAGGGTATTCTTAAAATTAAAAATTTATGTGGGGTATTTTTGGGGTAATTTTGAAATTAAAAATTTATTTGGGGTACTTTTAAAGTTAAAAATTTATTTGCAATATTTTTTGGGAATTTTGAAATAAAAATTTTATGTGGGGTATTTTTGGGGCATTTTTAAAAATAAAAATTTATTTGGGGTAATTTTTGAGGCATTTTTAAAATTAAAAGTTTATTTGGGGTAATTTTTTGGGGCATTTTCAAAATCAAAAAATTTATTTGAGGTAATTTTTAGGGCATTTTTAAAATTAAAAATTTATTTGGATAATTTTTTGGGAAATTTTAAAATTAAAATTTATTTGAGATATTTTTGGGATATTTTCAAAATTAAAATTTTATTTGGATAATTTTTTTGGGGCATTTTTAAAATTAAAAATTTATTTGAGGTAATTTTTAGGACAATTTTAAAATTAAAAATTTATTTGGTAATTTTTGGGACATTTTTAAAATTTAAAATTTATTTGGGTAATTTTTTGGGATATTTTAAAATTAAAATTTATTTAGGGTATTTTTGGGGCATTTTCAAAATTAAAAATTTATTTGAAGTATATTTAAAATTAAAAATTTATTTGGGGTATTTTTTTGCTAAATTAACCCACCTGCACCACCACCCACCAAATAAATTTTAATTTTATAAGTACCCCTAAAAATTACCCTAAATAAATTTTTAACTCTAAAAATACCTAAAAAATTAACCCAAATAAATTTTTAATTTTAAAAATACCTCAAAAAACTTCCCCAAATAAATTTTCAATTTTAAAAATACCCCCAAAAATTTTTTCCAAAGACACTCTCAAAAACACTTCAAAGAAAGTTATAGTAATTGTTTTTTACATTCCAAATGTTACAGTAGTGTTTTGAAAAACAACTCCAAAAACAACTAATCCGAACGGAGCCTATGTTATCCATGGTCTTATACTCTTATCCTGTATTAGTTTTTCCCAAAATGTTAATTAGCACTATTTATTTGCTCTTAGCAATCTCATTTTCATACAATGGATGGTGAACATTTTGTTTTTGATTATTGTTTCCTATTAAGTCTTATAACTTTTTGTTGTATACATATGTTGTAGGCTTGTAGCATCCATCCAGATGTTGTTCGTGGACTAATTTTAAATGCATGCATTGTCAGGATCTCTGCATCCGTACAGGTATTTAGCGGTCAGGTGTTGTACCATTACAATGGTTGGTCTACATGTTTGAAGATGGCTCTCTCCTCTTTTATCAAATGGGGAATCTATCGGGGGAGGGATGGATTGGGGAATCTACGGGGGGAGGGATGTTGGGCGGTTTGGGAGGAGGGAGTGTAAGTGAGAGGTCCGGGTTCGAGACCTCCTACTCACACTAAAAAAAAAAAAAGAAAAAAAGGGGAATTTATGCTCATAAGGTATCAGCTACTTACCCGTTAACTTCTTTATTTATTTATTTTTTCACTTGGGGGTATGGGGGGTTTGCCCCACTAATCCCCAAGGAAGTTACGGGGAGAGATTCGAACACTAGGTAACACTAGATATTACCGCATACGTTGTTAGTTGAACCAAACATTGGATAATACGGGATACTACCGCATACGTTGCCAGTTGAACCACCCCCGGAGCTGGTTGACTTCTTTATTGGTCATCTTTTTCTAGTTAGCATAGTGGCAACTTCATGAGATACTCTTCACCATTGGACCTGACGCCTACTCTAGGAAGCAGATGCTGAGAGCGCCCATTTGCACACAAGCCCATTTGCACACAAGTTTGACCGACCTTCTTTCTGCGCTAGACCTATTGGCCTTTAGTTGGCCACCTTCTCTTAAAGGCTTGTCCTAGTAGGCTCTTTTTCTTTTTTCTTTTTCCTTTTTTTTTTTTTTTTTGGACACGATAAATCTTACTCTATCTTAATCAGTCTATACTATGGGGAGGGATGGACCCAAAGAAGTCAATTAGGGGACCCAGTGTAGACTAAACCACCACTGGACCAAACAGATGCCTACGCACCCGCTGGTAAAATTTTCAGAAAATCCTGGTGAGAAATGAAGGCCATGGAATTTGATCCCATGACCTATACCCAAGAAGAGCTTTAAGCTCTACCTTGGTGGCAGGCCAACTTAGCTAAGTCAAGTTAGTTTAGTAGGTTCATTCGATCAACCCTCTTCTTTTAGTCATTAATTCCATCAAAGTTTGACGGAGATCTAGCACTTGAATATTCTCGAGACTGTAGTCCGACGGAAAAACAGAAGTCCATATCAAGTGGTGTAAATTGCTCAGTAGTGCTTCGCCATTACTGTAGCTGACGGAAATAGCTTAATAGTATTGCATAATATATATCTTTTTCATTCGTCAAAAATTGGTTTTACAATATAAACACGTATAACTTTTCCTCTATGCCCTGCAGCAATAATTCCTCTTGATATTTTGAGGAAGATGAGTTTCTGATGATGGAAGAGACATGTAATTGTGGAAAGAGTATTTCATTTTTCCATTTTTTCCCTTTTTTTTGTAAGTATATTAGCGGAAAGAGTTGAGTGTTCATGATTTTCAACCGAACACCAGAAAATGATTAAGAAAAAAGTAAAAAATTTCCATGCAAAATATTAACAGACCCTATATTTGTGGTTCGGATATAAATGGGGATGGGGAGGTTTTCGCCTGTACCAAATAAGATGGGAAAAAAAATTAAGGGTTTTTCTCTGTTAATTCCATTGTTTTACTACTGTTTTCACCATATAAACATTTCATGCATTCAGGCATGCACCACATCTCATGAGTCATCTCATATCCTTTCCTACAACTTTTGTATTCTAGTCTCTGTCTTTACTATCTATCACGCCTCAAATTGGCATCCTTGGACTGGATTTGTAACGTGACATGCCGTATCTGTGAGAAATTACTCTCACAAATATAAGGCAACATGATCATAACTTATAAAAATTTACTAAAATTTAAAACATACATCTACTAATGAAATAGATATTGTAATCAATTATTACAACTGCGAAACTCTTATACTATACTACCAACTACAAGAAATTTGGTCTTTTGTGACAACATTCTTAGTGACAACAGAAACATTTATCACAGTTGACGTATTTCAGTGATGACTTTTGATATCGTCACAAATGACTTAACATAGATTGGTCATTAGTGACAACATGGGATTAGTCATCATAATATGGGTGGCGCGTAACAGGTCAATTTGGTAGGAAATCAACTTTGTGACGACTTGAAAAAATGCTGTCACTAAAATGGGTTATACAATGACAACTTCCAATGTCGTCACTATTAGATTACTGGTTTAGAGTTAATGACAAAAATTAGTCATCATTGTCGAAAGTATTTGTTTCTGAGTCACTTTCATTAATTCTACTATGCCACCCTAACTTTTTCAATTTTGTCCCATTTATGGTAAATAAATTTTATTAATTCTACCATAGCACTCCATGTTTTACAATTTAACCCTCTATGTGATAAACTAATTTTATTAACTCTACTATGACACCCTATCTTTTGTAATTTAACCTCATATGTGATAGACCAATTTCATTAATTCTACTATGGCACCCTATCCTTTGCAATTTAAACTACATTTTTCATTAGCAAAAGCTGGAAGGTATTGTTATTAAATATGTATCCATATTTTATAATTTTTCCAAACTTAATAATAATTTGTTATGAAGCCCAAAAAATATCATAGATTCCTTATCTAGTTCTCTTGACAATACATCGAAAATTAGTGATTAGTATAGTGTGAAAATAATGGTAAAGAACAATAAATTTTAGTATGAAATTAAGTATAATCCTCACAATTGTATGGTTGAAAGTTTATTATTAGTTACAATAGTCATGTTATTTATGATTTATGAATTGGTACTTGTACCAAATAGATTTAGTCTTTCATGCATGTATTAGCAAACTATTTTGATTGTTTGATCAACTAATTTAGTTGTCAGGTCTCATTAGACTACAACTTATACATAATTGATAGAACCATAAAATGAGTACCAAAAAGATTTTGATTGAGAGAATGTTTATTTTTTTGGGTCATAAACATAATTTTAATAGCCTTTTCATTTTTTAAATATTTTATTATATAATAAATTAGAAAAAGATTCTATATTAAAAAAAAAGCTAAAAAATTCTTTGTCCAAACACGTCAATTTTCATATTCTAAAATTTTAACACAACTTGAGAGTAAAAGCAATAAGAAAACTCAAAATAATAGAAAATCTTAATTACATTAAGTTGAGAAAAAGGAAAAAGAAAGAGGTAGGAGAAAGGACAAAGAAAGCGTGAATTCTTAGAAGAAAGGCGTGTTATTATACATACAAAACTAAGAGCGGCAAACTGAAAAAATTGAAGAGGCATAGGCGGGCTGAAGGAATTTTAAGGATACGACACCGTTTGGGCCTCTATACCCAGAAAACTTGAACCAAATTTGCAATCCTAACTTCTTCTCACCGTCTCTCTTTTTCTTCCTCACTTAGCCAGCCACACATGCTTCACACTCTATCAATTTGACACTACCAAATCCATCGTAATTTTGCCATTTTCATCCATAATGAGTTTGAACACTTTTAGTTTGGGCAGTTCTATAGAGCTTGCACTAGCAAAACCCCTGATTCGGCCATTGCACTGGCTTGAGGCAAGAAATAAAAAAACTAGGGCAGGAAAATTTTGGTGAAAGCTGGAACTTAGAGCTTGAAGCTTGGGAAAAACAAGAGGTTAGGCATTGATGGCATGGTTTGAGGTAATTTCGATATTTCGTGTTTGATTTTGCAGTGCACTGTTTTTTTTTGGTTGTGGCTGGTGGCATCCTTGTCTTCACGTGTTTAATTATTTATGGATTGTGGGTTTACTTGCAGTCATAACAAAAATTTGCCCGAAAATTAGACTAATCTTGAGCCCACTGTCCAGATTGTGAGTGTTCTGAGATGAATTTGTATTTATATAACATCGTTGTCCATTATGAGAGTCACTGTAGTATGGACTGCATACTCATTCATGGGAGATGTACAGTAATTAAGGGTGAAAAATTGAACTTGTGAGGCTTTCAAGTGTTGGTTCTACCACATGGGGTTCCAGTTTTGTGCATATTTTGTGTGGTGAACTGGAGTCATTTGACTCCATGCCTATTTGTGTTTCTTTACCAGTGTTCCAAAGGAAAAAATGGACTGGAATAATAGATTTGAATGTTGATGGGTAATGCTTATTTAATTTAAAAAAATCCGTCAAATAGGTTCATTTTGGTTGAAAAAAGAAAAGGCAATTCATGGCTATGAGACCAATCACCCAATTTCCCATTCTTCCTAGACCGTGCTTTAAATAAACTCATAACAGTCTTTTGTGCTTTAAATTAAAAAAAAAAAGATACACTTTCATGTTTTCTTAGATGGTGATTGCAGGCTAGTTTGCTTTAAATAAACTCATGACAGATGAAATAGCCAGGTAGGTATGCTTAAAGTGCATTAGATACAAGTGTATTAAAATTGGTTAAGTTTCTTTGAATTCCACTTTATTCTCTTAAAAGGAGCTGCTCAGATTACAGATATATATTGAAGCACGATATATATAGAAACAAAGGACAGCAAAAGTAGCTATTAGTTCTTGAGTTTTCTTCTTTGTATCAAGAGTTAAGGAGCAAAAATTGTACTAATGTCTTAGCTAATATGAATGTATCAAATTCTATTCAATTAATTTGTTGCCTGCCCTTGCCCATCTGATTAGTCTTTTCACACTAGAAACACAGAAAATTACATTGTTAATTAAACAAATTTTGTTAGTTCCATTCTCAAATACAACTGACATCATGTTCATTTTCATGAAAATTCTTAATTTTTATTTCCAATTGTTGAAGATAAGTCTTTGCACCAAAAAAAAAAAAAGATATTAGAAACTATGACAGAAAAGGGAATGAATTTTTTTCCTGATATATTTGCTAGAAACTGCCAATCAATATGAATCTAATGCATTTGATTTTCCGTAAAAGTATAAATATATGCTAGCATGTGAGATTAATTTTACACATTGCCAATATATTTAACAATTCAATTCAATGTTAATAAACTGCAAGACTTCTTGATGTCATTTTTTCCCCTCAATTCAAAACTCATATGCTATGTAATCGCTATGGTTTCATGCTTTAATTTAGTATTGTTTTCATGCTTAGAGAAGCTTGAATGGGCTTGTTCTGACTTGCTATTGTGTAGGAAAGAACAACTTGTGATACTATTTTAGTTAAATTTCAGTCATATCTGGACAAGGTAAAGGCATTTTGATTATAGGCATTGTCATTTTTTGAAAGCCTAAGTATTAAATGGTTGAATGTTTTGGTTTCAATCTAAGTCTGACTTTATCATTTTTGTCAAAGGAACTCTCTGGTTTCCATCTAAGTCTAAAGTCTTCTGACGTTTCCGGATTCAAGGTTAGTACTTGAAATTTGTCTGCACTTTTCTGTTATGTATTAGGTTGCAAGTGTGAATTTCTTATTTATATGATGAAATATGATTGTCTTTCATATGTGTGCTTGTGAGATTCTTTGTTAAGTATGCATCTGTTTGCCCTTTTGGTTGAGGCATGAACTGTGCTCCTTTCTTTTCTTTTCTTTTTTTTTTTTTTTTTTTGGCTTAGATAGGCTTCAAGAGGCTTGGTATGACTTGCCTTTTACTTGAGCCTGAAGTATGCATCCTTTTGGCTTTTTCTTTTTTCTTTTTTTTTTTAATGATTAGGTAAGCCTAAATATGCTTAGTATGATTTGTGTTTTGCTTGACAGCATGTAATGAACAAAAAATAGCTAAGTTGTCAACTTTTTTGGTTGATGGTGCTGGGTTTAAAATTTTCCATGTTGATATTGTTTTACTGATCCATAAAATGGTCGTATAGCAAGCATTAGAGTAATACACTCTGTAATTTCGTCTGAATTTGTATCTATAGTACGTGGACAAAAACTGGATGACACTTGATATTAGAAACGATGAGTCTTATAGACTAAAAAGGCAGAAGATCTATTTTAAGAGGGCTGTATGAGGAGTTGATTTCCCTGATAAAAGACTATGCAAGGACCAAACTTCTGCAAAGTTAAAAAGACAAGTTCCCTGTGTCTCCATTCTCTATTTCAAATTCTATCTTTATAAAAATTCCTTAGTTTTTCTGGAAATCTGGTTTTGTTACCTAACTGGAGTGAAGAAAATATAACAATGCAATACCTTGAAAATCATTTAAAGTGGTTAATGGATGTCAGGGATCATTTAAAGTGATAAATTGATGGTTGGAAGCCTTTGAGCTGCAGAGGGACTATTCTCAATGGGCTATGAAGTATAGCATTGATTTTGCTCCTTTGATTACATATTATCTTGAGATGAAAAGTCGTGGTTTATGTACACCCTGTATGGATGATGAAGGGAAGAATTTAGGATTGTGATTTCACTAAAGGTTAAATTCATCTTGTATGACATTAATGGTCTGTTTGTGAAGGAGCTTGTAGAAGTAGGGCCTGTGTGTGCTGAGATTGCTGGCCAGAGTGATAGCAAATGATACAGATGGTATGAAGCTTACCAACATGTCAGTACATTTGCTTCAGTTTAAGGTCTGAAGCTGTTTGCGCTACTATCAAGTGTATTGGTTCTAATGATCAACCTCCATAGGTATTGAAACTAAGTAGGAGCTTGGTTTTGTCGATCCATGTAAAATGATACTAAAACTTATGGCTGCATATGCTTTAGCTACTTTGGACTAGCTGAGATTATTATCTTCATGTTGCTTGAGTAGAACCATGTAAGAATGTTGCTATGCTGTAATGATGGTCAGGTTTTATAGCTTACTTCTGCCATCTTAGAGCTGTGTTTTCATTCTATTTTCTGAAGTTTCTGAATTCTGGAAATTTTCATAAGTAGGTGCTTCAACTTTGATAGAGGATTCTTGGCAGGGAAAAACTATTATTTAATCAATGGGAAGGCAATTTTGGGTGTTTATTTCTAGCTGCTGATGATTTGGATGCATTGAATTCTTTTTGTTTTTCCTTGTTGTTCCTTTGGATTTGCATTGCTCGGATTCCAGTGAATAGCCTCTTCTTGTTTTGGCGAATGGTGAGTCTTTAGTCCGATGATATGTAATCCTTTTTCATTCTTAAACAGAATTGCTTACAAGCAATCTATATTAGTCATGTACACATTTCGTTCATTGAAGCTGAAATTAATTGGATTCATTTTAGTATCTTGTACTTATAACCAAAATTTGTTGTCATCTTCTTGTGCTTGGCTTAAATTTGATAGTTATTTATGCTGTCAATTGGGATATTGAAACACATTAGTTTGGTTAGGAAGAACAACCTCCTTAGCATATTAGTTGTATGTGAACCATAATAGTAATTTACTTTTGTTGTCTACGCAGGCATGTTTGAGACATGGGCTCTTCGGAAGAAATGTGCTACTTGGTTGGAGTTGGCTTTTGGATATACTGATAAAGATGACAGAAGTTTGACATTGGTGCTTTAGTTTATGCTTTTGTTTAGAAATGTGGTACTTTAGTTTTTGGACGGCGACTTCTATTAGTAATTGAATTGTACTTTTTGGTATGGCCACTTACTACTAGTTGTTGAACTGATGGGGATTTAATTTGGACCCATTCTAGTTTCTACCTATTTTTGATGAATTTAGAGATATTTAAGACAATATAAGTACATATTTCAAGCTTAATTGTGTGTTAATTACTTTCATTTCTTGCATTTGTCAACCCAGAAATTTTTGCTATATTTGTTGGAAATGCTGCAAGAGTAGGATATTTTGAATTTTAAACCTTCTAAATAAAGCTCAGTGACAACTTTAGAGAATGTTGTCACTAATTGCAAATTTACTTGGTGACAACAATTCTTGTCACTGATGAACAAGATTGATTCTGACAAGTTAAAAGTCGTCACTGGAGAGACAAAATTTGTGATGACTTTTGCTTTAGTTATGACAAAAATATAGGTGTAGCAGTGACAACAAAAGTCGTCATAGAATTCTCATAGTTAGTGAGGACTTTTTCCTTGTCATTGAATAACATGATTTTGTGATCCATTTGTGATAGAGAATTTGTGACAACTCAGTGACAGCGGAAAATGTCGTCATTGTATCTTATAATGACCACTTTTTGGGTTTCAATGATAACTTTTGGTTGTCACTAAAGTCCAAATTTCTTGTAATACATAAACGTCTAACTATCTACCTTTTTTTTATCTTGTATTTGTACCTGAACTTGCTTTTGGGGATTCGCAAGAAAAGTTATGAAAATATGAGTTGAGCGACACATGTTCAGTAGACAAGACTTACTCCCTTGTCGGATCATGTAGCTATATGCACAATATAATTTTACAATTCCTTTTCCACAATGCACATGCAGATAGTAGGATAAAAAAATATTTGGTAATTTTTCAAATATTACATACATATATTTCACATGGTGAGTGACATATATATAAATAACTTTCGTTTGGCGTGGCCGAACATGGCATGAAAACATATAGTATGACATGATCATTTTCAGTGAACATACTTGTATATCGTAAACATATCAATCATGTCATCATATTTCATAAAACACAACTCTTAAACAAGTATATGCAACATTCGGCTTTCGAATACTCAGTTTAGAGATTAACTCCTTCTGGGAGGGCGACCAAGAGATTTCGTGATTACCCCTTGACCACATGTCGTGACATAAGATAAGTCAATTGGTTGGACTTTATACCGACTTCATGACTGTCAATCGTCTAGACTGCCATGATTATTTATATCAGAACTATAGCCCCTACGAGCCATTTCATGACTGCTCAGAACTCATTTTATACATCACATGCATCTCATTTCACAAAAATATGCCACTAAATTTATAACAATTTGAATAGTAAAACATTTCAAATAGGCATACATGATCCATTTTTCGTACATAATCCATTTTTCATACACTAAAATAAAGCATTTACTTGAGAAAATTCATATTTAACATTTCAAAAATACAGACGGGTAAGAACCACTTATCTCAAACTGCCGACTTGGAATTATTCTTAACTCGTCCTTAACTTGCGTCAAGCCTATAATCAATAATATGTGTACATTAATTAATTCACTTAACTTATTTTTCGTGTAACCAGTCCTACATTAAACAACCCTAGAAAACGTGTTTGGACATTTACTAAAGTGTGCTTGAATGGTTTCCAAAGATAAAATATTTCTTTTTTGGAATGTTTCCCAATTTAGAAAGTTTCCTAATTTAGAAAGTTCGTGTTTTTAGAAAATTTTCATATTTAGAAAATTCTATATTTTTTTTTATCAAAAGAGGTATAATTTGATTATATATGAGTATATGTTATTTATTTCCTTGTTCATTCATTGATCTACTTCTTTATTTTATCTATTTATTTATTTATGTAAATCGCTTATTCATGCACTTATGCATTTAACATATTTACTCATTAGTTTATAATGGTATTTAACCTATTTATCCATTCAATATTTATAAGTATATCCTATTCATTTATTTACATACTTGACTCATTTACAAGTATTTGTTTATTCGTCCATATAGTATTTACTGATTAGTTCAATATTGGTTTGTAGAATATTCATGAGTATATCTTGTTTACTCAATTACTTATTTAAGTAATTATTGTCTATTTCTTTAAGCATTTATTACTCATGAGTATACACTTATTTGTTCAACATTTATTTATTATTTCTATAGTTAATTGTCATTTAAATAATTATTATAATTTAATTAATCATTTAACTAATTAGTATTAATTAGTTAGTTAATTATTTGAATCATTACTATTTGTTAATTAATTAATTAATTAATTACTATTAATCATCTAGCTAACTATTATTAATTAGTTGGGCAATTACTTGGTTAATACTGCTAACCAGTTAATTAATTACTTAACTAATTACTATTATTTGATTATTTAATTAATTATTAAGTACTTGATTATCTACTAATTATATTTAATTAATTAGTTATTTACCTATTTATTATTAATTAATCAATAAATTAATCATTCACCAATTATTATTAGTTAATCATCATTTATTAGTTACTGATTGATGAATTAATAGATTAATTAGTCATTTTTCTAATTATTGTTATCATTAATCAATTAACTAATCATCCTCTATTTATTATTATTAACTGATAAATAAATTAATCATCTATCTAATTATTATCATTAATCACTTAATTAATCAACTATTTATTATTAATTAATAATTAACCATTTAACTATTTATTCCTAATTACCTAATTATTTAATCAATTAAATAATTAACCATCTACTAATTATTATTAACTAATAATTTAATTAATCATTTATCTAATTTTGAATATCATTAATTAATTAATCATTTACTAATTATTGTTAGTTAATAAATTAATTAATTACCTGGCTAACCTCTATTATTATTAGTAATATTATTTCGTATGGGCCCTAATTGTCTCAGTGAAGTTTAGTTAGTAGATTTGGACCTTTATCAAAGAATTTTGGGCTTACTTAATATAATTAATGTCTTTATAGGTTACCTAAGTTGGGTTTAATAACCAACCTAACATCTAACAAATTACTTAAACCCAATCTTTTTATAACTTATAAGTCTACTCTTCTAACCCAACTAAAGTTTATTTAACCCAAGCTCCAAGTCCAACCCATAGGAAAATGGATTGACCCCATCCATTTCAAAAACCCTACCCGTTTCACCTAAGTCCTACCCGTTTCTTGACCCAAATTCATTAAACGGATCCTTCTTTCCCAACACAATTTTTCCAAATCAAAAACCTTAATTTCCTATTCCAAACCCTAACCCATCATTACCATTATCAACAATCACCACCGTCACTCTCACCACCACCGTCATCATCATCTTCTTCGTAGTAACACAGCAGCGGCTCTTTCTTTCTTTTTTTTTCCCCCCTGGTGGAAGTGGCTGAAACCGCCATTGCCCTTGCTTGGCCGGCCTTCAGCCACCCCTAGCGTTACGCGAAGTAAAGCTATCATCTTCCTTTCTTTTTGACCCTTCAAATTCCTTTCCCTTCAACTAAGGCCTATAAACACCACAATCATGTACAAATTCCCCACACGAATTCATCTATTAACTTAGGAAATTCCTACTTATTCACCTAAGAAATCTTGAATGAATAAAGTGCAACAATTATGGCATAATTTCTTTAAATAATAACATAGAAATTTGTTAAATATGGCAGTGGATTATGTAACATAAATGAAGAAGGTATGCTTTAATTATAAACTTATTTGATTGAAGAAGAGAACTGACTTTTTGAAACTTGCTTCCTTTACTTCTTTCCTTTCTTTGGACTCCAAGTATGCGGTGGCGATCCTTGCTGATTCAACCAGTATTAATGATCATGATAATGATGATGATGATAGGGGAGGAGTATTCACATCGTGGAGGAAGTGAAGCAGTTGGGACTGAGGGTTCTCAGGGATTGGGATGGCGGGTTTTGGGTGTCACCGCTTCAGCTTCAGGTACCCCATTTCTACCCCATTCACTAACTAGTCCCTTTCCAAATTACCTTTCTTTCTTTTTTCTTTTCTTTTTTTTTTTTTATTCCTTTTTTCCTCCTGATGACTGATAAGATAAAAAATTGATGCTTAGTCCGTAGAATGTAGAATAATGGAGTTGATCTTTAAGGAACAGTCAAAGTGAAATCCACTGTAAATTTCATGCCTTTTCTATGCTATTTGAACAATTTAGGTCCTTCCATGTTTGTGTTCTATTTTGCTTTTCTGCAAGTTGTTACTACCTTGCAAATGTTTAGCCGATATGCAAAAAGCCTAGAACAAGAGTAAAGAAAGATGCATTAATTGCCTCCAAATTTGTTGTTTGTCTGCTTATCTTTTGAATTGTTGATGCGCAGAAACCCTCACGCGGTTCAGATACCCCTTCAAGGAGTGTCAAGTTGAGGGTCAAGTGCCACCAAGAGTCATCTTGCCCAAAGTTTTCCAAGGGGTCGTTGGTGGAGGTCAAAAGTGATGAACAAGGATACCAGGGGTCTTGGTACACTGCAGCCGTTGTTTGTCCCATTGCAGATGACAGGTTTTTGGTTGAATATCAAACGCTGACAACGGAAGATGAATCTGAACCCTTTAGAGAAATCGCTCGAAGTTCTTACATCAGGCCTTGCCCACCTCGTATTCAAAAGGTTGACAGCTATAAAATGCTTGAAGAAGTTGATGCATGGTATAATGATGGATGGTGGGTTGGCCTTGTTGCAAAGTTCTTGAAAACATAAAGTATGCAGTTTATTTCCGGACCTCGAATGAGGAAATAGAATTTGGTCATGACGATTTGCGGCCTCATCAAGAATGGAAGCGGGGAAAATGGATCACTGATTTCGGGTATGGATTTAAATGCTCTAAACTAGTAATTCTTTTGGAAGCGTATATTAGTTAAGTAATTCATTTCTCAAATGTCTAACGTCTTGAATTGGACCTACATGGTGTTATACAGATACCTATGATTATGAAGTTAAATGAGTTCTTTTAAATCTGTGCTGACTATGTATATTACTCAAAATGCAGAAGAAATCCAAGTTGCTAAAGAAGTCCAAGCTTGGAAAGTTGAGGGGACGAAATGGTGGAGTAGCATCGGCTCCGTGTTTTCGCAAAAGGATGAAGGTAGAGGTAAAAAGTGATGAAGAAGGTTACAGGGGTTCTTGGTATCCAGCAGCTATTGTTTGACCCACAGGAAATGGAAAGTATTTAGTAGAATATCAAACTTTGAAGACCGATGATGAAACTGGACCTCTCAAAGAAGAAGCCGATGCTTTCTGCACAAGGCCCTGCCCCCCAATTGTTCAGCAAACTGAGCGATTCAAACCACTTGAAGATGTTGATGCGTGGTACAATGAAGGGTGGTGGGTTGGTCAAATCTGTAAAGTCGTCAAGGGTTCAAAGTACACAGTTTATTTTGAGACAACAAATGAAGTCATGGAGTTTCAGCATTCTGATTTGAGGCCTCATCAAGATTGGATTAATCAACAATGGATATAGCCTATGAAGGTATGAATCTCTAGAGCCAATTTGTACATGCAACTGTTGTTCCCTTAATTAAAGTTTATAATGAGGCCCTTAAGGTCTCAGTCTAAGTCTTTAAGATGGGTTGTTTCTTCTCAAATGCACATAAAATGGCCTAGGGAAGTTACCAGTACAGATTTATAAGCCCGTATCATCATCGGATGAAGCACGAGGTCATGAACAATTTTTTTCTTCTGCACCTTAGAGTAACAACAGGATGAGGCATAAATAGTTTTGCAACTACAACAACTTCCTTGTTTGCATTAATTCCTTATTCAAGGATTTTGTTTGTTCATAAACCAATTCCTTTTGGTTATCTGCTTTTGCAGGGAAGGATGCGATGATCACCAACGTAGCTATGCATCATAGGGCATGCATTCCCGCTGGTTTGAGATTTTATGCTGATAGACGTCTCCTCTCATCTTGCACTAGTTCAAGCACGACTTCTTCCTTTTCTGAAAGATGGGATGATTTTATGCCATTTTATGCCTCTGTTGAAGTTGGTGCAGTTAGCTAATTGCTATGATGCATTGGTATATAGCGGTTTATGTGTATATTTTTGTCTATATCAATTGTGGATCAGTTAGGAATGATACCAGCGTTTCTAACAATTGGAAAGACTTGATCTTTGAAGTAAGAATATATCCAAGAGTTGTATTAATTTTAATCTCTTTATATTACTATATATTTAGGAATTAGCATAAGCCTGGTCATCCCGTTTGGTCGGCTTTGAGATTGTTTACGGCAACAACTCGTCACTGCCTTCTCAAATCCCAAGCTGAGAAAAATATTTTGGATAATTACCTTCAACTCGTCACTGGATGTTGCGTTGTGTGTGTGTGTGTGTGTGAGAGAGAGAGAGAGAGAGAGAGAGAGAGAGAGAGAGAGAGAGAGAGAGAGAGAGAGATTAATAAAAGAAAATGCATGCATTAATTCGTGCCTCAAATGAAACACCATTTAATTAGCTTTAATAATAGCATGTAATTTCTGTAGATATGCACTTTCAACCATAATTTTCGTTTCCTATTAGGTCTAATTTTTTGGTGTATACATATGCTGTAGCATCCATCCAGATGTTGTACGTGGACTAAATTTAAATGTCAGGCTTGAAGCTGACAATACGAGGATTTCTGCATCCGTTCAGGTATTTAGCTGTCTGCTGTTTGTTCAAATGATAGGGTCGAGCTTGATCCTGGTTATACCATTAGAATGGTTGGTCTACATGTTTGAAGATGGTCCTCTCCTTTTTTATCAAATGGGGAATTTATGCTCGTAACATATCAGCTACTTCCCCCTTCGATCAGCTACAAATTTGCGCTGTCTTCTTTACTAGTAATCTTTTTCTAGTTGCATGGTGGCATCAAGTGATATGTGAATTGCTCAGTAGTGCTTAGCTGTTACTGTAGCGGGCGGAAATAACTTAACAGTAGAGCATTAATATATGTCTTTTTCATTGGCGAGCAATATTGACAGAGCAATTATTTTCTTTTCAAAGCACATTTTACTCAAATGCCATGATTACCCTTAATCAATTGATCTGATATAGGTTCATTGATTTTCCTAAGATTTGTTAAGCATTAATTACATTTATTTTCTCTCTCTAATTAAATATTTTCTATTAAGGTCTCTCATTTTTCTTCCTATTATTCTCATTTCTCTCTTTTTCACTCACACACTAATAGATCTATTATTTTATAATTAAATAACATAATTTTTGTTTTAATCTTTTCTTGTATATTTTTGGTCCTATACCCTATTGTTTTTTTCAATTCTAAAACTTTTATTTATTCATTTATCTATTTTTCATAAATAGAGCTTCATTTAACTCCAACAAATTTTAGTTTAAAATAATTGTTATTATAATGTTATTGTAACTCAATACTTTAGCATAAAATTTGTTTGACATGCAATATGCATTTTTCCTTTGAAATTTGCTTATTTATCATACTTTTAACCATCTAGTACTATTAAAATAGTACCATCTTTTCCTTTTTGTGCTTGTCATATAAATCTTGACTTTTATCTTTTATCAAGTATTCATATTTATCATGTAAGACTTGATTTCTATCAAATATTCATATTCTCTAATAATTAGATGAAAGTAAGTTTAAATTATGTTACGTTGTATATCCCATGAATATTGAAGGGAAAGTAAGGCTATTTTTTGGGATTATTTTTATTTTAAACTATTATTTACTTTAACTTAAATTATGTTGTATTTAACAAAAGAACCTTTTGAGTAAAATTATAAAAACAAAAAAAAAAAATAAAAACATGTAAAACTTGTATACAAGAAATTATTGAAACCATGACCAATTTAGTAAATCATGAAAATAATTGATGAATTAGTGTGTGTGTGTGTCTTGAGAGCAATGTGATTAAGTGAGTAAGAAAAAACTATAATTGGAGAGAGAAGAAAGGGAGTAATTAATGCATAACTGATTTAAAAAATTAAAATGAATATATGGAGTTAAGTGATTAAGGATAAATCTGAAATTTGAGAAAAAATTACTTTGACAACAACATTATTGCTCTAACAATATCGCTAGCCTTTTTCATTCCGTCCAAAATCAATTTTATTATATATATATATGTGTGTGTGTATATATATATATATATATATATATATATATATATATATGCGCATAACCTTTCCTTTATGTCATGCAGCAATGATTCCTCTTGCACTACACATGCGGGGCGTTGTGTGTGTTTAGGATTCAAATTTTGTGTAAATATATTTCCATGCTATAAAGTATTTTCATTTAAATTATTTTCTTTATTTTGTTGCTTTTTCAAAACCCATCAATGCTTTGTAGACATATTATTTTCATGTTTTCTAGGAAAATAATGAAGAGTTATAATATCCACCCCTCAAAATATGCTATTTTTCTTTGTCAAATTCCATTGTATTACTCTTTTTCACCATGTAAACATTATACAAATATTTCATGCATTCAGGGATGCACCATATCTCGTGAGTCATATCATATCCTTTCCTACAACTTCGGTATTCTACTCTCTCTTTAGTATCTTCTACAGCACTTGGATCTACATCGTCCCCAGGTATCCCGCCACCATCCTTGCACCTCTTTCACTTGTTCCACCACCCCCACCAAACACTTCCACCTTTCTTCTTATCGTGACCATCCCTCATGAGCAATGGACTGTGCCCACTGACATTATTCATCGTCCCTCATCAGGTAACCTTCTGATCCTTCTTGTTATTTCCAAAGGGCATAGGAGATACGTTTTGTGAGGATCTCAAAATTCTATTTTTATTTCAAAATGAATAATAATATTTATATTATGATTATTCACTAAAATATTAGTGAAAATACGTTTTGAGTGATTATTTTCTAATTTAGAGAATTTTTTGAGAATTATTTGTCAGTGTGTGTTTTCGACCAGATTAAGTGGTAATTTTTGTTTTGAAGCGTGAATAGTGACTTTAAGATGAAACCGAACCTATGTAGAGATATTACAAATATATATATTTATGGTTGGATAGTGTCGAGATGAGACAAAACTGTAAAAGTTAGAGTATCACGCGCGACGCGACAAAAAGTGGTCATTTGACCACTTTTCCCTAAAATAAGGGAAACCACACTTTTTGTCCCTTAAAAGCCCCTTTTCTTGCTTCCTTGTTGCTTCATTTTTCAGCTGCCATTTTGAGCTTTAGAGAGAGAGAGGGGGGCTGAACTTGAGAGCAAGAAAAGAGAGAGAAAATAAGCCTCTTCCACTTCATCTTCTTCCTTCATTTCTTGAAGCTTTACGACACCATTGGAGGACTTTAATCTTGTTTCTTCTTCTTCTTGGAGATGCCATAAGAGAGGGAGAGAGAGAGAGAGAGAGGGCCGAACCATAGAGAGAGAAAAGAGAGAGAGCTTGTGAGGTTCTTCCAACTTCATCTTCTTCCTCAAGCTTGAAGACTCCATTGAAAGTCTTGATCTTGGTTTCTCCTCCATTCCTTAGCTGCCATGTGAGAGTGAGAGAGAGAGAGAGGGAGGTTCGAAGTGAGAGAGAGAGAAGAAAGAGGAAGAAAGCTTCTCTTGGGTTGGTTACTTCTTGTTTTTGAGCTTGGAGACGGAATCCATCATCAAATCAAGCGGATCGTGGGCTAAGGTTGAAGCTTTTGAAGTTTCTAAGCTTGGGAGTATCATTCTTGAGAGGAGTTCACAAGATCTTGGTTGATCTTGTTAGATCTAGAAAGATCTGAAGGTATAAGACTTAAACCTTTTAGATCTAATTTGATTAGTGTTAAATATAGTAGATCTACGGATTATTTTGTTAGAAATGTCTATATTTGGAATTTTGAATTGGGCTCTTGAATTCCCAACTTAGGTAGCAGACTTGAGGTGGCTTTTAGGTAGCGGACTTGAAGACCTGATTGTGGTTGTATTTGTTGTTTGTGAGATGAGATTATTTGTGGTTAGAAACTAGATTTTGTAGTTGAAAAATTTGAAGGAAAATGATAAGGGTTGGCCGAACCTTGCTTGGCAATTTTGATGTGTGATTTCAAAATTTTATGATGTTTATTGATGAGATTTTGCTTAAGTGTATATGTATTAGGTTCATTTATGAGTATATGTTTAAAAGAGTTAAAATCTTGAACTTTTATGGTGAGAAATTGAATTTCACTAAGTTTTGAGGGAAAAGTGTCATTTTGGACAGATTTGAGGGATTGAAGTGTTTTACCTATTTTTCATGAATTTCGTGCATTGAGACCTAGTGAAAAGTGTTTGAGAAATGTGTTAGAACTTTGGTTAAAAGATTAAAAGTTTCCTGGATGGAATACATCGATAGAGTTGTTTGGTTATGTGAGATTTTGATTTGATAATGGAATCTTATAAAAATGAGTTTCGACTCGAGTGATTACTTTTCGTTTGAGCAGAGCTAATGGAATTTTGTAAAGAACTTTGATAAGACAAGTGAATGATTTATTTGAGTTTAGTTTTGCTATTTTGAGGCGAAACTTATGTCTTCCTTTTTCATGATAATAGGAGGTGAGGAAGGACTTGAAGCCGATCCCACCTTAGAAAATGAACTTTACTACGTGGTGAGTTTCAATGTTTGTTATGTGCTTATGTGAATATGATTCGAAATGTGTTAGATAAGTGATTTGATGTGAAATTGGATTTTCAAACCATTAAGTGGTGGTGTGTATTTCATCGCACTTACCTCTATTTGAAATAAAAGAAAAGTGAAAGTGTTTTGCAGTGACTTGTATGTGTATGTGAAAGATCAGGAAATTCCTGAAACCTATCGGTGAGCCCTTTGACTTGAGCTGGAGGCTAGGCCTAGGTTGAGAAGAAAAGGACTAGCCATAGGGTTAAGTGAAGCGAAGTGCAGTGATATATGCTCGAGACTTGGCATATGGACTTGTCTCCGATGAAGGGCAATAAACCAGTGATATAAAGTGTAGTGATATATGCTCGGGACTTGGTATATGGACTTGTTTCGGATGAAGAGCAATAAACCAGTGATATAAAGTGCAGTGATAAACCAGTGATATATATAGTGTTTGGAGTCAGGCCCGATGGGGGTTTAGAGGAGTAAGGAGTAAGTGAAGGTCTACATAGTTTATGTGTATGAAAGTTGACGGAGTGTTAACTACCTAGTTCGAGATCGAGCATCGTGGATCCTGGCTCCTGAGAGCTCCTGTATCCTCCCTTTTTAGTGTTACTTGCTTTCCTTATGTGTTTATTACTAAATTCGAATTTGAAGTGAAATGTTATATGTGCTATGTACAATGCATGCCTTTGGATCTCACTGGGCTTTTAGCTCATTCTTTCCAATTTGTTTTCCTTAACTGGGACTGAGAACCCAAGTGAAGGAGCCAACCATTAGGCTTAGAGTTTAGTTTTTTGTGTTGGGTATGACAAACTTGAACTATGGTTTTGAGAGTATTTGTATTATGAGAATTTGAATGATTGATTAAGTATTTTATGTAATTTGGGATTGTAAGTTTGAAACAATGTATTTGTGAGTTATCATCTGGTCCGATTTGAGAGTGGTATTTTAGTTTGGTATATTAGTGATCGTTGTGTGAGTGAGTCCTGGCGAGAGTTAGGCAGGCGGTCCATGGATACCTTAAGGTACGCCCTAGGGAGAAATGGGGCTGTCACAGGTGATATCAGAGCTTAGGGTTCAGATCTCTGTGATGTATCGTAGGCTAAAAGTTTAGGATACTGGCCTGTGGAAAGTTGGACTAGAGTGTTTCTGGTGCTTGATGGTTAGTAAGTGTTACTACTTGAGAGTTTTCTTATATGAATTGATTTGATTGAGAGTTTGATGTTGCTGTGATTGAGACATAAGAGTGACTCTTAGTGTTTGATTGACTTTTGAGAATTGACTTAGCCCTGATTAGTATGAGTTGGAAAATTAAGGACGACACCCTTGAGGGGAAGGTATTGTATCGCCTAAAAGTTAAAGGTGATTTTGAAATATATTTTCAAAGGTTCTACTTTGAATAAAACCTATTTCCTAGTGATTGGAAAATAATTTATATATGCATATCATTTCATATCTTCTTGCTTCCGTTCAATTATTTTATGAATATTTGTAAGGGTTCAAGTGAACTAGTCAAGTTTATTTGAGTAAGTAAATTACATTTGGATGTAAAAGAAGGGTTTATTGGCAAAGTTTCAAAGATATTTTAGAGGGAAACAATGAAAGCTTGACATTTGTCACCAAACTAATAGCTGAAGTTTTGATCAAATAATATAAATAGCCAAGCTTTCAAACCTGTTATCATCTTTCATTTTATTTCTTCTCTTCTTCATAGACTGAATTTTGAGAGGAAAAAGAGAAAAGAAACTCTACTTGCTTGGCTTCATTTCCTTGTCCAAAATTTGAGAGAAAAAGAGACAAAATTGATTTTCCTTCATGAAGTTATAAATCAATCTTGGAAGGAAACCCTTAGTGGAGGACCCTTGGTTTTATTCTCTTAGTATACCGGACTGTGGAAATTAGATTGTGTGTTAAGCATAAGATGATGTCATCATTTGATGATTAGGTGAGAATGAGAGTCATTAAGTATTTGAGAGTTTAGTTGGTTTGAAAGAAATGTAAGAGATAGTTATTCTTTATGTTTAAAGTGTTAATGATGCTTAAGTTTGATTGAGTTCTAATGGAATTCATTTTGTAGGTTATGGAGTTTGGTGGTGGTGACGGACCTGGACATAGGCAGCCTATAGTTTCTTATCGACTGGGTTCGAGGGGTGCCCATATGGCCTATAATCCTAGAACCCGAACTAGGCGTGACTGCGAGTATTGGAAGGACTATGCGTATCCTGATGAGGTAGTTCTGGAAATTCATTGTCAGATGAGGATCCTGACTAGGGTTACTGAGGAGCTACGAGAGAAGGTGGATAGGTTGTTGACTGAGAGGCAGGATCAGGCTGATCAGATCCGTGCTCTTGAGGAGGAGGCTCGTTCGGCTAACGAGAGAGTGGCTAGGGTTATGAGAGTTGCTCGAGAGCGAGCTGATGGTACTGTGGCCAAGTGCGAGGTTTTGGTAGAGGGAGTGCTCGAGGCTAATCGGGTTGAGGAGGCTTCTGTTGATCAGCCCCCTTCTGATGCAGATGTGGGAGGAGATCGTCGGAGCGAGTCTGTGAGGGAGGCCGCTATAGTTGAGGCAGATCCCCAGCATTTGGAGTCTGATCCATCAGAGAGTCCTACCTCAGAAACTTCTACCACTATGTCTGGGTAGGCTAGTTGATCATGGAGACAGGATTTGGAGTAGCTTCTGTGAAGGAAACCATTAGAGTGGTTCTCAATCCCTGTAATTGCATGTTTACTAGCCTTTCAAGTATTGTACTTTTGTTTAACTGTATTTATGAACTTGATGTGACTTATGTGTGTCATTTTGTTAAAAGCATGCTCATCTGATGTACTCCTGGCACTTCTGCTATTATGAGTTATGTATATAAAGTGCTTTAATTGTCTTTTCGACATGACTTTCTAATAGTGTATTGTACTTTCATGTTTATATTAAAATATCTGCCCTCTAAAGAATTATGGAGGGTAGAAGAGGCCGAGGTCGAGGACGAGAAACTAGACCCCTCTAAGAATGGAGAATAATGTATATGGATTAAGGATCTGGTAAAAAGATTTGGGGTAAATACTCTTTACTTTTGAGTACCCTCATCATGGATGGTAGGACGTTGAATTTAAGGACAAAAGGAATGACTTTAAGAGAGGAATCTTATGTTTTCTTGTTAAGTTATTAGTTTGAAGTGCTTAAGATGACAAGTTAGATTAGAGTAATTTGTGTGCAAACTTTCATGGTTATACTTGCTTAGGATCTTGGCTAGATGATTCTTGATATGTTAATGAGAGGATCTTGTGGTTTTGCTTGGAAAAATTGGAGGAATTGTGGATCAAACGATGAGAGAATGTTGGTGAAAATTCAGTATTGTGATGGCCAAAACAGGGGAGATAAATCAACTTTGATTTTCACTTTTCCTTGGTTATTTTGGGCAAGTTATTGTTCAGTGAATTTGTCAAAACATCAATTTTCACTTGTATATTGAAAGTGAACCAAAACCATGCATTTTCTGCTTTGAATTCTTCAAGGAGCAATTTCAGTCAACCTCTTTGATTCTCTGGTATCAATTGGCAATGACTTAGAACTTGAATTTTATATCATTGGAAACTCTATGAATCTAGTTTCAAATGCCATTGATGGCAGTCAATTCCAACTTTCCTACTTGGAATTATGGTCATATGCTCAAATGACCTAATTCTAATCCGATAGCTTTTTACACTCCTGTGATTGCTGTTTTGACCACAGAAATGTATGAATTTGATTCCAAAGTCTCCATATGAAATGTGGCTCTGTGTCCTAGCTTCGAAATGGCATAAAATGCCTCTCAATCCGATAAATGAAATTCCAGATAAATCAAAAAGGTGGCAAAGCTGTTAACTTTGCTCATTCTCTTATGCATTCTTTCTTTTACTTTCCTTAGTTCAATTCACTTCATTTGGTTCTAAATAACCTTTTCATTCTATTCTTATATTTAGACTTTTGCCCTCAAATATTTGTAAATTTTCCCTTGATTTTCATCCCAGGGCCTTGTGAGATTAGAATTAAGTTTGCAGAATTAAAGTTGGTAATGTTGAATGAGATATGGAAGTGAAAATTTTTGTTTCTTGTGGATTAGGGATCAGTGAAAGTCTTGTTATATCATGGATCATCTCAAGATTCGATTATGTTAAGAAGATGGACTTGTAACTGATGTGTTAAGGTGAAAATGAGTTTAATTGGTGACCGATCCTTTGTTCCTTTTGTGACGACCCACCTCTCCCTAGGGCGTACCCTAGAGTATCAGTGGCCGCCTACCTAGCTCTCACCAGGACTCATTCACTCAACCCTCATATAACTTATTAACTAAAACTCCGAACACAATATAAAAGGAATAATATCTTACAATTCCATAACTTCAAATTACAAACTCAGAGTACATAAATCCTCCATCCATACATTCAAGTTTCAAATTACAAAAGCTTTCAATAACCATAATCCAAAGTTCACAAAACATTCAACCTAAGTAAACCCTAATTCTAAGGGTTGGCTTCTCCACTTGGGTACTCATTTCCTGTTAAGGAAAACAAATAGGAAAAGGTGAGTTAAAAAGCCCGTGAGTTCCTAAAAACATGCAAAACACTTAGCACATAGTACATTTCACTTCAAATTTGAATTTAACAATAAACACATAAGAAAGCTCTTAACATTCAAATGAGGATACGGGGCTCTCAGGAGCCAAATTCCACGAAACTTGTTCACGAACCAAGTAGTTGACACTCCGTCAACTTTCATAAGTACAATCCATGTAGACCATCACTTATCCCTTACTCCTCCAAAACCCCTACCAGGCCCGACTCCAAACACTTAACACTTTATAACACTTCACTTCACTTCACTTTGTTTGTACATTGTACATTTCTCTTTTTTCGGGACAAGTCCAGATGCCAAGTCCCGAGTGCACTTCACTTCACTTATGGAACCCTATGGTTCGTACCTTTCTTTTCGGCCTTGGCCTAACCTCCAGCTCGAATCGAAGGTCTCACCGATAGGTCTCAGGAATTCCCGACATTTCACAAATACACATAAGTCATTACACGACACTTTTACAATCAATCATTTCAAAACACTTTCACAATTATTTTCACTCAAATGGGGTAGGTGCGATAAAGTACACACCACCCCATCGGAGGGTTCGAAAACCATGTTTCACTTCACATTCACTTCATTAAACACAATTACAATCATTTTCACGTAAACACGTAACAAGCATGGAAACTCACCGAAATAGTAGGGTTCAGCTTCCACGTAAGGATCAAATTCACTTCCTTGCACACCCCCTAAAACAATTTAAAAACAATAGTTGAGATTCACTCCTTCACTCATTAACTAAAACATTTCATTTTCATTTCTTAGTTTCAATCAATATTTTTCCCAAAATTCCCTCAAGGAACAGCTTTCATTTCACATGACACAACGTTTCAAATGAATCTTTTGAAAATCACTATATCATTTCAAATATAGCACGCCACCGATACACTCACTAAGCACTACTTTCACATTTTATTTAATATGACACTTAAGTGAGGTTTATCACCTCAAAATCACTTTTATCACAAAACTCAACACCTACTCTTTGTCAATACTTTAACATAACTTTAGAACACTTCAAACCATATCTTTATTTTCAAAATTCATAAGATTTGGTCACAGCATTGTAAAACCCTCAAATTCATTTCAATGACATTTTTCATTCAAAAGTTCACGAGAAACTTCACTTTTCATCTTTTAAAATTCACGCACTCATAAATGAACATAAAATGTATTTTCTTAGACAAAAAATTCGTCAAGAATAATCACAAAATCTCGAAATCAAACATGGAAATTACCAAGCATGGGTTCGGCCACATCAAGCATTTTTCCTCTAAAATTCTCAACAACCAAAACCCTAATTTCTAACCATATCATGACAAATTTCACAAATATCATTCAAATCCACAATCAAGTCCTCAAGTCTGCTACCTAGAGGCCACGTCAAGTCCGCTACCTACGTTGGGATTTCAAGAGCCCAACTTCATCTTTTCAGATGTAATCATTTCTACCGATATAAGCCATGGATCTATGATATTTTATGCTAATAATGCTACATCTGGGAGTTTTAAAACTTATACCTTCGGATCTAACACGATCCAACAAGATCAAAGAAGATCTTGTGAGTTCCTCTTCCAAAAGATGCTTCCAAGCTTAGCAAACCCCGAAAGCTTCAACCTTTGCTCTCGATCCTCTAGTTTTGTTAGTGATTTCACACAAAAACTCCAACAACAGGAACAAAGTTCACCACAAGCTTTCTTTCTCTTCTTTTTCTTTCTTCAAATTTTCGGATTTCATCTCTCCTTCTCTCACCTTCACTCGGCTGCCAAGGAGGAAGAAATACAACCCAAAATCCTTCACCAGAGTTTCACAATTTCAAGTTGCTAGATGAAGAAGAAATTGGAAGATCAACCCACAAGTTTTTCCTCTTTTTTCTCCCTCAAAAATTGGACCAGCTCCCTCCTTCTCTTCCCTCTTTCTCGGCTGCAAAGATGAAGAAGATGATGGTCTTCAATGGAGTTTAAAGCTTCAAGGATGAAAGGTAGAAGAAAGGAAGAAGTAAAGCAAATTCTCTCACTCTCTCTCCCTCCTTGTTGCTCTCGGCCTCCCTCTCTCTTTTCTCCAAAAAGTGCAGCTGAAAATGAAGCCTCAAGGATGCAAAAAATCAACACTTAAGGGACAAAAAGGTGCAATTTCCCTGATTTAAGGAAAAGTGCATTTTTGGGCACTTTATGTCGCGTCGCGCGCGACAGTCTTACTTACACTGTTTTATTTCATTCTAACACTGTCCAACCTTAATAATATTTCCATAATATCACTACATATGTTCGATTTCATTATCAAGTCACTAATCACGTTTCGGAACAAAATTTGACACTTAATTCCGCCGAAACCACACACCGGCAAAAATTCATATAAAATTCTCTAAATTAGAAAATATTCACTTTAAACATAAATTCACTCATATTTAAATAAATAAATATAATATAAACAATATTATGCATTTTTATAATAAAATCAAAATTTGAGGCCCTCACATCCTTCCCCTCTTAAAAGAATTTTGTCCTCAAAATTTCTTACCTTTCTGGATAAATAGCTCTGGATATTTCTTCTTCATCTCTTCCTCTAATTCCCAAGTCACTTCCTCAATAGCATGATTTCTCCAAAGGACTTTAACCAAAGTGATCTTCTTGTTCCTCAAATCTTTCACTTCCTTATCGAGGATTTTCACATGGCGCTTTTCATATGTTACTGACTCGTCCACTTCAATCTCCCCTAATTGTAGTACATGACTTGGGTTTGGATGATACTTTTTGAGCATGGATACATGAAAGACGTTGCGAATCTTAGACATGCTAGGGGGTAAATCCAATTAATAGGCCACTTTGCCAATCCACTTGAGAATTTCAAATGGACCTACATACCTCGGTTTCAATTTCTTCCCTTTCTTAGATACTACTCCTCCTTTTATGGGCTTAACTCTCAGAAATACTTTATCCCCCATTTCAAACTCCAAATCTTTTCTTCTGTTATCGGCGTAGCTCTTTTGCCGACTTTGAACCGTCTGAAGTCTCTCACGAACTAACTTTACTTTCTCAAAAACCTCCTCGACCCAAGGAATAGTAGTTGGATCCAGAATTTTCTTTTCCCCTACTTCATCCCAGTGAATTGGTGACCTACATCCCCTTCCATAAAGTGCTTCATATGGGGCCATCTGGATTGAAGCATGATAGCTATTGTTGTAGGCAAACTCAACTAAAGGCATGTGTTGACTCCAATTTCCTCCAAAATCTAATATACATGACCTCAACATATCCTCCAAAGTCTGAATTGTCCTCTCAGACTGTCCATCCGTTTAAGGATGATATGCAGTACTCAAATTCACTTTAGACCCCAAAGTCTCTTGTAATTTCTGCCAAAACCGTGAGACAAATCTTGGATCCCTATGAAACAATGCTCAGGTACACCATGTAATCTCACAATTTCATCCAAGTACAAATTTTAGCCGAACTAATTTCTCAAGGACATTTCATACTCACGGGTAGAAAATGGCGGTCTTAGTAAGCGGTCTGTCACCCAAATTGCATCATCTCCTTTTTTTGGCTTCTAGCAAATCAGTCCAAGTCCATGGTGATGTGATCCCATTTTCATTTAGGTATCTCTAAAGGTTGCAAAGTCCGAAGGTTTACGGTGCTTTACCTTGTTGGCACACAAGACAAGTTTGAGCGAATCTTGCTACATCTCTTTCAAACCATCTCACCCGATTCACATCCTTTCAAATCTTGATACATCTTATTGTTCTCGGGTGGTGTGTGTACTTAGTTGATTGCCTCTTCTAAAATTTCTTTTCTCAATCCTTCATTATGCGGAACAACTAGGCGATCTCAAAATTTTAGGATTCCCTCAGGCCCTAGTTTAAAGTCCAGAGTTTCTCCTTTATTCACCTTTTCAATCCATTTCTGCATCGTAGGACCTCCTTTTTGTGCCTCTTTGATACGTTCTAATATAGAAGATTTCAACATTATATTCCCAAATATGACCTTCTGTTTCTCCAAATGAGGATTCCATTCGCCAACCCTTTCTAATATTTCCCACTCCTTAACCATCAAGCTCGCCACTTGAGCCTTTCAACTTAGTGCATGCACCTTTCTGTATTAGCTTTTCGGGTGATAATTTATAGTGCAGTCATAATCCTCAAGAAATTCTACCCATCGCCTCAAATTTAGGTTCCTTTTGAGAGAACAAATACTTAAGGCTCTTGTGATCTGTGAAAACCTCAAATGTCACCCCATATAAGTAGTGTTTCCACTTTTTGATTGCAAAAAATATTTGCGACCAACTCAAATCATGTGTTGGATAATTTTGCTTATGAGGTTTTAATTTCCTAGAGGCATAGGCAATAACTCTCCCAATCTTCATCAGGACGCACCCTAATCCTTCCTTTGAGGCGTCTGAATAAACTACAAACCCATCATTTCCATTTGGCAAGGTCAACACAGGGGCCGTCATCAGACATTTCTTTAACTCTTGAAAACTAGCCTCACACTTTGGATTCCAAGCAAACTTTCCATGCTTCTTGGTCAAATTAGTTAGTGGCCCCGCAATCTTTGAAAAATCTTGAATAAAGCGACGGTAGTACCCTGCTAAACCCAAGAAACTTTTAATCTCGGTAGGGTTTTTGGGTTCTCTCCATTGAGTCACAGTCTCTACTTTTGAGGAATCCACAGAAATTCCGTCTTTAGAGATTTTATGCCCTAGAAAGGACACTTCTTCTAACCAAAACTTACACTTGTTGAACTTAACATACAATTGATGTTCTCTTAGAGTTTGAAGCACTATTTTCAAGTGTTGAGCATGATCTTCTCGAGTCTTTGAGTATACCAAGATGTCATCTATGAATACCACCACAAATTGATCCAGGTAGGGTTTAAAGACCTGTTGCATCAAATCCATAAATGCCGCAGGAGCATTAGTCAACCCAAAGGGCATTACCACAAATTCAAAATGCCCGTACCTCGAGTTAAAAGCAGTTCTCGGTATGTCTTCCTTTCTAATCCTCAACTGGTAGTACCCTTGCCTAAGGTCCAATTTAGAAAAGACCACCGACCCTTATAGTTGATCAAACAATTCATCAATAAGCGGCAAAGGATACTTATTCTTTATCGTCACATCATTGAGCCCTCGGTAATCAATACACAACCTCAAACTACCATTTTTTTCTTAACAAATAGCACATGTGCTCCCCATGGTGAATCACTTTCTCTAATGAAACCCCGCTCTAACAAATCTTGTAATTGAATCTTTAATTCCTTAAGTTCAGCTGGGGCCATTCGATATGGAGTCTTAGAAATTGGGGCTGTTCCTGGCAACAGGTCGATCTTAAATTCCACCATCCGTTCAGGTGGGAGATTTTCTAGTTCTTCAGGAAAAACATCAGGAAAGTCCTTTACAACCGGTACTTCTTCCAATTTCACCTTATCCCTTGGAGGGTATATCAAAAAGGCTAAATACCCTTGAGCCCCTTTACTTAACAATTTCCTAGCCTTAATCCCCGAAATTAGAGCAGATGACGCTAACCTTCCTTTTACATCTAATCTCAAGGTAGCCTCCCTGGGAATAGAAAATTCCACAGTCTTTGCCCCACAATCTAATTTAGCATGGTAACGAGCTAGGCAATCTATTCCTATGATAACATCATATCCCTTTATATCCAAACTTATCAAGTCCACCACTAACTTTCTCTCTCCTACCCAAACATCACAATTCTTATATACCCAACTAGTAATTAAACTTTGTTCTCCGTGGGTGTCCTAACCTCAAGGTCATACGGCAATTTTACAGGCTTTATATCTACTCCATTCAGAAAGGTAGAATTTACAAATGAATGTGATGCACCAGGATCAATTAGAATCTTAGATAAGCGATGGAAAATGGGGATGGTACCTTCAACCACTCCCGCAGTTGGGGTGGGGTCATTGGTTGGGATTTCTTTGTTGATCAATTGCGTTCTGACCACGGGGTTCTACGCCACACTAGCAGCTGGCAATTGGGTTTATTGGCCTAGTCACACCTTCTCCTTGATCCTTTGGACATGGATGGCCCATCACTTCCACACTAAGACATGCTCTCTTCTTTTAACAATTGTCCTGTGATTGGGCTTTACGAAGCCATAGGAGACCTAGGGGTGGGCTTGACCTCATGAAACTCCCCTTGACTGCCCCTCTACTTGCGGTTCCTCGACACTCCTCCTCTAGTGTGTATGTCCCCTTGAATTTGATCCTCTAGTGCGCAGCTTCTTGATACAAATCCTCTTGAGGCTCCACTGAGTGTTTGCTTTCTACCATTCCTCTCCCAAACTTAGGGTTGAAGTACCCGTCTACTGGCCCATGACTACTGCTAGGTGCATTTCTTTTCACATTAAAGTTCTCACTTGGGCCTTGGCCTCCTCAATCTGGGCCTTTTCCACATGACCCTCACTAAAAGCTGATAACTGGGTGCCTGCCAAGATTTCTTGCAACTCTACATTCAATCCTTGAACAAACCTTCTTATTCTCCTTTGCTCCGTTGCTACTAGCTCAGGGGCGAACCTTGACAGTTTAGTGAATTGAGCCTCATACTCAGTAACGCTCAACAACCCTTGCTTGCACCTAATAAAATCATCCTCCCTTTTCTCTTGCACTATTGGAGGAAGAAACTTAGCATTAAACTCTCGAGTAAAATTCACTGAGTCCTAGGGGTGTTCTCTCTATCCCACTTAGCCCTTATCATGATCCACCATGGTCAGCTCCCTCAAATTGAAATGTAGCAAAGGTTATTTGCCTCTCCAGTGTAATCCAAGGCGAAGAGATATCTGAAATCCTTTCTAACCAACCCTCTTCAGGTTGAGGTTCACCATGAATTTGGGGTTGAACCTTTGAAATCAGCTCAAGAGCTCTATCCCTCACCCAACTCAAGGTTACTAGGGTGTTGTTCAGGTCAGGGAGCCTTGTTGACAGCCATAATCTGGTCTATCTCAGTCATACGGTTCATGGCTGTAGCCATTTGCTCTACAAAGTTTACCTCAGTCCCTTGATCGTGATGGTCCACTCAAGATCACCGTCGATATTTTGAAGCAGCCTAGTCCAGCCCTCTTCCTACGCCCTCTTCACCTCATAATTCTATAGAGGCGGAACAATTTAACATAATAAATAGTTCAATACATTGTGAAAGTCAATTGAGAATTAAAATAGCGACACTTTATACACACACTTCATATTAATAGGTGCCGAGAGTACATCGAGATGTGCATGCTTTAAGAATCAAGCGTTCACATAGGTGCATCAAGTTCACAAGTACACTAAACAAAAAATACGGTTTATGAAAAGTTAGCAAGCATGCAATTTACAAGAGTTGGGAACCCATCTATTGGTTTTCTCCCACAAAAGTTTACACAAACACTAGTCTCAAGTTAGGCTAGTCTATCAAGCTGATGAAGAGGAAGTCTCCAGTAGAACCCCTCTGGACGGATCGCACTCAAGCATTGAGGATCTCCCTCAGCCATAGCAGCATCTCCAACTAACTCATTCCTAGGCTCTCCTCCCATGTCAGCATCACTAAGAAGTTGGTTAACCAAATCCTCCTCATGTCGTTTAGCCTCGACCACTCCCCCAACCAAGGCCTCATACTCAGCCATAATGCCCTCGGCTCTCTTTCGAGCCACCTTCACAACTCTAGCGGCTCGCTCATTAGCCAAGCGAACCTCAGTCTCAAGCTCTCCAATCCTAGCAAGTCGAGCCTGAGCCACAGTCGTGAGCCACTCTATCTCCTCTTGGCGCTCTCGGTTGATCCTCATCAATCTCTTTCTCTCTCGGTAGACTGCAAGTACCACATAATCTGGGTAGGCATAAGTTTTCCAACACTCGCAGGAGGTAGCCTAGTGCGAATCCTAGGGTTATAGGCTGCGCGGGCACCCCTAGAACCCAGTCTGTAGGAAACTGTAGGCTGTCGGTGTCGAGGTCCATCCCCTCCACAAGACTCCATGACCTACAAGAAAGAACTCCATTAGAGCTTGTTCTAACTTAAAGATCATTAACACTTATTTGAAAACATACAACCCTCACTTAATATTTCTTCCTAACCTATTAAACTCTCAAACAACTCACTAATTCTCACTATGCCCAGACTATTCAAACCTAAGTTTTGATACCACCTGTGACGACCCACCTCTCCCTAGGGCCCTTAGAGTATATCAAGTGTCGTCATTGGCCTAACTCGCCCGTGACTCATTCACTCAACCCTCATATAACTTATTAACTAAAACTCCGAACACAATATAAAAGGAATAATATCTTACAATTCCATAACTTCAAATTACAAACTCAAAGTACATAAATCCTCCATCCATACATTCAAGTTTCATATTACAAAAGCTTTCAACAACCATAATCCAAAGTTCACAAAACATTCAACCTAAGTAAACCCTAATTCTAAGGGTTGGCTTCTCCACTTGGGTACTCATTTCCGTTACAGTGGGAAAACAAATAGGAAAAGGTGAGTTAAAAGCCCGAGTGAGTTCCTAAAACATGCAAAACACTTAGCACATAGTACATTTCACTTCAAATTTGAATTTAACAATAAACACATAAGAAAGCTCTTAACATTCAAATGAGGATACGGGGCTCTCAGGAGCCAAATTCCACGAAACTTGTTCACGAACCAAGTAGTTGACACTCCGTCAACTTTCATAAGTACAATCCATGTAGACCATCACTTATCCCTTACTCCTCCAAAACCCCTACCAGGCCCGACTCCAAACACTTAACACTTTATAACACTTCACTTCACTTCACTTTGTTTGTACATTGTACATTTCTCTTTTTTCGGGACAAGTCCAGATGCCAAGTCCCGAGTGCACTTCACTTCCACTTATGGAACCCTATGGTTCGCACCTTTTGCTTTTCGCCTTGGCCTAACCTCCTGACTCGAATCAAGGTCTCACCGAGTAGGTCTCGAGAATTCCGACATTTCACAAATACACATAAGTCATTACCACGACACTTTACAATCAATCATTTCAAAACACTTTCACAATTATTTTCACTCAAATGGGGTAGGTGCGATAAAGTACACACCACCCCATCGGAGGGTTCGAAAACCATGTTTCACTTCACATTCACTTCATTAAACACAATTACAATCATTTTCACGTAAACCGCAGTAACAAGCATGGAAACTCACGAATAGTAGGGTTCAACTTCCACGTATGATCAAATTCCTCCTCTTGCACACCCCTAAAACAATTTAAAAACAATAGTTGAGATTCATTCCTTCACTCATTAACTAAAACATTTCACTTTCATTTCTCAGTTTCAATCAACATTTTTCCCAAAATTCCCTCAAGGAACAGCTTTCATTTCACATGACACAACGTTTCAAATGAATCTTTTGAAAATCACTATATCATTTCAAATATAGCACGCCACCGATACACTCACTAAGCACTACTTTCACATTTTATTTAATATGACACTTAAGTGAGGTTTATCACCTCAAAATCACTTTTATCACAAAACTCAACACCTACTCTTTGTCAATACTTTAACATAACTTTAGAACACTTCAAACCATATCTTTATTTTCAAAATTCATAAGATTTGGTCACAGCATTGTAAAACCCTCAAATTCATTTCAATGACATTTTTCATTCAAAAGTTCACGAGAAACTTCACTTTTCATCTTTTAAAATTCACGCACTCATAAATGAACATAAAATGTATTTTCTTAGACAAAAAATTCGTCAAGAATAATCACAAAATCTCGAAATCAAACATGGAAATTACCAAGCATGGGTTCGGCCACATCAAGCATTTTTCCTCTAAAATTCTCAACAACCAAAACCCTAATTTCTAACCATATCATGACAAATTTCACAAATATCATTCAAATCCACAATCAAGTCCTCAAGTCTGCTACCTAGAGGCTGCGCAAGTCCTTTACCTCGTTGGGATTTCAAGAGCCCAACTTCATCTTTTCAGATGTAATCATTTCTACCGATATAAGCCATGGATCTATGATATTTTATGCTAATAATGCTACATCTGGGAGTTTTGAAACTTATACCTTCGGATCTAACACGATCCAACAAGATCAAAGAAGATCTTGTGAGTTCCTCTTCCAAAAGATGCTTCCAAGCTTAGCAAACCCCGAAAGCTTCAACCTTTGCTCTCGATCCTCTAGTTTTGTTAGTGATTTCCACAAAAACTCCAACAACAGGAACAAAGTTCACCACAAGCTTTCTTTCTCTTCTTTTTCTTTCTTCAAATTTTCGGATTTCACCTCTCCTTCTCTCACCTTCACTTTCGGCTGCCAAGGAGTGAAGAAATACAACCCAAAATCCTTCACGAGTTTCACAATTTCAAGTTGCTAGATGAAGAAGAAATTGAAGATCAACCCACAAGTTTTCCTCCTTTTTTCTCCCACTCAAAATTGGACCAGCTCCCTCTTCTCTTCCCTCTTTCGGCTGCAAGATGAAGAAGATGATGGTCTTCAATGGTGTTTAAAGCTTCAAGGATGAAAGGTAGAAGAAAGGAAGAAGTAAAGCAAATTCTCTCACTCTCTCTTCCTCCTTGTTGCTCTCGGCCTCCCTCTCTCTTTTCCCCAAAAAGTGCAGCTGAAAATGAAGCCTCAAGGATGCAAGAAATCAACACTTAAGGGACAAAAATGTGCAATTTCCCTGATTTAAGGAAAAGTGCCTTTTTGTACACTTTATGTCGTGTCGCGCGTGACAGTCTAACTTACACTGTTTTATTTCATCCTAACACTGTACAACCTTAATAATACTTCCATAATATCACTACATGTGTTCAATTTCATTATCAAGTCACTAATCACGCTTTGAAACAAAATTTGACATTTAATTCCGCCGAAACCACACACTGGCAAAAATTCATATAAAAATCTTTAAATTAGAAAATATTCACTTTAAACATAATTTCACTCATATAAACAATATATAAATTCACTCAATAAATAAATATAATATAAACAATATTATACATTTTTAGAATAAAATCAAAATTTGAGGCCCTCACACCTTTTGATTGACTTATTAATAAGATATGTGGATTTGTAAATGTATGTGAGGAAATTAGTCCTTTGACGTACGTGGGATATTATGGATACAAGATTTACATGAGATAAGATGGATACAATGATGTCAAAAGCTGTATCAATGATAAGAAATAAAAATGTGACTAAATGATATATGGGAGTAACAGTTATTCGAGTTGTGGGAATTACCTTGGAATCCCGATCTTAATTGCTAAGAAAGATGAGAATTTAAGATTCATGCACGGATTATTGGATTTGAATTATACTACCGATTTGAGAGTGAATACCTTTGCCGTGCGATTATAAGTTGATTGATTTATTATAAGAAACGGAAGTTCTTTTAAGATGAAAATTTTATAAGAATATCGCCAATTGAAGATTAGCAAGGAAATGTACCAAGAGTATTATTATCGACCGATATGGATATTATGGATTTATAGTGATGCCATAAGACAAACCATAGCATTTAAGCCTTATTCGGACTGTATTATGGTAAATTTATTAAGGATACTATGGTGCATTTAAGATTTGAGGGGAGTATGAGCAAGACTTGAAGATAGTGTCGCAAACCTTGAGGAAGTACTATTTGTAGGTTAAAATCCATGGAAGGAAAATTTTGGTGGAAACATAATTAAAATAAGGTGATCTTTGGGTATATGTGCACCTGGAGAGTCTTGAGTGTTGACCTCATTATAAGAGTTGAATTCATGACATTGTTGATGAAATAAGTGTTATCGTGGAAATTGGAAAATATTGAAGTAGAGGAGATGTTATCACATGAAAAATGTCATGAGCAGATTCTTGATAAGAATGTAAAGGACTCGAGAAATAAGCAAATTCCCCTAACTAAGGTTTTATGGTGAAATCATGGGATCAAGGAAGCATCTTGGAGAGTTGAAGAGGATATTCGAAAAAATTATTCTGAGTAGTGTATAAACCAAGATATGAATTTCGAGGACAAAATTCTTTTAAGGGGGGAAGGATGTGAGGGCCTCAAAATTCTATTTTTATTTCAAAATGCATAATAATATTTATATTATGATTATTCACTAAAATATTAGTGAAAATATGTTTTGAGTGATTGTTTTCTAATTTAGAGAATTTTTCGAGAATTATTTGCCGGTGTGTGTTTTCGGCCAGATTAAGCGGCAATTTTTGTTCCAAAGCATGAATAGTGACTTTAAGATGAAACCGAACCTATGTAGAGATATTACAGATATATATTTATGGTTGGACAGTGTCGGGATGAGACAAAACAGTAAAAGTTAGAGTGTCATGCGTGACGCGACAAAAAGTGGTCGTTTGACCACTTTTCCCTAAAATAAGGGAAACCAAACTTTTTGTCCCTTAAAAGCCCCTTTTCTTGCTTCCTTGTTGCTTCATTTTTCAGCTGCCATTTTGAGCTTTAGAGAGAGAGAGGGGGGCCGAACTTGAGAGCAAGAAAAGAGAGAGAAAATAAGCCTCTTCCACTTCATCTTCTTCCTTCATTTCTTGAAGCTTTACGACACCATTGGAGGACTTTAATCTTGTTTCTTCTTCTTCTTGGAGCTGCTATAAGAGAGGGAGAGAGAGAGAGCGAGGGCCGAACCATAGAGAGAGAAAAGAGAGAGAGTTTGTGAGGTTCTTCCAACTTCATCTTGTTCCTCAAGATTAAAGACTCCATTGAAGGTCTTGATCTTGGTTTCTCCTCCATTCCTTGGCTGCCATGTGAGAGTGAGAGAGAGAGAGAGAGAGAGAGAGGGAGGTCCGAAGTGAGAGAGAGAGAAGAAAGAGGAAGAAAGCTTCTCTTGGGTTGGTTACTTCTTGTTCTTGAGCTTGGAGACGGAATCCATCATCAAATCAAGTGGATCGTGGGCTAAGATTGGAGCTTTTGGAGTTTCTAAGTTTGGGAGTATCATTCTTGAGAGGAGTTCACAAGATCTTGCTTGATCTTGTTAGATCTAGAAAGATTTGCAGGTATAAGACTTATAAACCTTTTAGATCTAACTTGATTAGTGTTAAATATAGTAGATCTACGGTTTATTTTGTTAGAAATGTCTATATTTGGAATTTTGAGTTGGGCTCTTGAATTCCCAACTTAGGTAGCGGACTTGAGGTGGCTTTTGGGTAGCAGACTTGAGGACCTGATTGTGGTAGTGTTTGTTGTTTGTGAGATGAGATTATTTTGTGGTTAGAAAATAGATTTTGTAGTTGAAAATTTTGAAGGAAATTGATAAGGGTTGGCCGAACCTTGCTTGGCAATTTTGATGTGTGATTTCGAAATTTTATGATGTTTATTGATGAGATTTTGCTTAAGTGTATATGTATTATGTTCATTTATGAGTATATGTTTAAAAGAGTTAAAATCTTGAACATTTATGATGAGAAATTGAATTTCACTAAGATTTGAGGGAAAAGTGTCATTTTGGACCGATTTGAGGGTTTGATGTGTTTTACCTATTTCTCATGAATTTCGTGCATTGAGACCTAGTGAAAAGTGTTTGAGAAATGTGTTAGAACTTTGGTTAAAAGATTAAAAGTTTCCTGGATGGAGTACATCGATAGAGTTGTTTGGTTATGTGAGATTTTGATTTGATAATGGAATCTTATAAAAATGAGTTTCGACTCGAGTGATTACTTTTCGTTTGAGCAGAGCTAATGGAATTTTGTAAAGAACTTTGATAAGACAAGTGAATGAGTTATTTGAGTTTAGTTTCGCTATTTTGAGGTAAAACTTATGTCTTCCTTTTTCGTGATAATAGGAGATGAGGAAGGATTTGAACCAGATCCCACCTTGGAAAATGAACTTTATTGCTGTGGTGAGTTTCAATGTTTGTTATGTGCTTATGTGAATATGATTCGAAATGTGTTAGATAAGTGATTTGATGTGAAATTGGATTTTCAAACCATTAAGTGGGGTGGTGTGTACTTCATCGCACTTACCTCTATTTGAAATAAAAGAAAAGTGAAAGTGTTTTGCAATGACTTGTATGTGTATGTGAAAGGTCAGGAAATTCCTAAGACCTATCGGTGAGCCCTTCGATTTGAGCCGGAGGCTAGGCCTAGGTCGAGAAGAAAGGGACGAGCCATAGGGTTAAGTGAAGTGAAGTGCAGTGATATATGCTCGAGACTTGGCATATGGACTTGTCTCCGATGAAGAGCAATAAACCAGTGATATAAAGTGCAGTGATATATGCTCGGGACTTGGTATATGGACTTGTTTCCGATGAAGAGCAATAAACCAGTGATATAAAGTGCAGTGATAAACTAGTGATATATATAGTGTTTGGAGTCGGACCCGATAGGGGTTTGGAGGAGTAAGGAGTAAGTGAAGGTTTACATAGTTTATGTGTATGAAAGTTGACGGAGTGTCAACTACCTGGTTCGAGATCGAGCATCGTGGATCCTGGCTCTTGAGAGCCCCTGTATCCTCCCTTTTTAGTGTTACTTGCTTTCCTTATGTGTTTATTACTAAATTCAAATTTGAAGTGGAATGTTATATGTGCTATGTGCAATGCATGCTTTTGGATCTCACTGGGCTTTTAGCTCATTCTTTCCAATTTGTTTTCCTTAACAGGGACTGAGAATCCAAGTGAAGGAGCCAACCATTAGGCTTAGAGTTTAGTTTTTTGTGTTGGGTATGACAAACTTGAACTATGGTTTTGAGAGTACTTGTATTATGAGAATTTGAATGATTGATTAAGTATTTTATATAATTTGGGATTGTAAGTTTGAAACAATGTATTTGTGAGTTATCATCTGGTCCGATTTGAGAGTGGTATTTTAGTTTGGTATGTTAGTGATCGTTGTGTGAGTGAGTCCTGGCGAGAGTTAGGCAGGCGGTCCACGGATACCTTAGGGTACGCCTAGGGAGAAGTGGGGCTGTCACACGTTTGACTTGTTTCGGTCCCTGTACTCAGGCAGACATTCTGGACTCGTGTATTTCCCTCCACCACTTTTACTGTCTTGATGCATTCCACCCTTTTTGCTTGCTCCGCTTCCACCAATACCACCAGCTCCGCCTTTCTTCTTATTCTGACCACCCCTGTCGATCATCCCTCAACCTCTACCACTTTTTAGTATCTTGAGGTATTCCACCACTCTTGTCACCCTTTTCACTTCCTCCACTGCCACCAGTACCACCAGCTTCGCCTTTCTTCTTATGTGACAACCCCTCATGAATTGTGGATTCTGTCCATTCATATTATTCATCATCCCCTGAGGATGTCCACTGATGTTATTCATCATCTCCGAGGATTTGCAGGGGATTCTATCCTATTTATGATAAGATGGAGATGATTTGATGTAGGAGGTTTCATCCTATTATAATGAGATGGGCACATCATCCATCGCATAATCATCAAGTCATCCTCGGTACTTCGTCAAAATCATCAAACTCATCGTCAATCAATATTGAAAGCCTTCCAATTCTTATTATTTTCAAAGGTATAGGGGACATTTTCAATCCCTCAATTCAGATAGACTATCGGATCATGCCTTGCCTCCATCTTCATCACACTAACCAAATCTTCTCTCTTATCGTCGGTTGCTTAAAGAAAAGGATACAACTAACTTTTTTAGTTTTTCAGGTAAACAACCTCTGTTTTGATTTTTATTCATTTGGTGCCGAAAGACACTCGTGCAAAATCTTACGTAATTCACTTTCCTAAACAAAGTAATCCGAGCATTTATGCTAATTCACCACAATGAAGGTTCAAGGACCTTCATATAATTCATCCGTTGAAAGGATACAGTAACCCATAATAATAAAATAGAACTTCAACCAATTGGTTTGCTATCTTGACAAAGTAAACTAGTCTCACTTGTCTTATTTGATAATTTTGATCCAAATGAGTGAAAGAAAATGAGAAAATTCTAGTGGAAAAGGGAAAGTAGAGACTCTTTCCATATTATTTGGATAAAATGCATGAAGAGAAGAAAAGAAACATTAAAAATATTATTTAAATTAGGAAAGGAAAAAAAGGAAAATAAACTATCAAGCATTACTTACCTTTTTCATTCATAATCTATTAAGATAGAGTAGATGGTACGAGAGGAGGGAAAACAAGTAAGAGACTTCAGATTCGGAACATCCCCAGTTACACTTCAAAAAAAAAAACTGTCAACTTGCCAATACTCTCGAGCCATCTCGAGTGTGTGTGTGTGTGTGTGTGACGGCCTCGAAAAATCCTGATTTTATTTTAAAAATGCCAAATATTGTTTATATTGTGTTTATTCATTGAAATATGAGTGAATATATGTTTAAAGTGAATATTTTCCAATTTAGATAATTTTATATGAATTAATTGCCGGTGTGTGGTTTTGGCCGAATTAAGCGTTAAATTTTGTACCAGTGAGTGATTAGTGACTTTAAATTGAAATTGAGCATATGTAGTGATATTATTGAAATATTATTAAGATTGGACAGTGTTGGAATGGAGTAAAATAGTGTAAGTTAGACTGTCGCGCGCGACGCGACATAAAGTGCCCAAAAAGGCACTTTTACTTAAATTAAGGAAATGGCCTCTTTTTGTCCCCTTTGGCTTGACTTTTGGCCTCCTTGAGCTTCACTTTTCAGCTGCAAATTGAGGGAGTAGAGAGAGAGAGTGCTGAGAGAACAAGAGGGAGAGAGTGTGAGAGAAATTTGCTTGGTTTATTCCTTTCTTTCACCTTCCATCCTTGAAACTTTGAGCACCATTGAAAACCATCATCTTCTCCATCTTGGCAGCCATGAGAGAGGGAAGAGAGAGAGGAGTTGGTCCGATTCTTGAGGAAGAAAGAGAGGGAAGAACTTGTGGCTTGATTTTCCAATTTCTTCTTCATCTAGCCACTTGAAGTTTTGGAACTTTGGTGAAGGATTTTGGGTGGTATTTCCTCGTCCTTGGCAGCCATGTGAAGGTGAGAAGAAGAGGGGGGAAAATCTGAAAATTGGAAGAAAGAAAAGAGGAGAAAGAAAGCTTGTGGGTGTGTCTTGATCTTGCTCTTGAAGTTTTGTGGGAAATCACTAACAAGCTAGAGGATCGTAGGCAAAAGTTGAAGCTTTTGGAGTTTGCTAAGCTTGGGAGCATTCTTCGGAAGAGGAACTCACAAGATCTACCTTGATCTTGTTGGTTCTTGATAGATCTAGAGGTATAAGTTTCAAAACTACTAGATATAGCTTTATTAGTGTTAAATATCATAGATCCATGGTTTACTTTGGTAGAAATGGTTATATTTGAAATGATGAAGTTGGACTCTTGAAATCCCAACCTAGGTAGCGGACTTGAGGTGGCCTCTAGGTAGCGGACTTGAGGACCTGATTGTGGATTTGTATGATATTTGTGAAATTTGTCATGATATGGTTAGAAAGTAAGGTTTTGGTTGTTGAGAATTTTAGAGGAAAAATGCTTGAGGTGGCCGAACCCATGCTTGGTAATTTCCATGTTTGATTTCGAGATTTTGTGATTATTCTTGATGAATCTCTGTCTAAGAAAATGCATTTTATGTTCAATTATGAGTGTATGAATTTTAAAAGATGAAGAGTGAAATTTATCGTCAACTTTTGAATGAAAAATGTCATTTGAAGGAATTTGAGGGTTTTACAGTATTGTGACCAAATCTTATGAATTTTGAAAATAAAGATATGGTTTGAAGTGTTCTAATGTTAAAGTATTGACAAAGAGTAAGTGTTGAGTTTTGTGATAAAAGTGATTTTTAGGTGATAAACCTCACTTAAGTGTCATATTAAAGAAAATGTGAAAATAGTGCTTAGTGAGTATATCGGTGACGTGTCATATTTGAAATGATATAGTGATCTTCAAAAGATTTATTTGAAATGTTGTATCATGTGAAATGAAAGCTTTTCCTTGAGGGAATTTTGGGAAAAATATTGATTGAAACTAAGAAGTGAAAGTGAAATGTTTTAGTTAATGAGTGAAGGAGTGAATCTCAACTATTGTTTTTAAATTGTTTCAGGGGGTGTACAAGAAAGTGAATTTGATCCTTACGTGGAAGCCGAACCCTACTATTTCGGTGAGTTTCCATGCATGATACTTGACTATGTGCATTTAATTTGAAATGTGTCTGATTAAGTGAATTGTCGTGAAAAGCAGATTTTTCATCCATCAAATGGAGAAGTGTGTACTTTATCGCACTTACTCCTATTTGAATGGTACCATTTGCAAAAGTGTTGTCATGATATTTCAAGTATACTTTGAGTCTCTTGACTTGTGACATGAATCCCGTTTTGAAGTATATGAAATGATGTGACATGTCTTGTATTTCCTGTTCTTGAGAATTCTTAATCCCCTTGGTAAGTTATCATTTGAGTTGGGAAGACCAGGTCGAGGAGATTTAACAACCTTGGGCTATGTGACCAGTTGTGTGCTCTGGACTTGGCACATGGCCTTGTCCCTATTGTAGAGCAATACACAAATATAAATTTCTTGTTAGGCCGGCGGGGCCGGTTGGGGGTTTTGGTGGAGAAAGGAGTAAGTGGTGTTCTACTTGGTTGTAAGTATGAAAGTTGACGGAGTGTCAACTACAAGAATGCTGCACTGTCCGGAATGTGGTCCAGCCGAGGACCCTAGCCCTCGAGGCTACTGTATCCCACTCTTGTGTGATTCCTGGCTTTCCTTACTTGTTTATTTCCAAGTGTGAATCTTGAAGTGAAAAATCATATGTGTTATGTGCTTTGCATGTTTTTGGGAACTCACGGGCTTTTTAACTCACCCTTTTCTATTTGTTTTCCTTAACAGGAAATGAGTACTCAAGTGGAGAAGCCAACCCTTAGAATTATGGTTTACTTATGTTGAATATTTTGAGAACTTTGGTTTATGGTTATTGAAAACTTTTGTAATATGGAACCTTATTGTATGGATGGAGGATTTAGTACTCTGAGTTTGTAATTTGAAGTTATGGATTTGTAAGGTATTATTCCTATTATATTGTGTTCGGAGTTTTAGTTGATAAGTTGTATGATGGTTGAGTGAATGAGTTCTGGCGAGAGTTAGACAGGCTGCCACTAATACTCTAGGGTACGCCCTAGGGAGAGGTGGGTCGTCACAGTGTGTCTACATATATATACAATACATATACTGTTTTAGGAGCAAGTTTTAATCATACATATACTAGTTTAGGAGCAAGTTTTAATTAATTAAGTATAAATTATTATTCGATAATTTTATATTGATTTTGATTAGGGATTAAAAATAAATTATATTGAAAGTCTAAAATTCACCAGATATCTCCTATAAATTTTAATATGAACCAAAAATACTTTTTCTCTAAATCAGTTATTTTTAATTGTTTAAATGACTTTTAATGGCAAATCTCTCTAAATGAAAATCTATTTACATAAAGACATATGCATCCACATACGGCCATATCAAAACAAAGACATAAATCAAACTATGTAGATATGCGTCCTTATGCTCAAACGATAGACCTAAACTATTTCAAATATTTGAGTAAAGATGTAAACAGGGGTGAAGCCAAGATCTCACAATAAGTCGGATCAAATTTTAGTATTGTGAAACTTTTTTTTTTTGAAAACAAGCTACTAGCATTACATACAAATTATAATTGTATCCTTTGAGTATTCATCTTCTTAAAAGTTGTAAAATGAATTCATTATCAATTTTATTATATACATGTTTTCCAATGTAAGTAATTCAAGCTCTTGATTTTTAAAAAAATAATATGTGAGTTACCATCAATTTGATCTTTTACGGGTTTCTTTTAAGAAATTTATCTTTAATATATTATATGTAACTTTTTTATTATAAATAAAAAATTTAGCATCCATTTGAAAAATTTTTGTTTTTCAAAACTTTGAAGTTTGGAAAAATTGGTTATGGAAGAATTTATTCTTGAATAAACATCCATAAATAACTTGAAATAAATTCAAAATTCTTGTAATGGTAAGAATTACAAATTTTAATTGTTTGGGGTCAACATATGTAGAAAAGAGAATTTGATAAAACTTAGCGGGTCAAATATGATGCAACTTTAAAATTTTCTAAATTTTGTAAACCTAAAAACTAATTTTTCAAAATTAAGTGGCTGCATGTGGCTCCACCACTGGGTGCAAATTTAGTTTGTTGCTCTATTGAATAATATTTAATTCTGTCCTAACATATTAATAAAGGGTCAAAATTATGCCACACTAGTAAAAAAATTTAAAAAAAATGCTACACCAGTAAATATGCCCTTTTTTCTCGATTGTTTTAATATGCAACTTTTTTTATTTTGATACTTTGTTTTCTTATTCATAAAAACATCATTCTTATTGTAAGATGTCTTGCATAACGACTTGAAATTATTACTTTAACATAACCCTCTAGATTTTTCTAATATGTTGATCAAAGAATTATAATAAAAGTTGTTACAAATTTTACAACATGAAAAAAAATCTATTAAAGAAAATTACCTATCATGGAATTTTTTTTTATAAAAAAAATAGAGCCGTGCCCTACTAGTTAAGGCCATTAAGTTAGATACATAATAATTACTCTTTAAAAGATTTGTTCGTTACCTTTTTTTTTTTTGAAACTCATCATAGCAAATAAATATTCTTTTTTATTCAATTATTTTATTTAGTAAGGAAATTATCTTTTTCCTATATACACCTTCAAAATTTGTCTTATTCAAGTCAAAAGTTCCAAAATCATGCAAAAAATGTTAAAAAATTATTGATTGAAGCTATATGTTTGCTAACACTCAATAAGATACTCATATAATATAAAAGCTACAATGCAAGCAACTTATCAGTATCACTCAACTTATCAAAGGTAAGTTAGCTACTATAAGAGTTTTAAATTCCTTCTCGAGCTATAGGTTTAGAGTTCAAACCAATCTAGAGTGCATCCCTATGGTTTAGATGAACCTCCGCTGTAGTTTCTTATATAGTCCTGTTGGGAGCTCTCTTTTCCATAAATTAATTATGATTATATAGATGCCACTCTTAGAAAGAAAAAAATGATAAAAGTAAGCTTCTTACCATCCAAGATCTCTGGCTTTCCACATTGTTATTAGAAAAAGATGAACCTCCTACTCTCATTTAATTTGACTTTTATTTTGTTTTGTTTTGCTTTTTTTTATTTATTACAATTGATAGTTGTTTAATTTCCTTAATGCAGATGGTCATAAGTCTTTTTTCTTTCTTCCTATGCATTTGGTCTATTACAATTGGCATTTGTTTATTTATAATGCATTTTCATATGCAAACTTACTTTTCAATTCATGTTTGGAATCTAATTTATCCTACTAAATCTTTTCTATTCTTCACTAATTTTGAAACTCACTCCTTAAATTCTATTCAAGATGGAATTTTATTTCAATAAGTTGGAATTCAATAATACATGAATTGCATCAAAAAGAATTAAAAGACTCTTCATAAAGAATTTCATATACTGTTGTACCCTAGGAATATCGTATTAGAATTATTTCTTGCCACTCGCATTTGAAGCCCTGGGATAAATTAACTTGATGAAATAGCAAAAACAAAAGGTGCATGGCCAGAACATTAAAAAAAATAGAGAATAAAAAGGTATCAAATTACCCATAGTAGATTTCTGTTGAAGAGGAATTTTACCATAAATAATTCCAAAACAAATCAAAACCGACAAACGTCATTACTTCTATAAGCCCAAAAACCATGTATGATGTACCCTTTGAATGGATAATGGTGGCAATGTATGTACTAACTGGTTCTAAATATTTGATTATATATCTGCGGGTATTTAATATCACGATATTCTTGTAAATGTATATCTACTGTTATTTTTCCATACAAAGATTGCCTTCTTCAATGATAATCATGTTAGATAGATTACTTTTTGTATTTTTTTTCTTTTTTGGTTTTCTTGACTAGTTCACTTTTATTTTATACAAATAGCTTGCTTCATTCCGAATTTAATTGTATTCCATAAGAAAATTTAGTGCAATTAAAATTATTTCAAAAATACTTTCAACATATTAGATGGGGTATTCCAATCTTGATGCATAACAAATTTGGGAGGGAAGAGAAATATATTGGCCTGCAGGAAAATATTCATGTTTAATTTCTGAAAGATGCATCTAATGGTTTTTATTCCATAAGGTAACTTCCTTTGAATTGCTCTAAGATAGAACCCCAAACTTGAGTTACTTTGCTTTGAGGTTTCTTTTTAGAAACCGAGTTGAATTGAAGAAATCGATAATATTGGATGGGGATTCCAATCTTGAGACATAACAAATTTGGGAGAGAAGAGAAATATATTGGCCTAAGGGAAAATATTCTTGTTTAATTTCTGAAAAACGCATGTGGAATGGTTTTTATTCCATAAGGTAACTTCCTTTGAATTGCTCTAAGATAGAACCCCAAACTTGTGTTACTTTGCTTTGAGGTTTCTTTTTAGAAACTGAGTTGAATTGAAGAAAACTTCACCATGCATTTTTTAACACTATTTTCTTTATCCTATGTAATTTCTTGCAATAAAAATTTAAGATGAATGCACAATTTCCTTACAGGTCAGCAAGAAATTGGAGTAAATTGCCTACCTTTATGTTATTTTTCTATATAAAGATTGTGTCCATCTACTTGCAATTTCTTGGTTAGTTCACTTTTGTTTTAGACAAATTAACATTTGCGTAACTTCATTCCATATTTTGTTCTATTTCATAAGGAAATTTAGTACAATCAAAAAAATCTTCGAAATGGTTTATGTTAGATCTATTATTTTCCTGCCTGAGCAAATTTGCACTAAGAGGCAAAAATTGCCCTTTATGGTAAAAAAGACTTTGCTATTTATTAAATTATATTGAACCCACATACACCAAGCAAGACTCTATCATTTCTTTATGTTGTCACCGTTTTGTGTCCACAATCACTTAACCCTATATTTAATCTTTCTCCGCTCATCTTTCATGCTTGTCTCCAACACCACTTGACTTCCCCTACTCACTACTCTTGAATTTATTGATTCACAGTGTTCCTTTGCCTTAATTCCTATATTCCCTCCTATACAATTCCTAGTTCCTCTCTTTCCCTGCCCAGCAAATTCTCTCACAAGTGTTACATGTGTGTGATTTGTGCCATATAGTGACTTGAATTTGTTGTGTTGCTAAAATTATGACAACTGTATTTTATGATTTTGCTAGAGTTTTTTTATTTCAGAGTTGGTGCTCAAATTATGGCTCAATAATTTAAGTGATGTTGTGTTGTTTTACTAATTTAAGGGTAATTTTTCCATTTGGAAAAAAGTTGCTCTGGCAAGAAAATAATAACTCTAGCAGTATCATGAGCTTTTACAAATACTTTCAATAATATTAGGAGAGGCATTCCAATTTTTGAGAAATAACAAATTTGGGAGGAAAGAGAAATATATTGTCCTATGGAAAAATATTCATGATTTGGAAAAAATAAAAAAGAATCAGTGAATAATTCTGAGATTACCTATCCCAAAATTTTCTGCTTGTCTAGGCTAAATATTATTCTTTTACTCCCAGAAAAATGTTTTCGACTTTTAACAATGATCTACAAACCAATCTTCAATAGTTATAAAAAAGTATATAATGCATAACTGATTTTTTCATGAGTTATATATCTATTATGATTGTGAATTGCCATTTCCATTTAAGGATGTGTTTCGGATTCATTTCTGTTTAATAAGTGATATGGTTTTTGTTTTCATCTTATTTTGAAATATGGATTATTTAGTTCTATTTTCAATTGCAACTTAGCAAGACTTTTGGGTTTAGGCTTCAAGTGACTTAGAATTAAGGTGTTAAATGCACTATCTATGTTGGAAAGTTTCGGTCACACCTTTCATAGTGCTAAGATTAAAAGATCAAAGTTTGAGGGAGGGCAAATTCCTCAAAATAATGGCAAAAGCCAAAATTATTGTCAAATTGGTGTTGATTTTTTATTTCTCTCGAATCTAGCGGTGCCGCACATCAAGGTTGAATTTTCTTTTTTTTTTTTTCATTTTTACTGATAAAAGACACAGGGATATGGGTGCAAATTATAGAAAGTGGGTTACTAGTGCCGCACATTGGTAAGCAAAGAATATATATATATATATATATATATATATATATATATATATATATGAGAGAGGTGTCGCACATCTCTCATGGTACTGGTGCCGCACACTGGTTATGCAGCACCAGTAACAATTTAAAAAAAAATAAACTTCCCTCCAATGGCTAGTTGCCAAACTAGCCGTTGGAAACTAGCCATTAGATGCTTCATCCAACGGCTAGTTTACCCGAAAATTGTCTATAAATACCTACTAGCACTCCTCGGTTCTTCAACTCCATTTTCGCATCTTATCAGACTTCTCACTCCAGTTAGGTAGACATGCATTATAGTTAAGAGATAAGCTGCAGCAAAACCTTCGACAGTATTCGAAGTGAAGTGGGGGCAAGCAAGCAGGGACCAAATCCTTCGACAGCAAATCCTTAGACGTCGTGGTGATCGAGGCAGTGGAGGTGGCGGGGCAGTGTGGATCTGCACATTTCATTTCTTGGTAGGTTTACGTAAGTAATTATTTAAATATCAACTTCATCTATTTATTTTATGCAAATAACCAATTACATTATATTTAATAATTATGTATATTGTAAATTAAATAATTACATGCTTAGATGTCTAGTTAATTACAATTTCCTCAAGAAATTATTTTTTACATGTGTATTTTATTGATTATAGGTTTACATGGCTATTTAATTAATTACATTTTTATATATGTTTACATGTCTATTTTATTAATTGCGTGCATATTTAAACAAATATATACAATATTTATTTAAATATTAACGTCATGTATTTATTTTATGAAAATAACAAATTACATGATATTTAATAATTATGTATATTTTAAATTAAATACTTACATGCTTTAGATGTCCAGTTAATCGCAATTTCCTTAGTAACCTCTCTTGAGGTTTCTGAAAATTTCACTTGACATCTTCAAACTTCAAAAATCTTATTTGCCTTTCTTATTTTAGGCTTTTTGTGTCATTTACAACCCATTTTAGAACATAATATTAAAAATTTTATTTTGGGAGAGTAAATATAATTTTATTTCAATTTTTCCTTTTGTTGTTTCACTTTTTATCACCAAAATGGTGAGTATATTAATAACAAATGAAAAATAAGAATAAATGTATCAAGGTTTACTTTAACTGGACAAAATATAATTGTACTTTTTAAATATCGGTTAATAGTTGAAAGTTTATTGAAGTTTTGTAAATTACTAAGATAATATTTTCTTGACTATAAATATTTTGAGTTAATTTATGAAGTTTTATAAATCTTTTACATATTTTGAATTTTCTAATTTTTTTTCCAGATCGATGGCTTGAAAAGTTAAAAGATACAACATGCTAAAAATTATACATGAAATTGTTTGTATTGTTTTTAAACTAGTGCAAAAAGGTATTCTTATGATTGTAAATTATTGCAAGTTATTTTTAAGAGCATTGTAAATCATTCATAATTAAGTATTTTGACATATCTTATTCCAAAGAATAACACATAAATTATTAAAGAGTTTCTCGATCTTGCATCCTCTCGAAACAGACTCATTAATGCTGAGTGTAGGAGTGTTTGATTCCTAAAATGGGCCATTTTCACAATTTTTCCACACCCATGATGTCAGATGGATACGTAACTAAGGAGTTCCTTTTTCCCTTTAACCGTCTGATAAATGCATCGGAGAATGGGAACATGGCTTGTATGTAATCCCTAAACTGAACCCAAAGCAAACGAAACTCACCGACTAGAGTGCGTAGTACACTTCACTACACACTACATAGCACTATTCGTTATGGCGCTGGCCATTGATTCGTTGTAAATTATAAGTTGTTAATATTTATAAACTGTAGCTAATACCACTTCATTATAAGCACGGAGTTCACACATAGGTGCGTATGTATGGGGGATCAAATAACTTTGAATTTGAATTGCAAATTACACTATTACAAAATATACATTGTTAATTGTAATATGCTTTATATACAAAATTGTGATGAAAAGCAACTTAGAGCAAGTAAACTTTTGGACAATTAAACAAACTAACAAAAGTTCCACCTCGGTAATAATACGGTTTTGTACCGTTTTCGAACTTAAATTGGTAATTAAGTTCGGTTTACCAAAGTCAATTCGAAATTGGAAAACCGTTAAGACTCTTACATGAAGAATAACCGAATTATTGAATTCAAATGACCTAATGAGTTATTTTGCATCGAATGCAGTAACCATATTTGCATACAGGGGTGTGCAAAGTAATAGTAAATACATTAGTTTTCACCATTAAAGGTTATCAATAGTAATTAATCCCCCAAACGTATCACTCTATGTATAGTTAGGAATAGATGATAAGTATAGTATATTAATGTATTAGTTTTCACCATTAAAAGTAATCAATTCATTTGCAACTGAAGCGTTTAAAGTATGTAAGAAATAAGAATAAAAATAAGTACAATGCACTATGCATTACAATATGTAAGAAATAAGAACAAATATAAGTACAATGCACTGTGCATTAAAATTATTAAAATTACTTAATTGGTGACTTATAAGTGATTAAGTCACATATCACTAATCATTATTTAATAAGTACTATTTTAGAAGCATTTGAAAAAACATGACTATATTAATACAAATATACAACAATACAATACTTTAATACTTACACCGATTGATACATAACTAGAATTAGAAAATAAGGACAAGTGGACAAGTGGAATAGGATATCGTATCCATTGTAACATTTTATTTAATGGTTTGTAATTGATTACTAATCTTGGAACACCTCTTTCTTTTCAGCTTGATTCGTTACATAAAATGCAGCACAACTCCATGGTGACTTTGAAGGGGTTATTAATTTCTTTTCTAGTAGAGTTTGAATTTCTTGTTTACAAAACTCTAAATATTCTTTATTCATTTGAATTTGTCTAGCGTTGGTAGGGATATCTTTATCTGAATATCCTTTTTCATAAGGTAATTCTACAATATGTTTCTTTCTGTTCCAAAATGCATTAGGAATGTCAGCACATACTTCTTTTTTAATCAAATCTTCTATCTGTTGAATTTTATTTTTAATCTTGACTTCTTGTGATTGTTCTTCAATGCTAATGTCATGTCATTACTCATATTATCGACCACTGTAAATGCATGTTTTAAACAATATTTATTATTACATATTATGCCTTGAGTTAATTTATATTTTACCATCATTGGTTCACCATTTGCAGCTATTAATTCTTCATTTGTTCTTTCTAAGTATTTTAATGGTACTATTCCATTTTTAATACAACTTTGATTTGCACCACTATCGAATAGTGTAATTAATGTTTCTTGAAAGTCATCAACTTTTATAGTTACTAATCCATACCACTTTTGATAAGTTATCTGGTTTATTACGTTGATATAGCTTTCTTTTTGTTCTCCTAATTGTATTATTTCTAAATTTTCTTTTAGTTTTTCATCTTCAATATTTATCTTAGAAGTGGAAGCCATCTGACTATTTAATAATATTAATTTAGTTTCTATGCTTAAATCTTTTGTTTGTAATTCTAATACTTCATCTTGTAGTAATTTTATTTGTGCTTTTAAATCTTTTATTTCCTTTTGAATTGATTGAGTGTTATCTTTTTTAATTATTCCTTGTGAGGGATATCTATCTAATAATTTTGATATACTAAAGGGTTCAGATATCTTAGGTAACTTTTCTTCTTTTATAATTAATTTTTTTAGTTTTTGTAAATAATCTCTTTTTATTTCTGGATCTTCAATTTTTTCTAATAACTCTAAAAGGAATTCTTTATCTTCTCTTTTGGTAATTACATTTAAATATTTTTTATTTTTACATTAACATTCTTCCGTACTATATTCTAAGTCATCATTATAATCATCCGAATCAGTTGTTTCTTTTTCTTGAATCATTACTGCTGTTATTCTATTTTTTAATTCTTCATCATATTGAAATGGTTCATTGATTTTTTCTTTTACTTTACATTGGTTTGCTTTATGCCCTATTCTTCCACATTTCCAACAAGTTAGGTGCAACATGACTAATATTTTAAACTGTAAATAAATCTAGGTTTCAAATGAAGACTACGAATTTTGCAGATGAGAAACACAGTGAATGTACAAGAAATTTAGGTACCCAAAGTGCAAATTACACAATTAAAGAATGTAATTTGTAAATTGTAAATTGTATTCTGGCTGAATTTGTCTAGCTAACCCCAAATTAAAGCATAATCCTTTGATCCATCGACCTGTATCATCTCTTATCACTACCCACAGTACTTGCAGTTATTTGTCTTGTACACGAGGACGAATAGTGCAATTATCATGTTGAGTGCACTTCATTGCAATGCCATGTGCGCCTACAGCGAGTGCATGTGCCAAGGCAGATGTGATATGACATGTAATCAGTGTTGGCAGCCTTTGTCTGAACTGACATTTGCAATTGAATTGAAAGCGCGCTGCAGTCATTTGTAAAATCTTCCATTGTGTTCTGCCATTAGCAGGGGCAATCTATTTCATTTCACTTCCATGTGCGTATCCACGTGATTGTCTATTTGGCTTTAATGTTTGCCTCGCTTAATTATTTTGCATTTTTTGTGTGCTACAACCGTACTGTTATGTGTAACTTATCACCTTTTATGCGTAACGGAACAGCAATTTAAAGTACCATGCATACTCGGACACGATTAACAAGCATGTAAAGTGAGTCCCCTAAAGGCTAAACAACGATCACGTGGTATCTTATTTGTCAGCCTTTGAGTGTAACCTCGTGATACGGTTAGCACCTTTACCCGTCTAGTCAACCTTCGACTGTACCCATATTCTGAGCCGCATTTCATCTCCATTCGTCTTGACCGTTTGGCGTATTCATGATACAATGAGACCACCCCACTACATTGCTTGTTATAAGGAAAGTACAGTGATAGGTCACATCTTTCATTCCTTTTTTGGGATTAAAACAAATGGAGTAAGAAAAGAATGGTAAAGTGGTTTATACCAAATGCATGTTATTAGGCTGGCAATTCTACTAAAAAAAAAGGGCGATAGTGACTCATGTTATTGATATGACCAAGCTCATCGGACTTTGCGCACATTATTTGTTAATTATTTTTTCATACTACGTTCAGTGAATAAAATGGCCAATTCGTCTTGAGTCTTGAGCTTTCTAGGCCTTTAGGAAATTGTTAAACAATTAGCCCAACGTAATAGCATTCGCCAAATTAGCGACGGACGGGGGACGTTTTGGGAGTTGACAAAGTCAAAGGTCAACATAGTCGCACTATAAATCATTTGTGGCGTCCTACGGAATTAGGGCTAAGAAATTGTCTTTCATTGCCCACCCGAACTTGCGAATACAATTTATGATGAGTGCGGGCGGAAGTAACAATTACCTTCCACATTTACGGACTGGGAGGTATTGTGCTCGTGATATTTTTGTTCTCCAGCACAGAATGTGGGTCTTAGAAGATGAGTCACAATTCTTCTACGACATCGCTCCATCGGCTGAATTTAGTCCTAGTAATGTGAACACCATGGCACTTGAGTGGGCATACCATGAGAAGAAAGTGAAGGTTTGCCGCGGAATTGGGCACCGAGGCTTCGTCCCATGGCGCACCACTTCAGATTCACCTTACAGCAATCAAACGAAGGAGGGCCTTAAATTTGATTAGGAGGAAAACAATCGAATGGTTTTGCGATTCTTTCGCCACCCCATGAGCAGCGTTTTATGCATCTCGTAAGGGCAGAATAGAAGGGCTGATCCCGCTCAATCAATGGCTCGCGTGTGTTCTTCAATCCAAGCATATCGGAGAAGTGAATTGCTTGAGTCTGACATTCACGAAATAGTCGATGATCCATCGTAAGTAGACGATGATTCCAATAAATTTAATGCTTTATTTATCTTTTCCTATTTCCTATGTGCACAAATCTTAGTAGTGCTGACCGATCTTCATGCTGGTATGTTATGTGTTATCTTCCTGCATCATTTCCATTATTACCAAATGTACTCTCAAGGGAAAATGTACGATTGGCCCTAACTATTTTAACGTAATTCACGGCGTAGTACTCGACAATCAAGTCGGTTGCACTAATGTATTAACAAATGATTACGAATCCTATACGTGATAGAGTATACAAGGATTAACCAAATTTTGACACAGTTACACCAATTATTTGACATGTTACACCAATTAATTTGTTGAATACGGTCAACTTACAATTGACAAGAGAGTGATGCATTTAAAAGTTGAATTTGTTGTAGCAGGCGGTTGTGAAAATTTTAATATGAAATATCTAAGTTTATATATCAATGAATAACTTATCACCTTTTTTTTTTTTTAAATCCGTAATTATAACACTGTCAGTACTCATTGAAGGGAGATTCATTAGTAACCGACATATCTCTCTAAATATTTCTGATTTTGACCAGAGTTAATTTATCTTTCTAGGGTTTGTATTGGAACAGAAGTTTCCCTAATTTTTTTTAGTAGATTATGCGCCAATGAATTTTCATGGTCGTCACATGAGTCGCACACGGAGACGTTTTTTTTACCCTTATGTCTGCCTCACGTGCCAGTCACTGATGCTGGTTTACATTTTTTGCTTTCCCTTCTTCATCGACCGGAAGTCGGTAATGAGGGATTCCGTAGAATGGTCTTTACCTGGGTTTGCCGATGGATGGCTATCGACGCAGATCAATGGCAACCCGCTTCTACTTTTCTCTTGTAGGGTTTGTTTTACCGAGAAGTTGCCCTGATTGGTTTTTCTCTCACCGCTTCCAGTTTCCTCCTTAGTTGCTTGCCTTGCTTTTCTTTTGTATGCGTAGCCATTTTCTCCTTCTCTTTTTTTTTTTTAAACCTGTCTGTATGGCTGGGGTTATTGTTTTGTTGTGATTTCTAGGGAGTTCAGCCTGCATATGATTTTGTAATGTGTGTATGGGACTTGTGGTGCAATGTTGTGGGAACTGCTGCTTGAAATGGCGGGGATAGTGCTCACCGGGTTGGCTGGTCCCGGGCGATTGGGAATTCAAGGGTTGGAAAATGGGAAGTTACTTTTACATGACCATGTCAAAAAAACCTTAGAGAGGATCATTAGGTTGCCTTGCGCTATTTCCATAGTGTTTACGCTTTATGCGACGGTTTCCTCCGGAAGTGAATCGCTTAGCCTTGCAAACAAAGCATGCGCGGCCCTTTTATTTACTAAGGAAACCGAGGTCTCTTTCATGCTGTAACTTATTGGCTCATTTATCCGTAGTTTTGTTTAAATTACTGGTTCTGAATTTTGTTCTTCTGCTTTGTTGTTTATGTTTGTCTGCTTTTTTTTTTTTTTCCTTTCTATTGTTGCTTGTTGGGTAGAAGCCGTGGATTTCTCTTTTATATTTTGTCTTTGTTTCTCTTTGATGTGGTTTTGTCTTTGTATGCTCGTGGATCTCGCTTTTGATGGCATTGTCTTCTGCAAGACGATATTTCTGGTTGTTATCTATGGCTACTGGGAGTGTTCGTTTGTCGGTGAATAGGTCTGCATTTGACTGGTCCACGGTCATTCATGTGATTGAGGCCGATCGTGTGAAGGTTGCTCGCCATGGGGATGATTCGAGGTCTTTCCGTCGCTTTGAATTTGGTGACTCACAGGTTTTGTATGATTAATGTTTTTGCTATTTTTATTTGTGATCTGTTTTTGCTGGATTTTCTACCTTTTTTTCCTCCTTTGGGTGGCATTGGTCTCCTCGCCGTTGTCTTTGACTCCGATGACATCTCGCTGTGGATGGATCGCTTTGCCATTTAGAAAGTATTCTATATCCAATGCGAGGTTCAATGATATTCTCGAAGCCGTGCATACCGGATTGTATGTTTTCTATTGGGTGATCAATGCCGAATACCGTGATTAAGGAGGTTAATTAATTTGGGGGGGACCGGTCCCCGCCTTCTTTTTTCGCGCTTCAATCATATAACTCATTTCAATTTGTCACCGACACCGATATTTTTATAAGTACGCGGTTTGTCTTGTGTTTGAGCTTGTACTATTTCCTCGATTTCCTTGTTTTCATTATTTTTTCCTGATTCCCTTCTTGTGCATGATTGTTTTTTTTCCAATTGAAACGTAGATGTTATGGGAGTTGTTGTTCATGCTTTTCCTCCGCGTGATGTGTGTTCGGAGGGGACTGTTCGGCATGGGAGAGATTATGTCATAGTTGATCAAGGGTATTTCTTAACTGGGTACCTTTTTTTCCCATATCTTATGTATCTTTTGTATTTGCTTCAGCCTTTTTATGTCACATGTAGTTATCGCCTAATCATTATTACTTTAGGATGATTTTGAGGTCAGTTGAGGGGCATGCTATAGATGAATCAATGGCCTTAATGCCTATTATTATTGTTATAAGGGCTGGTCACCACAAACAACCTGTGATGGTTTTGCATCTTCCTTTTTTCCCTTTGTTGTATCTATATTCCTTTGTTTTTACGTATTTGTTCGTTATTGTTGTCCAGATTTGTTTCACTGTCACTCAACATGACTGCCCATTGTAGTTGTTTCTCCAGATGTCCGGAAGCAAGTCCGCCTTTCTCGATTGGTATTGATTAGTTCATAAACTTATTGTTTTAGCGGTTTCTCCTTTGTTCTGTCTTTTTTTATCCTCAGCTTGTACTGTCTCGCGTAGGTTTAATGCCTTCTCATAATCCAGCTTTTGCACATGGTTTTGAAAATGAGTCGTATGCCGATCCATTGCGGCCTCGCTCAAGCGCCTCGGTCCGCGTGATGCAACTACCACTTAGATATCCTGATGTTCCGCCTTCTATTAAATTCGCTAGTATTGTTCATTTATTATTAATTTTTTTGCATCTGTGTGTCACCGTGTGCGTTGTTCTTAGTTTTTGCTTTGTAATGGGTGTAGTTATTGTGTATGTTTTCTATAGGCCGCCAAGGACTGCATGGATTAAGGGACGGTGGAGTTGTATGGCCAATGGCTCGCTTTTTGGCACTTGGTTTGTCCTCATTGTCACGAAGTTAAAGTATGAGTTTTCTTCAACTCTTGGGATAATGTGCTATCTTGTGGTTTCAAGCAATGTACACCTTCCAAGGTGTGCTGCTGGTTTTTCTCTCATGTACATGTCTTTGATTTCGCATTGTAAAAATATTATGCAAGTCTAACTTGTTTGGTCGCGAGCATGGATCCGACTTTACAGTTCACGACACGATAATGCGGCAACCGAATAAGGTTTTCATTCCGAGGTCAGAAAAGCTTATTATCTAACTAAAACCGCTATGTTTTTACAGCTGAATGTGAGGTGATTGAACATGTGCTTTATTTGGAGTTGGATTGCAATTTCTGTTTTTTGATTTAGTGACCAATGGTTCTTGGTTTTCATAGAATTTTGAGACTTCCATCGACCATGCCCGCTCTCTCAATGTGGCGCTATCGTTGTACATTAAATCGCCCTAGGGGGATTAGATCGTTGTCACACGCCAAGTACAATCTGTTGTTTCCTATTTTGTTTAGTGGCGGTTGTTTTTTTTTTTTTTTGTTCTACAGTGAGTATGCTTCATCGAGCCTTGCTATTACTTCTGATCGTTGTGTTGTTGTTTTCTATTACGCTTTTATTATGTTTTTTTTTATAGGCTTTATGCTCTGGTTTTCTATTTGGGGTTTGTCCGCCTATACTTAAAGTTGGACGTATTATGTATCGATTTGTAGTAAGAAGTCTTTACCTTATTGAATATGTAGTTGTTTGTTAAATATTGGTGGTGTTTTGTTTTATTGACCGCTATAGATAGGTGCCAATGTAATGTGTAAGGGCGGCCCTTAAAAGTTGAATTTGTTAAATTAGTAAAAAATCTACAGTCGCTAAGTCATTAGGGCTTAATATAAATTCTAATCGAACTTGCGTCGAACCCGTAATATCTTGATTAACCTAGAAGAGACGGACAACAAGCCTGCATTTGTATTAAAAAAAAGAGGATGTATGTCAGGTGAGGGATTTGTTTCAGCCGAACCATAAGCGCTATTAATTAATTATTGGTTATGTGGGAATCGGGAACGCTTACAAAGATGTGCAATTTGTTGAAATGTTACACCAATTTGTTGGACAGGTTCACCGTGGCAAAACAGACACCGGGAATACACCAACCACGAGGCAGAGGCATGTAAAAAAGAGTCGGCTAGTAGCTTAAATCTGGATTTGCGACGCTCATCATTTGTATTACAAAGAGGGATGTACTTTGGGCTGTTTGTCTGGTAGCCGAGTCCATAACCGATTTCGAGTGGTCACGGTGACGCTGAATCGGGAATGTTTACAAAGTTCACTGCAATTTGTCGAATGTTACACCAATTTCTTGACAAGCACCGGCAACAGATAATGGGAATACACCTGGATCAAGAACTGATTTGCATGTAGTAGTATATAACAAGATCTAATGCATGATACATAACAGTACTAATTTTAAGTAAAGTCAATTCGGGCAAAAGAGTAGGCAAAAGTAGAGCAAGTAAAATTTGTTAAGGAGCTTTGTGAGATGGTAGCTAGTCAGCATCAGAAACCGGATTCTAAACCGAATTACTGTTGGCAGGGAATATGTAAAATCTCATGGTGATAGGGTGCTGTGCGTCAGCCTGAAGATGCAAGTGTCACCACCATCAAGCCTCCTTCTACGCTTTGCAAAACGAGACCATCCTTTACTGAAGCTTATGAGGATTCCATTTTCGTGATGATCCAATAGTCCAATTAGCTCTATCGAATCTATAATGTTCAGATTGCTGAACATTGCATGTGAACATTATGCAAGTAAGCCGAGAAAATTTGTATGGAACGTGGAGGATAAAAGATCATGGTTACTAGCGCTCAATGGTGATCCAGGAAGAAGGGAGTCTCAAGTGAAACTTTCCTCGGGTATTCATTTGAAGCTCGGATGGATAGGCTATTCCTCAGATGTAAAAACTTGTACATGAAATGTGGCCACCCTCATATTTGAACCATGAGAAGGCTCAGGATCAGTGGTCAAGAACAAATTCTTTCCAACCATGACAAAAAAAAGAGTCACAGCTTTCTCTTTCTTCTCGGCTACTGAATGGTAATGCAACTGTTAAGATGGAGAAATTGGAGGATTTTAAAAAGTCTTTGACAATGTAGTATGAGACGCAATTTCCATTGTTTAGAATGCGGGTTTGTGATAAATGCTTGCAGAATACTGGTATTGCTAAAGGAGGATTCGCTAGGCTTGTCCATTACTGATGATATTTTGATGGATGAGGGATATTTATTTATTTACATAAGTACTATGAATGAGTAATGTGAAAAAGAGATTAGTGTGCAAATATCCCGTGTGAAAAGAAAAAGGTATGTGGGAGAAATACAAGCGTTTAGGAAAACATAGACTAATAAGTACAGCTGAAAGTAAGATAATCTGTTAGTCAGCTTGAGGAAGAACAATCCCTTGTAAAACGCTGAGGTGAGGTGTGATGGGCGTGAGCTTAATGCTTGATCGATGCCATACCAATTCAAGTCATAAAATGAAGAGGAAACTACAAGGAAAGAAAGAATATGGAACAAATCTGAAACCCCAATGGAGAGGGAAGGATTTTTTGAGGGAAAGAGGATGAATCTTGCGCGAGAGAAGAGCAATACGTAACTGAACGAAGTACAACAATTGATTTACCTATGATGGAAATGAAGTGAATGGAAGTCGAAAAGGGTTTGGAATTTTTGTAGAATTTGAAGGTATATGCGAGAAGTTGGAATGGTTATTTTGATTTTGAAGCGGAATGGGACACGCTAAACCGGAGGGACAAGGAGAATATTCGTAGACAAATAAAGTGGGTGATTATTAGGGAAGGATTATAATAATCTTTGACAATGAAGCGCGGTTTTGGCCCTTCTTAGCTAATATGGGAAAAAAAATTTAAAGCTTGTGAATATTAGGTATGAATAATTAACCTTCATTAAGTATATACATGGCATATTGTTTTTTTTTCTGATAAGTGTATGTTAAAAAATTTGTTAATATTTACATGATGATAGGTGAAAAATTTATTTCTCGCTTTGAATTCCATTTTACATAGTTACACCAATTTCTTGAAATGTTATACCCAATTACTTGACACGTTATGCCAAGACACACGATCGCCGAGAACACACAACGCCATACGAGGCAAAATGAATAATCGATATTCCTCCCATTCCACTTTGTTGGATCTTATTTTTTCAAACAGATTAAGAAAAGTTAGGTAATATTGTTGAAATATTCGAATCTTCTGAAAATTTTGTTAATTAAATATAATCTGTAAGACTTTACTCCCACAAATACAAGGCAACTCGTAACACTTTGAATAGGAAAAACATTTTTAAATGCTTGCATGATCTCGCTTTTTCTATATACTAAAAAAGATGCTTTCACTTGAGAAACTTCATTGGTTTGTAGAATATTTATAAGTACATCTCATACATTTATTGATGTATTTAACATATCATGTCGATTTACTTGTTCGTTTATTTTAATACGTATTAGTTAAATCAGTGTAATATCTACGCGAGTCCGCTTTACTCGATACACGCACCTTGTAATATGTTATCTATTCATGATTCACGAAAGTGAACTTGATTTTTCAATATATACAGATTGTTTCTATAATCATTAGAAATAAAATAATTGTTAACTAATTAATCTTAATGATAGTCATTTAGCTAAATATCCTTAATGTACCATTCGTGAAGCTAATTATATTGGTTAATCATGTATTTAACTATATAGTACTAATTAATCATACATTCAATTACTTCCTATTCACCAAATACTAATTCAATCAATTACTATTAATCAATTATTCTTCCATCAAGTATTAACAATTAACAATTTCATTAATCCATTAAATACTTATGATTAAGATGGTGTAATCTTGTTCGTATTTCTTATTCGGCTATTTATGGTTATTAGTGTTGGGTTGATAAGTTTGGGTCATCATAAATAACCTTCAATGAGTTAAGTAGTAGTCTTTGAATTTTATAAACTTGGGCTAGCTGTCTTAATAATAGCTCTAGCCCAATGAAATCCAATCCTTTAAATTCCTTTTGGCCCAACTAATATAAATGCAAAGCTCCCTCTTACCTAATGTCTAAATGGGATTGTTTGTCAACTTGGTATCTTTGTCATAATCAATGGAAAAACAAATATTACACCATTCACACATACACCAATTGGTCGGAGTAATACGTAACTGAACGTAGTACATCAG